>JADMLL010000001.1:8312184-8639551 GCA_016920875.1 Columbicola columbae | reverse complement strand
CGCAAGCAAGAATTCCTCTAATTTTATTGCACGTTACAATCAAAGCCCTAATAAGGCAAACATTTTTCAAAAACAATATTATCCATTCCAAAAAGATTTTATAATTCCACGATCAGGTCCTAATCAGTTCCTAATTTTAAAAATTGATCGAAATAAAATAAATCTTATTTCTTGAAGTACTCTTTTCGTTCTTGAACAGATTACATTAAAACAACTCAATTAGAGAAACAATTTTCTAAAATTATCACAACTCTCTTCTTAATAATATAATTATCGATCGGTCGAATTCAGCGAAATTATCAAAATTAGAGATATTGAAATGATATTTCATATGATCTAAAAAGCACAAACTTCCAGAGCTAAAACCTGAAAAGGTGATTGTGATGTTGGTTTGCTGCCACTACAATCCTCGAAGTATATAGAAACCAACTTTAAGAATGTGCGAGACGAACAAAGGAGTATCTTGGGCCAACATTTTGAAACTTGAACGTCACAAAAATCAAACTGTAATATTATACATAGAGACAGTCATCAACAGAATTATCATTCAAGCATTCCTGGGTCATTCTGTAAGTTTTCAAAAACTAATTTACATAATTTCCTTTTGTTACACAAATTCTCCTCAAAACTATTTAAAAACATAAATAAGATCTATATTAAGAAAAAATTATTACAACATTATAGCTCGAGTCGAATGAATCCTAATCCCTGAGAAAAATCGTCCAAGGGCTGTGGGCTTATCCCAGATCTCAAATAAAAAATAAGGATAATTTGAAATCATCAACCTTTTAAATAGTAGCAACCTCATTGCAAATAAAACAAATCTGCTTAAATTAACCAATTGGTTCGACTATTCGATTTCGAGTCAAAGAACAATAAAATTCTATCAACATACTTTTAGAATTCAGTTAGATTTAGCATGAAATAAATAATTTTTTATGTGCAGAATAAATTATAAAGATTAAAGGTTATCGAAAGTAGATTTTATTGGCCTGAAGATAATAAAAACGACACAAGATCACAAAAACGAAGAGCAAAGACAAATAGTTAAATTTCTATCGAAAATTACTCCAACCATTGAAAACATTTTGTCTAGCCAAATCCTTACAACTAGGAGTTTCCACTCATACTCAGCCTCAGGAAGAACAATTTTATTGAAGGTGATTCGAATAGATTTGTTAGACTGTAAGCAAAGAACTATTTTCATTCCATACAAATATTGATGATCACGTTGACAAGTCCATTAAAACGATTATATATCCTTTTCTTTTTAAAGGTTCACAAAATCTAACAACAATTACACAAATTAATAGAGCAAGAAAAAGAAACCCCACCATAAATATAAATTATTCGACTTACAGGAGACATAATCTTGATCCAAACCACAACCGGACTGCCCTCCGTTCATGACAAGAAGTCTGGCGGATCCGCAAACTGATGGGGTGGATGTTTAAGAAATCAAGGGGCATTATTTCAAGAGGGAAAGAAGGGTTTTGTTTCAAAGCAAATGTCCTCATTTTATATTATTAACAGAAATATATGATGAAATTTAATTTAATATATATATATATATATATATCTTTAATCATTACCAACTCTGGTTCGCCTCTAGGTTTTTATTCCACTATTAGAACAATGAGACAAGAGGAACAAAAAGAAGAAAAAGAAAAATATCCCAAAAAGTTCTGTAGGATTCTCTGAGTTGAAGCATCACAAATTTTTGTATTTTACTGGTATTTGTTTCTCAAAATTTTACTTATGTACTTACCCATTTGTTTTAGGCACACAATTAGGACACTAATAGTACAAGACCTTAATGGGAGATCTGGATAATGTTTACAACTTGGTCAAAATAATTTACTTACTTTAGTTTTTGACAGAAAAAAATAATACAGTTTAAAATACAAATATGTCAATATCTGTAGATAAAAAAACTGACTGTGTTAAAAAAAGAATTAAAAAGATTACCTATATTTTAGGAAATATTATCCAGACATGGCAGTATTGATTAATAAACAGTACTTTACCCATAAACTGCCATATATAATGTTCACTCCTTTACACAATTCCTAGTTTTGTGAAAGACGATGTCAAATCAACAACATGGCAGAAAACCATTTTTTATCTTACTTAAACAAATATTAATTATAATGAAAATGGTTAAATGCCTGAAAAATTTAAGAGTTATGCTGTCAAGAGGAACATTTTGTGGAAACATTGTTTACAATATTATCTGGAAAGATGATGGAAATATTTGAACTACATAAGTAAATAGTCCTATCAAAACAAAACTGACACATAATATGTAACAGAAATTCAATAAAGAAAATATTCATCTTGACAACAAAACACTGAATTGCTTCTTTCATACAAATCATGAAATTGTTAACATCTTATGTCACGAAGCTGATTTTATGCCAAACAAATAAATAAACTTTAAAATTTCACTAATAAATAAAATTTATGGGAAAATGAATAGTAAAATGAAAATTAAAATCATAATGACTCATATCAAGATTATTAAAAATATGGTGTGATAAAAATTTTATAATTCAAGCATAAAATCAGCTCAAAAATTTAGTTTATTACTGTAATAAATTTATCCTCAAAACTAACCCTGCAAAAGGATAAAAATTGCTTAAAATGGAGTGTTTAAAGTAAGGGAGTACTCACAGAACATCCTAACTTTATTCACAGCTCAATCAAACTCTGAAAAGAACTGTAACGTTGATCTGATTAGTCTTCATTGCTTCAAACTTGTACTCAATAGGCAAATGTGAATGTATATGATACTTTTAATCACAATTTCAAATTTTGGAGAAAATTCTCAATTAATTAATAATCCTTATAACAAAAAATAACGAAATAAGTAATGCCATTGTACAATGCATTGAATTGAACCTACAACTGCAATTAATGCAAAAGATGACTGCAATTAGATATTTATAAATTTAATGGAAAAATATAATGAACCTAACATTGAAAAATATTGTGCAACAGTAATGTGTTTCAATTTATGAAATTTTATTAATAGCTTAGGTAAAAAAATTTTTCCACAACAAAAGGCCCATATTTATTTATATGTGTTATTTTCTGAAAATTTTTTACAGTTTATTCACTTAGCATTTCAGGTATATTGTATTAGCATTCTAGCTCGAAGAAGACCACTTCTAAACTGTTTAATTCTACATTGCTGTGTCAAATATTTTAAATTTAAAAATTGGAAGATTACTCTCCCATTAAAGTTATTTTCTAATAAAATAATAATGTCACAGGGGTAGATAAAAAAATTTAAGGCAAAATATTAATATATAAAATCTGAAAGATAGTTCGTTACAGATTAGATATAAGTAGTTATATACTTACTGTAGATGCCAATATTTCATGAGGGCAGCAATTCAACAGAAAGCTTTTGCACACTTTTGCATCTGTGAATTTCACATGATAGCGATTGTTCTCGCCTAGAAAAAAACAGAAACAGAATAAATATTCGATCTTAAAAACGAAAAGTGGTTTTTAGGAATTTATCAGTTATAAAAATTGGTTCATATATTGGTGTATCAAAAAGGAGGTATTTTAAGTTTTTACTAAGCGCCCAAGAAATTATATTTACAAAAATAAGAATTATTAAAAATTTAAAAATTTTTAATAAGGTACCCTAATAGTTGGCTAAGGCATCTCTAAGTCGTACAATAGTTGTAATTTCACTTAAACTGAACTCTAGCCACCATTTTGAAATCCACAGTGGACAATCAATAACAAAAAATATTTCTAAATACTTACTTCAATTAAATTAGGAAAACAAACAAAACACTTATATCTTACCATTTCTTCCAGTTCCCATTAACTGGTCTAGCATAGCTTTCATTTGATCGTGAGCAGTCATGGTTAAAAACCAATAAAATATCCGCTGACGTTAAGTGAGGATGATCTTGGCTTTGACGGCCTCCTATGTTGAGTTCAAAATTTTAGATCTGTTTCAAAACATTGAAGCGACATCTTAGGCCAAAAATGTTTCAAAACACGCGTCACGCGTGGTTCTTGAAAGTGGGATATGGCGTCTCTTTCGATGAGCGTTATACTGAATGAAAGTTTTGTTTTACTTTTACTTAAATATGGTGCAATGGCATGGGTGGATGTTTGACTCTTAACCGTGAAGAAGCGGTCGCTCGCCGCAGGAGCGAGGAAATAGACCGACAATTAGCTGCTTTGGCTAAACAAGAAAGCAATCACATCAAGATTCTACTTTTAGGTAATGATTTGCATGTATCACGTTTTATTTTGTATACAAACAAGGATTTGAGTGCATTGGACTTTAAAAAACAACTCGAATGTTTTATATTAAAGAAAAAACATATTTTAACACCAATGCCTTAGTCGTTTGTTATATCATTATTTAAATTAATCATTTAACAAATCGGAGTTTTTAAGGTTTCCCAAAAAAAATTTAAATATGTAAACCACAAATAAATTGTGTTCAGATGGTGTTTTGAAGTATTGTTTTAAAGTCATTTTAAGTGGCCTGTCTAATGATTTTCACTTTCTTTTCACACTAGGTGCAGGTGAAAGTGGGAAAAGCACTCTTGTAAAGCAAATGAAAATCATTCATAGTGATGGTTTCGAAAAAGAAGAACTACTCAGTTTTCGACCAACAGTAATGGATAATTTATTGTCTTCAATGAAATATGTCTTGAGTGGAATGGGTTTGCTAAGGATTAATTTGGAAACTTCAAAAAACAAAATTTATGCCCAAATAATTTTGTCAAGTGATACATGCTTTGATGCTGACTTTCAAATGGTACCATATGTCGCAGAGGCTCTTCAGGCACTATGGATGGATAGAGGTGTCAAGTTGGCAGTAGCTCGTGGCTATGAGTATCAGCTGAATGATTCTGCTTTATAGTAAGGAAATTTTTAGACAATCACATTAAAATTTTACTTGAAAAACAACTTTACATGTAAAATTTTTTTATTTTTCCAGTTTATTTGAAAACATGGATAGAATTTGTTCAGAAAAATATGTGCCAACACCCACAGATGTCTTGAGAGCTAGAGTGAGAACAAATGGAATAATTGAAACTAATTTCCGTGTGAACGATACAATAATTACTCTGCTTGATGTGGGAGGACAAAGATCTCAAAGACAAAAATGGATTTATTGTTTTGAAAATGTAAAAGCAGTTTTATTTGTGGTTTCCCTAAGTGGATATGATATGACTTTGTTAGAAGATCCCAGGGTAAACAGATTAGAGGAAAGTTTGACTTTGTTTTCTCAGATTGTAAACAACAGATACTTTAGGGAATCTAGTTTTGTTTTATTTTTAAACAAGTTGGATTTATTTAGAGAGAAGATTTTATATTCAGGAAGACATTTAAGACACTATTTTCCTGAATTTAAAGGTGAGATATCATCTAATCATCATTAATAAATAAAAGTTTAATTAAAAAAATCTTCATAGCTTAATGAAAACCAAGTTGATTTTAACATACCTTACGTAATTATTATTACTTAAAGCTAATTTCATTTTTTTATTGTAGGGAAGGACTATGATGTTGATGGTGCTGCTTTATTTATTCAACATAAATTTGCCACAAAGAATCTGAATGCATCTAAAGTGATTTATCCCCATTATTGCACTGCAACTGATACTTCTAATGTACAAGTGGTCTTCCAAGTAGTAATGGACACAGTCTTAAGAGATAATCTTGTTCGTGTTACTCTTCTTTAAAACCTGGAGAATGGGAACCAACCAAGAAAGCTGTTTTATTTAGAAATATTTTTATAATAGAAATTGTGATATTGCTTTTGAATTTGCTTTGAATGCTAATTCAAAGGCAATTTTTAATTTTTAAGAATTTAATACAATCAACAGTATTTTGTAATTAAAGGGTCTCTTCATATTGTATTTTTGTACTAAGGTATAGAGAAAAGTCTTAGCTTAGATTGAAGAAGTTATTTTTTTTTTAATAGGAACATTATCTTACTATTTACTGCATTCAGTTTTCAAACGAATACAACTTACATCAATAATTTGTTTTCGAGATTTAAATATTTGCCTTCTACAAAGGTGCCGGCTTGACGCCAAACATGATTCGTATTCTATTTCACATAAGAATTTATATTGTAAGGAAAAAACTTTAGATCTCATTAAAATAGACAAGAGGAAGGAAACACATAAATTTGTGTATATGAAAAAAGAATTAAGGTTGAGTTGAAAGCACAAGTGATTGTAAAAAATGTTTTGAAAATTCGTTATAATCACCTCTTTGAATAGAACTTACACTTTAATTTTAACCCGGTTGAAAAGAATAAGACAAGAAACAAAAAAATGAGATTAGATGTTGGTAGTTCAAAAGGTTTAATGCTGACACTAACAAAGATAGTGCCCTAAATAAAAGTTTTTAGTTTTAATATTTGTTTTAAAATATAAACCAAAACTCTTTCTTTTACTGCAAAATATGTAGAACTGAATGTGGAAGAACTAATGACTTGTTTGGAATAAAAAAAAATGCAAACAAATTTTCCTAACCTAAGAAAGTTAAAACTACATGTGCAATTTGAATTTTTAACTATAAAAAACGTTTTATATGAAGCAATTCAAAAGGTGATGTTGTTTAGCAACTTGCTTGATCTCATGTATTTTATTTTATATCAAATATTTATTTTGTTTTACGTTTAATAAACCCCTCTTGCTTAAGGAATTAGTTTCGTAAGATTATTTCCGTTATTAACTTTTAAATCTTGAGGGCTAAAACTGTTTCATAATGTTAAGTGCAGTGCCAAATAACTACTTCAAACTAACATAAGTAATGAATAATTTTTCTTTAAAGGTTATTGTTACTTTTCAAAGGTATATTTTATGCAGGATTTAAGTCTATCTAAATTTGAAGCCGTCCAAATATTATGTTTGTTTTTATATATAAGTTGTTGACAGAAAAAATTTTAATTGAAGAAATTTAACAAATTGATTGGATTTTGGAAAAATCTGATTTGAAAAGAAATAATTATATATATATGTAATTAATAACTATTTTGATCCTACACACCTTGTAAAAAAAGTAGATTATCATAAATTTTTTAATTTTTATTTGTCCTTTGTTTTTAAGTATTAATTAAAAAAATGAACGATTACGGTTTTTGTGTCTTCCAAATGATCTAAAAAATTCTGCATTTGAAAAATATAAAATAAAGTTCCTTTAAATCCACCGTTTGTGTTTTAATAAGTTATTTAATTTCATAACATATTATTTTGCTACTTTATTGTTGAAGATTTTTACTATTTTTGAAGAAACTCATAACTATTCCGAACTTTTAGTTTCTAAGCGTAGTTACTTTGAGACATATGGTACAATTTTTTTATAAGAGAAAGTTTTAATTAAATCATTTATTTTTGTTCAAAATTTTGTAAAAAAATCTAAATTTTGTATATTTTCATTTACTTTATTGAATATAAGGAAAATAATAAATTTTTTTTTCAAATTAATTATGTCTAATTTAATTCTTATGAATGAAAAATGTAGTGTGATTCCTTAGAAGTTCCTTAAACCGATGGATTGTAAAGGTTTTGCCAACTCCAAAAGAGGAAAGGAAACAAAAATTTTAATAACAAATAATGATAATACTTTTTTATTATTGAGTTATACTCATTGTTCTTTATAAATATTAATTCATCAATTATTAATTGACTAAGTTGATTTTATAAGGGAAAAAAGTGTAAAGATCAGTCTCCCTTAAAACTTCAATTTAAGTAACCTTAAATACTATCTGCTAAACCCTTTTTGCATTTATTTCAATTTGTTCTAAGGTGAACAATATCAAAATATATCAAAAATTAGTACGTCAACGTCACGATTGGAAAAGAGATTTTAAAGTTTTTTAAAAATATTTGTGCGGTCGTTTTATGTGTTCATTGCAGCCCTCTTGTCAAAAATTGGAAAGTCATAAAACCTTTTAAGATAGACGTCCTACCTGTATTGTGCGAAATTAACAGCGTTTTCAATATACCGAGCTGTTTCTAACAAAATCTTTTCTTCAAAGTTAGGCGCCATCAATTGCAAACTCAAAGGTAGTCCTTTCTTAGATAATTCAATCGGAATTGTAACAGCAGGACAACCTATAAATAAAATATCTTTGACAGAATTTTCATCACCCACAATATTACAGTAAATTTTAATACAAGTCAAACGTCTTTCAAATCTGTTTTATTTGAAATTCAGACAACCAGAAAAGTTTTTAAAAAAATAATTTGACAGTGGTTATTATTATTGTATTATTTTCAACAAGTCACTAAAAATTTAAACTTACCTGCCATATTGGCTGGTTGTGTACAGTAATCTTGAGTAGCACACTGTTCCCTTTCGTCCTTCGAAATATATTCAGAGTATCTAGGAGCATCAGTCAAAGTAGTTGGGGTAAGTAGTATTTTAAAACCTTTCTGCCAGGCGTTTGTGAAGTCGTCTAGTATCAATTTTCTCACTTTCAAGGCCTTTAAAAAGTATTTCTCATATTTGCTAAAATTAAAAATAATGTAAATTAGTGCTACCTATGTAAAAAAGTGCTTTTGCTTTTAAATATCAATTAAAAAAATAAAAGACAGCCTAAATAAATATATTGTTTGAATGAATATATTTATGTGATGAATAAACCAATCAAAATAAAGTCTTCAAACTGAAGTAAAATAAAGGTTATTAAAATATGAATATAAAAACTGAACACATACTCAGATAATAAAAAATAATTTCCAGCTAGAATTCTGCTTCTAACAACATGATTAAAACCTGATGTTCTTGTATCAGCAAACATTTTCTCTGCGGACTCCCAATTGTTCGAGCGATGACCGAATTCTACGCCATCATATCGTGCCATATTACTGGCGACTTCACACTGATTCAGTATTGAATAACAGACAATAGAATATTTTGTATGTGGCATACTCATCTGTAATATCAGATGACAATCTAGCATTGCCTCAATACTGATTAAGATTTTTAACAAAGTTGCACTGAATAAAACTTTAAAGGCTTACAGGTACAACTGTAGCACCTCCTTCTTCTAATATTTGAGCAACATCATTCCAAGTAGATCTTATTTCATCTGTTAAACCTTCACAATTATATTCCATTGGGATTCCGATTTTCAATCCTTTTACTGAAGAAGCAGAAAAGTTAATATTCAAATCTACATCTTCTGCAACTGTTGTTGAATCCTTCTCATCATGGCCTGCCATAAGTCCTAATAATATAATCACATGTTAGTAATTCAAATGAAATATTTTTTATAACTTTTAGTTTAACAATATTTTTTTATTTGATTATTTTGTACCCAGTAAAATAGCTGCATCCTCAACATTAAGGGCTAGAATTCCAGGCACATCCATAGAATTTACAAGAGGTATTAACCCATGCCTCGAAAGTAAACCATAGGAGGGCTTCAAACCAACAACACCACAGTAGGATGCAGGGTTTCTGCAAGAGCCTCCTGTATCAGATCCTAAAGCCCTGAAGGTGAAAAACCATTAAAAACGTTTAACCAAATAATAGATTAATTACACAATAATTTGTACCTACCCCAAACAAGTTCCACTAGCTACAGCTACAGCACTTCCACCAGAGCTTCCTCCACTTATGAACCAATCATCACCATTTTCTAATAAAGTTTTTGAATATTTAGAACCCCAAACATTTTTTGTTGGGCCAAAAATTGAGGTTGTTGTTCCAGAACCCATTGCAAACTCATCCAAATTGGTCTTCCCAATTAAAATTGCACCAGAATTGAATAATTTTTCCACAACTGTTGCAGTATATTTGGGTTTAAAATTCTTAAGCATAAAAGACCCACATGTTGTTTCCATACCTTTGACACAGAAGTTATCTTTCACTGCAATTGGAATACCTTCTAAAAGGGAGCGGGGAGTTCCTGCAATATTTCAAGTTTAATTTAATACAACTTATGAGAGCTTTAGAAAATTCATTTTTGCTGCTTCCATTACTATCTGAACTTCATTGTTGATTTCTACCCTCATTAAAATGACGACTAGAATTTTCTGCTTGGGCACTGGCACTTGGTTTAAACTGATAAATGCATTAAGGTCTTCAGTGTCTTTAGTTCTCTGAAGGCATGCAGCTAACACATCTTGCACCCCTTTGTTTTTGACTTTTAATTTGTTATTCATCTGTAAAACAATTTTAAAACAAGGTGACAGAGAGCCCAAACGAATGATCATAAAGTGAATTAATGCAGACATAAATAATACCTTTCTAATTGTATAACCCAGCATCGTGAGAATGTATTTTTATCACTTAAGCTTAATAAATAATAAACTATAAAACTGCAACAAGATACTCCGAAAGTTCGAAAAACGAACTTTTCTAACTATACAACCAAAAATTTATTAAATAATATAACATCTAACTTGTAATGAACAAGGTAAATCTGAGTAACCGCATAATTCTTGATGTTAAAATTACTAAAAAAGGTTTTATTGAAAAATTTCAGCAACAACCTTTTACCGTTTTTCATTCGTTACGTATTTTCTTATTGAAAACGCGGACTCTAAGGTAAATAAACTGGACTCTATGGTTTTATAGATTGTAGCCGCATTATAAATTTAAAAATGGAAGTCGATGATATTGTTTATCTTTCTTTATTAATTTTCACTATTGTTTTTGGTTATTTTTTTAGACGATTACATGATGTTTCATTTAAAAAATCAACTTCAACAATTATAGGTTTTTTAATAATTTTATTCGTTTCTGGAACTCATGTCCTTCATTCGTTAATTTATACTTTAATCAACACCATAATTATATTGTACACCAGTAAAAGGTATGTTTTAAAGATTTTTATAACAATCTTATCATGATCATGATTTTTAGTCTTATGTAATAAAATGATTTAAAAAATTTTACTGTATGGTCATTAGGTCATCTTTGGTTTGAGCTTTGGAGCATGAGAAATTTATATTTTTAACATTTGACAACTGAGTTTTCCTTTTTGTTATTTATTTGATTATGTATATGTTTGTTTCAGGTCATGCCACCTTCTTAGTTTTGCCTTTAGTTTCTTGTACCTGATATTCTTTAGAACAACAGTTTATTTTGGGATACCTTATCCTCCAGCTCACACAAACTTGGTACAAATGATGTTGACTTTGAAAGTTGGTATTTTAGTTCTTTATGTGAAATTTAAAAAAATTTGTAATAGAATGTAGTTTAAAAAGTGTTTTTTCTAGCTTGTGGGTTTAGCATTTGAAGTTCATGATTCCAACCAGAAGCCCAAGACAGAGCAGCCAGTGGAAGGGAAAAACATAAGTGAAAAAGTTGAAAGAAAAATTGAAGAACTTAGTTTCATGGATGTATTTCAATATGCATATTGTTACATTGGTGTGTTAACAGGCCCTTATTTTTCATACAAAACATATTGTGATTATTTTAAAATGAATTTTCATAAGCATGCTGCATGTGAAGAAACAACATGGAAAAAATTAATGTTTGTTCCCATTTATGCTGTTGTTTTTTTAATTGTTAGCCATTATTATCCTGTTAAGGTGGGTTTGTTTTGTTAGAAATGAAAATTTTTATAGTTTATCTCTCTTTGAAAACATTAATCTTACTTAAAAATTTTTTTCAGTATGCAGAGTCAGATGAGTTTTACAGTGAAACAACTTTTTGGTATAGATTGTGGTATATGACACCAGTTTTTGTTTCCTTCAGAATGAGAATTTATGTAGGCCTTGTATTATCAGAAGCTGCATGTACAATGGCAGGATTGGGTGCCTATCCTTCAGTAACACAGCCTAAGCCAGGCAAGGGACCTTCTGTTAATTTTGAATTATTGGAGAAGATGTGAGTACTTATTGATTTTACTAATCCAATTTGTCAAAAATACTCTGCAACTCATCATTTCAGAGCTACAAATAAATGTATAACTTTTTCTCTTAGGGAAAAGGATTCTTCATTGAAAGAACAGCATGATTTCAATTTTGAAACTGTGCACAACATCAATCCCTGGTATACTGAGACTGATCCATCAGTTAGATCCAGTATTCATTACTGGAACATGTGTGTGCAATATTGGATGGCATATGTAGTTTACAAAAGGTTTCCCTTCAAGCCTCTTAGGCAAGTATTCCAAGTAGTTGTTAAAGTTAACAGGTTTTATTTGTAAAGATATTATATTACTGAAACACTACCATTATATTAACATAATCATCTTGTCCCTTTAAAATTTTCAGAAAATTAACAATTAATATTTTTTGTAGGACTGCTGCAACTTTTGCTGTTTCAGCTGTTTGGCATGGTGTCTATGCAGGTTACTACTTGTGTTTATGCTCAGTTCCATTTTATCTTCCAATAGAAGATATTTGGGAAGCCTTATTAAGAAGGGATGCTACTGGAGGGGTAAGGGAAAAATTCAATTTATTGGCTTGTAGAAGTTAAGAGAATAAATACAAACCTTTCTAAAAAACAATAATCAAAATATGTTTTTGGTCTTTTTTTGCATTAATAAAATGCCATTTAATTGTTTCTTACAGAAAAGAATTGTGCTCAATGTTATATTTTGGATAGTCAGAACTCAAGCATTTACCTACATGGGAATGGCCTTCAGTTTATTAAGCATGAAAAATGGTTTGAGATATTATGGATCAATATATTACATCTATCACATCACCTCTCTTATTGGATTGGTATTAGGTTTAATTCTAACAAAATTAAAAAAACAAAGAAGGGGTGTAGGTGAGTCTGAGAAAAAAATTAATTAAAAGACATGGTTTTTGTTAGGTTAAAACGTTAGAGTATTTTGTACTTAAGTGTTCTTTTGACTTGCCTTTACAATACAAAAAGCAATTTTTGAATCACAGAAATGGACCATGTGGTTTTGTTAAAGCCCTAATGTTTGAAGTTGAGTGAGCATTTTAATATATCATTGTCTGTATTAAATTTTTTCACCATTTTAAAATGTTTCAAATTAGAAATGCAACAAATTATATATATCTTTTTTTATATAAAAAATAATTTTAGTGTTGACAACAAATTGAGAAAAAATTTTACACTTTAGTAAAATATTAGACACGTTATTTTTAAAACTTGAATAGTACAATAATGTTAACACCAATGCTTCAATTATATCTAGTCATTTAAAATATTTTTCGTCCCTTTGGCAGTAATAAAAAAAAAAGTTCAATTCTATAAAATTAACAAATAAAAATGATCAAAAACTCATAAAATTTTGTTTTATAAAATGATGTTTATTATATTTTGAATAAAAATAAATAAGTTGGTTGATTTTCTTGTAACCTTTATCCAAGTATGAAACGAATAAGCGGCCGTGAAGTCGTCATTGTCCTGTTTTCTAATGTTTAATGGTCGCATTATCTGCAGCTCAATTTGATGAAATATATCATTACGGTTAGTCTGAATATTAGTAGTTCATCAATCTCCTTACGTCAATATGAAAAATTTTAATCCAACACTTACACGAGTAATGAAAAATTGAGCATTAAGCTCAGGAAAATAAAAATTGAGACCAAGATATACAAGTATAAAGACAAAACTTTTAATATTGATAATATACAGTCAGCTAATGGTTACCAATAATAAATGAATGAACAATAATTTTTATAAACACCCTAAACTACATAATCATTTGCGAGTATCGATTTAAATTCTTTTATATTTACTTTTACTTTGGACAAAAATCAAAACAATTCACGTATATTCGGTAAAGTCATCCATATGATGGGCAGTTCGACTCTTGGAAGGATGAGGGATAGAAGTTGAGAGAAATTCCTTATGATCTGTTTTTTTTTCTTCAGAAACTTCCAGTTGCAAAACTTTTTGGCGCAACCTTTTAATTTTTCTAAGCCTTTCCAACCAATTCGACGCATAAGGATCTTGGTTTTTGGACTTTAAACTTCTAGACACCAAGGAAGCTAACTGTAATGAGAAAAATTAAAATTTTTAAACCCAAGCAGAAATTTACAGTTCAGAAAATTCATTCAAAGTAGTGAAAGTGTAAGTTGTAGTAAAAAAAATTTTTTTTTAAATCTCACATTTGCGTGAAGAGCTAACTGACGAGCCAAAATTGCCAAGTTTTGATCAGAGACAATCTTCTGCTCGCCGTGACCGATGTGTTCAGCCAATTCGTCTCTAGCTTTCACAACGACTTTATTAGCTGAGTGATCCAAAGGTTGAATTATGACATTTGCATAGTTAAATTGGCCCTAAAACAGTTTTTGCAAAAAATCAGAAATAAATACTTTACTTTCCATCCAATAGTTACAAAACATCAGACAGACAGACTACTAGCTGCAATCAGTGTGATAGTTCATCTTCTCATTGAGTAGATTATGAAGTTATAAGTTTATTATTAATAAGAACAATCAAAAATCAAAATTGTTTCTATAGATTTCTTGGTTCTTTAAAGCTCTGGAATTAAATCATGTCTTGGAGGATACGCATATAATTTAAACCGTATGATAAAGCCAAACAAACTTACCCTGACTGTCTGTATGTTATAATCTTCTCCACTTTCATTATAAACTATGGTAACAAAATCATTTCCAATGTGTGCCTTTTTAGCATTACAATTAGGATCTGATTCTTTGGTGGGCATTAGAGTCGCTACGTGAAAAGTAACCTGTCAGATGTAAGAAATAATTATCAACATCATTGCTTAACAAAATTTTCTACACCTCTTGTATTCTTCTCAACAACCAGAGGAAAGCCATTACAGACTTTCGCTTCGTTTCGATATTATTCGAGCCACTTACTAGCCCACGAAAGCTTTAAAATTTGTAATGTAGGATACTTTTTGTGTCTGAACTCACCATAAAATTTTTTAATCAAATTAAATTTCCTAGAGCTAGATTGTATGAGTATATTGATGAAATACCTGCGTCACATCATCCTGCCAAATATAAGCAAATTTCCCATCAACTCCATTTTTATCAAGGCCACCTAGAAATGTGCTTTGAGGATCTGCATTTTTCAAATTGATGAGAGTTCCCAGACTTTGTAAAAACAGTGCATATCTCAGGGATCCAAATTCATTCCTTAATATTTCTGTTTCACTGTTGGCTTGTCCTTGACCAACATATATTACTCCCACCTAAATAATATATCAAATAGATCACATATCACTTCTAAGATTTAGAACTACAGTACTTATTATGTTTTTTACATGAAAACAAAAATTCTCAAAACTTGTTACCTTGTGAGTTTCGAAGGGTGGGATGAAGTCCAGGGTTAATATTGCCCTTTGTATGACTGAATTTTGCGATATCAGAATCGGTTTTTCATCTGAGTTTCCGAAGTGAGGTGAGTGGTATAGTTGTAAAAACACGAAGCTATAAATATTTATAAGTGAAATATTAATTACTCGCCTTGATTATTAATAAAAAAAACTAATTTTATTAATTTGCGGTCCATTGAAAATAAAAATTTCTAAAGACTAAGAGAAACATGAGAAACAAACCTGGGACTAACACCTGAACGCGGTGCATCCTTGTTTCTAGGAGAGCTGTGTTTGCTCTTCATGTGGTCGTTCTCATAACGAGATTTTCTCACTGGAGACATGACGGAAATAGTTCGACTTCTATCTCTCTTGTAAGTTTGAGAAAGATCAGCTCTATTTTCTTCCGAGTTAAGGCTTCTATTAGATTCGCATTTCCCTGTTGAGTTAAATAACATTAAAAAACTGTCAAACTTCCTAATCACATAAGTGAACAATGCATTTCCACTTGTCGTGACCATGAAAAGAACAGACTGCGAGAATCACTCCAGTTGCCGAGACATGTAAGTGCTGGCAAAAACATTTTGCTTTTTACTTTGTGCTTACAACAAGCAAGGCGTACACGACCAAATACTTACATTTTTTAAAAATTACATAAAGCGATTCAAAACATAACCCTACGACCATTGTCGGACCCACAGACAGTGAAAGCAATAAGAAAAGTATACATACATACACGTATATTTGGAAAGAAGTATGTTTTTGTGCTTATATGTTATTGTATATGGCATCATAACTTTGAAAACATATCAACCGATTTCAACCAAACTAATCACAATTACAATTAAGGAGCATTATCCAGATCTAAAAAGTTTCCCACCAATTGCTAATATGTGTATGAAGTTTGGCTGAAATCAATTTCTGTCTTTTTAAATTCTTTTGTTAACAAAATACTCTGATCCTTTAAGTATACATAATTATGGTCTAATAATTTTGTATTGGACGATGGCGGAATATAAGCTAGTTACACAATAAACATTAAAATTAAATTTAAATTCTCCTAAAACATACGTTATGTATACCATACAACTAACGTTAAGCTTCAGTTAGTCTATGGTTACAATCAGCCAATTTAGGTGGGTATAAATTGTTGAAATCTTTTTTAATACCCACCAACTTTACTCATTTTTACTACAACAAGTTATTTGTAACATCAAAAAAGCCAAGACATCAGTTTAAAATTTATTGTTACAGATTTAGCACCTTTCTTTTACACAGTTTTTAAACCTTTAGAATAATTTTACTGAAAAGTACGACAAGGAAGATTTTATTTTACAAAACTTCTTTAAAAACTTTAAATGGATCTGAATATGTGCCAGAAATTGCCATAATGAAAGCTTCTAGAGCTTAGTATCAAAAGACTGCCATTTTTAAACTTAAAGTTTACAATGAGCTGTAGAGAAACAAAGAAGTAAAAAGGGCATAAAGTTACAACTCCCCATTTTCGAAAGACACTTTAAAAGAATTACTTGGAGAGGTTAGGGGAAGATAGGGAGGTTACTTCGTAGGTACAGTACAGTCTTAAGTATGTTATTATTGTTAGTGCCTGCAACACCCATAAATCAAGCATTTATCTATATAAGTAACCCATTTCAACGCGCCTTTAAAAGATTGTCACATTACAATTATACTATTTGTACTGATTATCGGTAATGAATATGAGTAACTGATCATTCCCGACAAATAAAGTAGCTTAGAAATTCCACAACCACAAAGCTTAGTTTACCATTGACCACAACAACTAAAACAGGAACATGCAGATGTAAATTACAGTTGTGCTCCGTCCTAACTTCGTAAAGAACATCTTGATACAGAGAAAGCCATGCTTGTCTTGGTTAACGTTCACAATGACGTACATGTAACAACACGTACCTAATTCCCCAATTGATAAAGGCGCTTTGACCACAACTTTTCCCCCAGTATCCACACTTAAAGACGTTTGTTTATCCAGAATGGATTTAGTGTCAAGTTTGAGTCCTTCTCGTTTCATTCCTCCCATTTTTTGGTAAGAAGATTTCTTTTGACTGGGACTTTGTTGGGGTACAGAGTGAGGGGGGGGCTTTGTCGACACGGATATAGTGAGTGGTTGGTGAACGGAATCGGGAGGTGTGGTCCCCATACCCGATATTTCTTCTGGTATTGCTTCGCAACTGACTTTTGCGTACGACTGTTTCTGTTTTGAAACTTCCGTACTGTCCTCATCATGTTTGGAATGCTCTTTTAAAAAAGGATTTTTCCAGTTCGCGCTCATTTCCGGGCTGGAATTTGATCTTCGAACTGGATTACGTGATTTGCCGCCTGTAAAACACATTTTATAACATTGGAAAAAACAAATTTAGTACACAAATTGTCTTGGAAAACACATAACATCAAAACAATAATCCACATGAAAATAATTCTGTCATAGGTAAGATTATAACAATATTACTTGAACATTTATAACTCATACCTAAAAAGAATCGTTGGCTTGGAAAACTGGCTTCATTATTACAATTAAAGATATATTAATAATAAATGTGAGCATAAGAGGGATTTAATACTTACCCTGCGCTGAAAACTAATTAATTTTTATCAAACGTAACTTAATTCAAACCATAAATTCCAAAATAATTAAAACACACGTTGAAATTTTACAAAGATTACACAGCCGCATGCATTTGCACAATTCATCTTTGAAATTCAAAGCATCTGACATGAAATGATTTTTCCTTCCTGTCGAAGGTCCATAACAATATTTTCAAATCAAATTTGCAATTAGTGTTCAAGAACTGACACAAAAAAATACAAGCACATTAAACAATTCGGAACCCAATTTATATGTCTATTTAATCATTAAAACTGAAAAATGCTTTAAGCACGATTACAAGCTACCAATAAATTTACCCTTGAGTTTTGTGAAACTTCCAGAAAAGCCAGAGATTATTAATTAAATATTTATTTAAATTGAATGAAATGGTGAACTTACTCAGGTCGCTGCAATAATCCTCATCGCTGACTTTTTCTTCATCATAGTAGATGTCATCAACACTTTCCTTAGAATTCTGTCTGGAAGGTGATCCAGGTATACTACTAGAAACGGCCAAAGCGCCTCCAGGACTGGATACATGCTGCTGATTACCGCTGTTTTGTTCATTGGTTTGCTGAAAATAAGAATAAAACAGATTTTGAAGTAGAGCTGAAGATAAATTATTCTTTACTTTTATATGTATGTATAGGTATGTAAATAAAATACTCTTTCATTAATGTATTAAAAAAAGATGTTTGTGTATACTTGTGTATACCACGAACTGATTTCAAGCAAACTTAAAAGATTTAGAGGGTTTGTCATCAACCCAGGATGAAATATTTAGGGTGTCGGCCCCGAGAACTGATAATTTCATTTTCAAAAGGAGAAATTAAAGGTATAGCACGGGGTCAAAGAACATATTTTAATTATAGATACCTGATACCTTGATTTCAGAACCATACTCGGAACAAATTAAAACTTACTTCCATGGGAGACTTTGGCTGAAGTAATTGTTGTGAAGATTGTTGTTGCAATTGCTGTGGCTGCTCTAATGCGGCCGTCTTATTTGCAGGCAAAAATAAAGACATAACATCTGGTAGAGGCAATTCTAAAGGCAACATCTGATAATTCGTTTCATTTTGTATTCTAAGAACCCAAGACATATCACCTGTAAAATTAATAAATAGTTATATTTAAATAGGGCGCTTTAAAATATATTCAGGGCATTAATTAATTAAAAATTACCCGTAGGTCTCTTGACGTAAATTTCAGCCCAACCCTGACACCAGCAAGCACATAAATCGTTGCTGGGTTTATTGTCATTTGTTTGAGAAGCAAAAATCAGTTGTTCCAATTTAGTAGTTTCACTATTAATCCCCTTCTTCACTTCGTCCGTAGGCGTACCTCCTCTTGAAGTCACATCTACAAATTGTTTATTATACTATAATAATTATCAAAGTTTTCGGTAATTCATACATCGATTCAAAGTATATTTGTTCCAGGGAAAAATTATTTATTTTTAAAAAGAAATTTACATTTTTTTGTGTCAGCACTCACAAGAACAAATGAACTCACCTTGACTTAACTTTTGGCCATCTGAAGAACTTTGTTCTGGGTTTTTTTCACCCGAATTTTGCCTAGATAATCTTAATAATTCTTCTCTTTTAACTTCTTCTGTTTCTGGTGAGACCATGTCTTTCTCAGACTTACAAAATATCCAACATCTATCGCACAAATTATTTTTCAGTGGTTTTTGTGAACACCCACTGGTTGTCACGGTTATTAATTTATGACCCACTAACCAAGTCTGAGATTGTCCTCCGCTCAACAGAAATTCAGCTATTGGCGACCTATTAAAAGGAAAATACTTATTTTCATAACTTTCTTTCATATTTATTTTCCCCCAGTTAATAAAACCCTGCCTACCTTTTAGGACGAGCAGAGCAAGAGGAAAAAGTGTATCTAGCCATCAGATCAATACAAGTTTCGGTCAGTTCAACGTGAAAATTTAGTAAAGCTTGATCCATTGGTGGCTTTAGATCAGTCCCCACTCGCGGGGCATTATGAGCATTAGATACAGGTCCTTCCTGCCTTCGACTTCCTTGTTCTGTGAGGCTGGAGGAACGTTTTCTGCTTGTTGAATCTTCATTAAGCGAGGATAAATCCGATTTCTTTGTTTCATAATCGGATTTCATGAGTTTTTCTTCTTCAAATGGTACGATCGCATTTGCTTTAAGACCCTAAAATGGTTTATTTGTTAGTTTTCGATAGAGTTTTAGACAGAAAATGAGTTCATTTGTAAGTGAAAATTACCGTTGTAATAAATTTAACGAAATCTCTTCTAAAAGGTAACCGGCACTTTAGAAACCAAACGGCTATCACGTGATGGGCTAAAGACACCGTATAATGGTTATACTTAAATGGATTGGTATATGGAAGAGCGATGGCAAACACCGACATATACTGATCACCAACAAAACTAGCAAACACCTTTGGCAGACTAGTAAGAGCTGAAACGAAAGATTATTCTTTATGCAATATTCAAAATGGCAACTGTCAATTTCAAATTAGGCTTTCACCGAATTCGAAAATAAAAAAAAAATTAATAACAACACAAAAAGTATAAGCATAGAACGTTTTTCAGCAAAATTTGAATTATCAAAAGCATTCCTACTTGATAGAAATTCCAAAATGGGAATTGCAATCACAACGGTAGCTGAAATTTTAGACAGATTTAACAAAACTTCAGGTAGTAATTTGTACATGGCATCTCTCATTTCTAAGGTACATGTTGTCAGGGCCATTACGCACTGGCTGGCACATCGTGATGCTAAGCCGTATTCTAAACATTTAATGCATCGTTGCTGTTGACTAGGTTCTAAGTTTGGATGGTAGGACGAAATTGCAGCTATTACGGGAAACACATAACTTTGGAATTCTGTGCGATTTAATTTCTGAGGTATGTTTCGCAAACTTTCAGGTAAATTTAATGATTTGTCGCTCACCTGCAAAAAATAAAATTTCAAATGCTTCAATTAATTAGTGTTAACGTATTTAAAGGATAATTTTACATTTATCTTTATTTTTTGTTTTATTCTTCATTTCTTTTATATTATCTACAAACACTCACCATTGAACATAAGGCATCGGCCAATAAACCAATATCATTTCCTTGTTTACCGAGCATGAGAGATTTATTTTGTAAAATATTTGGGAGCTCTTGTAATAAAAGGCTTAAAATTTTCCAGTCCTTTTCAGTCTTAAGGGCCGCTATTATAACTTTAGAAGCAGATGAAAACGAAAACGGAGTCACTACACAATTAGGATATGGGGAAGGAGCAGGACTTGCAGGCGGTGGAGAAATGGTTCCCGTTCCACTTTTATCTACATTTGCCTTTGATTCAATTACCAAGTAAGGACTATAACGAACCCCACCACAAGAATCTGCCAAGCCCACATGTCCGACCTTGTTAACACGAATTTTCAAAAGACATTCGAAAATCTGAAAAAAAGAGTTAAGTACTAAATTATTATCGTATTGTTATTCCCAATTTTTATTGAATGTTTCCAATAGTTTGAAATAATTACCGCTAACGGAACGTGTTGATTAAAATCAGAGGCAGGGAAATTTCGATAGTAATTTTCCAAATAAGTTATGAGAATTTTATAGGCTTTAATGGAATGAATTGACGGAAGTTGATGTATCTTGTCTGTAAATATTTTAATCAAACCCAAAACTATAGATTTTACTTCCATTTGATCATTTTCGTTGCTGTTTAATTCTTTTTGGCCAGGTTCCGCTGTATGTTGTCGAAACAATAACTGTAATTGATTAAATAAGGTTTGAGTTCCAGTTTGTAGAGCACCAAATCAAAACTTAATTGAAAATTTTTTACCTTCTCTAATATACTTAATAGTTCTAAGCACTTTTTGGATTCACACTCAACGCTAAGATTAACTATTATTTGAACTCCAACATTCCTCACAGGTAATTCAGATTCTTGATCTATATGTTGAAGATAAGGAAGAACAACACGCTCAATGAGTTCATCCTCATAAATTAATCTGTTGCTACTGACAACCGAACTAAGCACCTCAAGCGCCTAAAACAATTTTAAAAATAGTTTTTGTCATTAATATGATCATGCATTTTGTAAAAATGTGTGATTTTCATAATAACAGTTAGAGACATAATTAATTTTTTAACTTACTAACCTTCACTCTAATGTTGGGTCTAGTATCTTGTCTAAAATATTTATCTAGCAAAGCATCCAGTTTAGTCAGCCATTCATACCTTGTGGGTACGATAGATCCGGCGAGAAAGGTTATAAGTCGAAGAACAGAACTTTCCTATAAAAAAAGTTATACAATTTACATAAAATTTCACAACACCTAGGAAATCTATATTTAAAAGGAAGTAAAGCAACTTTTAATTATAAATTAAATTTCAAATTAAAACTTACGGGTCGCACACTGGAAGACATTTCAATAAGGCTAAACACTTTTCGAACATTGCCATTGAATTGACCAAGTTCAATTAATTGCTCAATAGTACAAAGTGTTTCATGTAATTTTGTTACAACTGATCCCAATAAAGAAGCATCTCTGCTCTCGATATGTCTTGTAATGCCTTCCAAGATAGACAACACTGCATCCCAGGCGGGATCTTGCAATTCTAAACCAAATTTATTGACCAGTCGATGAATGCTGATAGTGATTTCATTCACTACCATGGTGTGATTACACTGCATGGCCTATGACAAAATTTTCATTTTATTTATAAGACAATAAATGATACCAGTTTGGAAAGTAATTACAACTTAAAAGAAGTACAAGTAATTTTTCATATTATTTTACCTGAGACAGGGACGGAAGGACAGATGTAAGAGCGCATCGTAATGAGGTAACTCTTTTGTTACTCCACAGCCCCATATTAATATAAAATATAGTTCCTCTGAGAAGACCTACATCATTGTAATATGAAGGATCTTGCAAGAGTTTACACATTGTATATAATGTAGAATGACCCATGTGTGTGCCTATAAAATGAACCAATAGTAAATACAGAGATTGTTTAAAAAATATTCTCATGTTTTTCTGTGCCAGTGATGGCAAACATTTCAAAGAAATTTTTCTGTAAGCCATTACCTAATAAATTCCTCATAATTTTCCAGCAACTTTGTGAATACTCATGAATATTAACCTTTCTGCAAAGGGTTGTGATAAAAATTGGTAGTGAATCTGGTGGCAAATTACTGTAGCAGACTATGGTATCAAGGACTTGCAAAGAAGTAGTTACTACTTCATCTTTATTACTACAGGAACAGAGAAAACATGTCAATCTGAAATCATACAAATATTTATTAAATTCCTACCTGAAGTACTTATTAAAAACAAAAATCATTTCATTAGGTGCAAAAGAATACTCACTCAACAACATCAACTACATTGTAGTCATCTATATAAGAAGCATTGTACTTGATAACATTGAGATGAAGAGATAAAATTTCAGCTGCTTTTCCAGCAGTTACTACTTCAGGAGTCCATTTTAATAAAAATTCACTAAATTCATCTTCGAGATGCAAAATGTCCCTTCCATTATCTGTTAGTGCTTGCAACAATTCCAATCTGAAAATTAACAGAGTAAAGTTTGATGTTCAGCAGATATTTAAAAAACAAAAACCAGACCTTTAAATACATCTATTTATCATCAACACATTGCAATTAAGTTAAAGAATTTCAATCAATAAAAAGCCTTACAAAGGTGGAACATCTTCTGAGATTCCATGGTTTTTTATAACTTTAAAAAAATGTGATCTCATAATACCAAGTTTTTCATATTGTCCTTGAACTAAACATTTTAAAAAATATAAACAGACATGTCTATGTTCCTTTTCAATATCTTTTTGCAATAAGTCTCTCACCAAGGTCCAAAGTTTTTCAACTGCATACTGCAAAACAAAACAAGTTTTATGACAAACAAATATACTTTTAAAAATTGTTTTTAATCACTTTGGCAGCTTGTTCTGGGTTAGCATTAAACATCAATAACCAATATGTATATTCAATGATAATTACACTCGCAGCTGTATTAATTTAATACTTTGGTTTAATAAAAGTTCAGTGATAGAAAATCAATTTAATAACATTCAATTTAACATAAAACCTGGAAAATCTAATAAAACCCTAGATTGATAAGATACAATCCCAATGCTGAATTTTAATGCTTAACCCAAACTTACATCTTCCAATCGGCAAGTTGATACTATTTCACCAAGTTCCTTAAGTGTTCTGATTCTGTGATTAATAGGAGCTTCTGAACAAATGGCTTTTTCTATTTCACTTGTGAGTACAAATTCTGCATTTCCTTTGAAATTTACTGCAAATAAGCAAAACAAAGTTAATTAAATTTATATAATATATGCATCAATTAGATTTTGAATTCAAATTTTTGGTTTAACAATACATTGAAGAGGAACCATTTCAATAGTAAAATAAACATGGTACAAGGCTTTTCCAAAAGAAAAACACAAAATAAAATAAAATGAAAGTTTGGGAAAGGAGTTGAAATTAAAACGTTAAGTTTGTACGATGCAAAAAAAAATTCACCTGAACTACTTTTTGCAGCTCTAAAAAATTGTTTCAGCTTTTCAAGAGGTTTGATTTCTTTATCTCGTCCACTCATTTTTTTTTACTGGTTACACACACCGTCAAATTGATTTTTTGTAATTAACTTTGTATATGACAAATAAGTTTTACAGTCGTTAAAACTCCAACTTTGCTACATATCATTATAATTTATTAGTTTAGCTTTATTTATTAAAACAACAATTTATTATCCTATTCTGCCTGATTCCTGTAAAAAAATAATTTTAAACTGCAGAGCATATTCAACTGACTTGTAACTTTTTCATAATGTAAATTATTTTTAATCTATTCCTAAAAGCAGAGAAATCCTTAGTAAACATACAGAATAATCGAGTTTCGATGTGATAAATCGAAACTCGAACGATGCTAATTTTTATATCGAATTTTCGTCTGCTTGAGTTTGTGATATTTTTATTCATTATTGTATTTAGGATATTTTCTCAAAAAAGCGTTATGGTAGAATTTAAGCAAGATATGCCCCCAGAAGGGGGCTACGCTCCAATTACTTACAAACGAGTACCTTTAAAACCTCGATGGAATCCTTTTGTTAAAATAGCTGCTGTTGTACTATATACGATCGGTGGAACTCTTTGGTGGCATAAAAGTAAGAATGTTTTAGTCAATCAACAGATTGAAATGAAATGTGCTAACGTCGCGCTTATGCCCATGCTGCAAGCAGAAGTAGACAGAATGCTACTGAAGCAGCTTAAAAAGAATCGGGATGTCGAGGAAGAAATAATGAAAGATGTGAAGGGTTGGGAAGTTGGAAAATGGCAGGGTATGCCTGTGTATTTGTCTTTGAAACCTGATGAGTTCTTCAAACCTTTTGGTGAAGAATATTTTGTCCATGCTCGAAGAGAAGATGTGGAACATTCTTTCTTTGTATTCAGAGATTCATAAAAATCTAATTGTATGATAGTGAAAGAAATAAAATTCTTAGTAAGTAACATTTTATTGAATTATTGTAATATAGTATTAGTAATCGATGGAATTATTATACAAATCTAAATCTGTTTCTGTTGTTAATAAAATATGTTTGGGTTGAATGATTAAAGGTGATTTCTTATGATATGTAATAGATTCACCAATGATTTCTTTTGTGTGATGTATTCACCATTATTTTTAAAATGTTTTAAAATGATAATACAAGCAAACAATTTATCAAAGGGTATAAATTTGTATTAAAAAGAATCACAAATTATTTTCATTGAAAATAAAAAAACAAATAAATAAATAAATAATTTAATAAATAAATATGATAACAACTTACAACCCAATAATTTAAGTTTAGCATTATTAAAGAAAATAAGCTCATTTGAAATAAATCGATTTGTATACCCTAAGCTTGTTTTCAATGCTAAAAATTGAAGGAGTCAAAGAATACACTAATAAAATGAAATAGATTTGATAGCTAACAAGATAAACTACAATTTTTTTAAAAAGTTGGAATTAAAACCAGTTAAACTGTCAATGTTTCTTTAAATTAAGATTTTAACCAAAAATTGAAAAAAGTCCATTTGAACTTTGAGGTTGTTTTTTTGCAGGTTTTTTTGCAGTTGGTTTCAGCAAACTTCTAGCTGCCTTTGTCAATTTTTGGGAAACAATTTGTGCTATGTGGCTTGATCGCTTCCACACAAATTCTCTTGTTTTGTCATGGTCAACAGGATTGTCAATGCAAAGCAAATTGGGCTGCATCACTCTAATTGAATGTAGTGTAGCACCTCCACCATGCATAACTCTGAGAGTGATCCTTCCCATCATTTCCGTTGTCGTTGCCGTTGCACTTCGGATTTCCTTCTTTGCTCCTCGCCCGAACTATGTTAGCCATAGAGTACATAATTAATATAATATTGCGTTTGTAAATTTACTGAGTCAATAATTTTTTTAAATCCTGCCCTACCTCCTTCTCAACTTTAAGAGTTAATGGTCCAATGTAGAATTTACTTTTGATTGTGTTGTGAGTGCTCATGAGGTTCACGGTAACGTCGTTTTTGCGCTTCAGCGATGCTAAGCCATACAACGTTGCTTTAGCTCTGGGCTTTGATTGTTTTGAATTGTTTTTCTGCAAATAAATTGAATATCCTTTGCAAAATTCAATACTACTGGTTTTAAAATATAATTTACTTAGTGGTTTTCCCCCCTAAGGCCACCATCCAACTGTGAAAGGGCTATAAATGTTGATTTCAATTTATTGAACTTAAAATATGTAGTTAGAAACTCCAAAGTAACAAAATTATGTAAATTTTATTTTATCTACCTTGTTCTTATTTTTCTGTTTTTTCTGAGAAGTAGTTGCTCTACTGTTGTTTTCATCAAAGTTTGTAGTGGTCTTATTGTCAACAGTTTCAAAGGCGTCTCTTTGGATTGTTGCTGCATCAAAAGTGGTTGATTCTAAACTGGTTTCTGTTGAGTAAGCAGTGGTCTCCTCTACTGACTTTGAGACTTCACTGTAAGATTAAAAAAAACAAAAATGCAAGAAAATTTTCTTTGGGGGGGTTTTTTAAACACAATTTTTGGCATACAGCTAATTCTACTTATGATATAAAACAATTTACAAAATACTAAAAGTAAAAATTTTTGGTGAACTCTATAATTAGTTGACTATTTTAACTTGAATTTACAAGTTACTTACTCCAAAGCTTTAGTGCTTTCTGAACGTCTCCCTTTGCCGTTCTTCTTTTGGTTTTTTCTTTTCGGTTTGTTCTTTTTATTTTTATTTTGTTTTTCTCCCTTTTTATTCGACTTGACCGTGTGTAACCGCACATTAACTGGATCGTATCCATTTTTTAAAATTTTATTAATTTTCTGAAGAACGTTGTCCACATAGCGATTGTATTTCGTGATGTACAATGGCGGGACACGAGCCTCAGCTCCATCAAGCGAACCTAACAAATTTTTTTTTAACTAATTAATTTTATAATTGACGTAATTGTTGCACAATTTATTTTGGTTTTTTGAGGGAGAATAAAAATCATATCATGTTGCGTTATAAAAAAATGACCCATACGAGAAAATAGTTACGGTATTTTGACCTCGAATAATTTGGGCAAAGGGTTTTGTATTAGTATGTCTGAAGTAACTCTTGAAACCCCTCCCAACTTTCCGTTGATTTTGACTTTGAGGAATGTACAAGTTTGTCTCATTTTCAAACCAATGAAATGTATATTTGTTTTTGCAAGAATATAACAAAGAAAAAACTTTCCAATATAAAATGAGGATTACTTTTTTGTTTCAATATCCGTAAGCCCGCCACTGGTAGTGAAAAATTTTTGACCTAGAATTTATGTGGAACTTAAGAGTCAGAACTTGTTTTCAAAGAGGTGCAATTATAATTAACTTTTAACGGTGAAATTGAATATCCCACATGGTCATGAATACTCCTGCAACTTTTTAGTTTGACTACGTTCTATCGAGATATATTCCAAATTATTTTTGTTTTTTAGAAAAGGAAGTTATATTATATCAAAATTTGTCTTCAGTTTTTATGATTCAGAAATTCAAATTCAACTGATTTGTATAATTTGAAATGCAAAAATTTACCCATTCACACCTTGGCTGAGCTCTTAACTTCGTCGCCTATAGGTCGATTTGATGTCTTTCGAAGATGTAATCCGTCAATCTTTTGCTGTTTCCTTTTGTCCATGTACGTGGTTATGTGTGATTTTTCTCAGTAACTGTCTTTTTTGTAGCAGGGTGTATTCTTGAGGTCTCTCTGGTTTGTTTAATTTGTGATTTTCAGTTGGGAACTTCTTTGGTTTGTCTGGGCTTGGGAGAAGTTAGCTCCAATTTATTTTAAGAACTGGATTAGACATAAGCCTCTTGGGGAAATTCTTTTGTCAAGCTAGAAAACAAGTCTTTCCAATCATTTGTTTAATTCAAAAAAATTTTTTTTGTTCACAAAATTTATGTACATTCTTGGGACATTCTTGGCTTTTCTTTAAGGTGAGGTTTGCAAACTTTCAGAGGATATTTATATAGTTTTCAGTCGCAGTTAGAGGTAAAGGAAAGTTTGTCTGTTCATACAGTCATTGTCAAATATATAAAGTCAGTGTCTTCAGTATATTCTGCAGGTAAAAGCACAAACTTTTCTTTTTTTTTTCAAAATTGTCAGTTACGTGTGCATTGGAAACGTTTACATAAATCAGACGATGACTGTATTAGACCAACATTAATGAATTCATACAATCAGAACCTTTTAAATTATTTTCTTCAAGATTCCGAATTTTAATGAATCAATAAAAATTATTCTCGTTTCTAAATTATTATTTGACAATAATCGCTCATTCACATTCATACAAAATAAATACTTAAGAAAACACAAATCTACAACCTTAACTTTTCCTTTTTTCTCTTTTGAAAATCGACTAGTGTAGCCCAAAATAAAAGTCAAGAGATATATTACTAAATCCTTTCCAGTGAACTCTTATGACCTTGAAAGTAATTTTCCAAAAAGCTTAAGTAAGTCAGTCTTCTTTTATAAAATCACTGGCGCCTAAATGTTTCAATGATTTTTGTTACCAGTGAAAAGATTTTCTTTTTTCCATATTTAAAAAAATTAAATGAAAATTGCTGACAAAACTATTTTCTTCAATTATTTTGATTATTATTATTATCATTTGATTTCAAACTCTGTTTTAAGATTCTTGGGCAAGTTTTGTTTTGCTTAAAAATGACAAAGTTATCTTTATAAAAATATTTCAAAGAAGTTAAACAGTGTTCATAACATCGGTTGGTTTTTCACGCCCAAGTAACATTCATCTTCTTTTAGTGGTGTCACAGTTCCTCTTGGTCTCATTAGTGCAAGAAATTCAAAAAGGTCAATTCACTTTATCTGTCAACGAACCTTTGTCGAAATATTCGAAAGCTCAAAACTCTCCCGATAAGTTCGTCCGTAATAAATAAAAATAAAATTTCTCTTAGTAATGATTTAGCATCTTGACTTTTTTTAACGGTTTCTGTTAAAAACTAAACATTGAATAAATAAATTAGAAAAATAAATTAGACATTTAAATAAATTAAAATAAATTAAGCTAACAGGTCTAACTTGTGATATAGGTTTCTACAGGAAACTCCAAAAAGGTTAAGAAGTCATTTTTTGTTGAGACTCACGTGGCTGTGATTGCCTTGCTTCAATTACGTCGGCGATGTCATCTGCAACATCGTCGTCGTCGTCATCATCATCATCCTCTTCATCGTCGTCGTCGTCATCTTCGCCTTCTGCATCTTCATCCTCTTCTTGAGCAACGGGAGCTGGTTGTACTGGTTGTACTACTTGGGGTTGTTGAACCGGTTGTAAGACTTGCGTGACTACTTGAGGTGCTTGTTCCTTCTCTGCTTCAGCTGTTGTATCAATAGTGGCGACCACATTAGTTTCGTCTCCGGTTGATTCGTCATCATACTGAATTTCTCCTAAACTCTGTTCGCTGGGCTGTGTATCAGTCAGTACTTCGGTTTGAACTACTTGAGGCTGTACCTGTTGAACGACAGGTTGTTGAGCTGCAGCAGCAGGTGTGTCATCATCGTCGTCGTCATCGTCATCGTCTGCAGAAAATGAATTTGGTTTGATTTTATCATTTACTTGTTGCGATCATAGATAATTCTTTCCTGAATTGTTTATATTTGTTACGCCCTTACCTCCTAAGATATCGTCGAAAAACCTTTCCAAATAATCTTCATCATCGTCGTCATCGTCACTTTGGGCAGGGGTACCTCCACCACCTCCGCCGCCACCACCACCGCCACCTTCTTCATCATCGTCGTCGTCGTCGTCATCGTCATCATCATCGTCATCATCGTCATCGTCATCGTCATCGTCAATGTCTAAGTCATCGTCATCGTCGTCATCATCATCGCCTCCCCCTTGAGCTGGTGCTGGAGCCTGAGAGCTTTGATCGGCTTGCCTACCTGAGAGAGTCACCCATTATAACTCAAAAAAATTTTTTTAGCATTTATATAGATATTATTTTTATATTATATATTATAGATATTTTTGTCAAATAAAGGGGTCAATTGTAATTCTATTTTTCTCCAGCTCATTCATTATCAGTAATTTTTATTCCAATACAAACAAAATTTTAGGTAACAAAACCAATGATGAGAAACAATTGAAGTAGGTACATGCTGTTCTTAGATTCAAACCTTTTTAGAAGCAGATTTTACAATAGTGACAGCAGTACTTTTAATATAATGTAGGATGTCAGCAGTAGTAATAATATTAACTAATAAGGCCTTTAAAGGGCTACCAATAAAGTAGAGTAAGAAATACTATCACAAGAAAATAGTAACAGTTCTAATGAAAGAATGTCGCTGGAAATCATTTTAATCTTAATTACCATTTACTACATTTAATGAAATACTGACATTTTAATATACTTTTTTAACAATTTTACATTTTGAAAAATGAGTCCTACTTATAAAATGATTTATAGGAAAGAGTTCAATATATTTAGCTTTGTTGTGATTTTTTAAAACCTCAACATTCCTTCCTTCAAATTAAAAAAAGGCCTGAATTTTCCCTAACTGCTGATTTTATTCTGAACTCTAAAAACATATATAGTGATACTAAAATTTTGAATCTTTTTGTTGGTAAAAAGAAATAAAAATGACACTGATACTTCTTACCGTTATTTTACAAATTGCTTAGCAGCAAGGAAATAATTTTTTTTTTCTGAACAAAAGAGGGAGGAGCCTAATGGAAACTGATTTGAAATGTTAATGAGCATTTGTTCCTACTAAACGGGTTCACATGGCCCAGAAATCGTTAAAAAGGAACAAACTGAACTGCAAAACTACTTTCGGTGGGTTAAAAATTTGTTTCTTAGAGGAGGGAAAAAAATGAAACTCACCTGTTTCTGTCAGGGTCAGTTCTGATTGACTCTCTTTTAACTCTTTTTCTGATTTTGTTACTATAGGCGAAGCGAAAGCATTTAGCGCCAAACACCCTAAAGCTATTAGCACGAACCACTTCATCTGAAACAAGAACACATTAATGCTGAATAGTCCGAAAATTTTTATTTGAACCTTTTTTTATAACTTTTTTTCGGTGATTGATTTTTATTAAAATTACTTTCCCGAGTTTTTACGGTAAAATAAAATTAAAAATTTTCACCTTCGGAACACGTTCAAATAATATCCTCACAAAAATTCTAAAGGAAAACTCGTTGAAATCGAAAAAAATTTCACGATGCGCGGATTTTAAAATTCCGTTAGAATTTCGAAATTTGATTCTTTTATTTTCAATGTCAAGTTCACAAGTTTAAAAGGTACCACCCAAATAATGAAAAATACTTACCTTTGGTTAAGGAACTAAAAACTAATAAAAAATGTCCAAAGAAATCAATCCAACTTTACAATAACTGTAAAGTGGGCCACTGCACTGCACACGCGACCGCAACACGTTTTTTTGAAGACTCCAGTCAAACGTCAACTTCTGCACCTGAATCTTAACGAAATAAACAGAATGACACCAATCTACATAAATTTATAGCTTCTTCCATATACAAATTCCAGCGACTCTAAGAAGTACCCATTTGGAAGGTAAAAAAACCTGATTGGTACCGTTTTTCAGATGTTTTCTTATTCGACCAACTCCGCAAGGAAGCTGAAGATGATTGTTTTTTTGTTTTTAAATTCCTAATTAAAAACCTTTCTTTTTAAGCTTCACGCCGAATAGTATAGGGCTACTTAAACATTTTAACTTTTGATGCCTTCGGATTGTAGAAAAGTATCCAAATTATCTTTATTTTTTACTTCACTTTTTTCTAAAGTAAGAAATCGCATTCGAAAGTGATTTTGCCCTGGTATTATTAGTATAACTGATAAATATAATGAAATGTACAGTACAATAATAATATATTGTATAATAATATTTATACCATAATGGCCCATAATGGGGCCACCATTCTCTTTCTAGCTGCAACCTTTTGATTTTCTCCTGGGTGCCTCAAATAGAACGGGAGGTCCGGAGTAGTGAAGTCCAAATACTTTTTCCAGATATTGGATTGCTCCATCCTCCAGTACCGACTCGCCTTTTCTATATCTTCATATCTCTGGATTTCCTCATGGATTTTCAGCCCCTCTTCTCTTCTCCTTCTGACGTATTCTACGCTGAGACCAATCTTCTGTAAGAAAGCTCTTTTCGGCTTACAGTCTTGTCGCTCAGTCGTATGCACTCTTTCAGCAGCTCGTTATTGCCTGCCATATATTGAAATGTATAAATGTTAACAGTTTTGGACATTTCCTTTATAAAGCATACTTACAGCAATTATGTTCATATTAGAAAACAACACTTTGAGGTGATCATAGTTCACTCATCAGTACCCCCTATTTGAATGTTCTTGTGGAGCTATTTACAGTTTTCCTTTTGTATCTTATTCTGGCTTCTGGATTTGATATTTAAGACCTATAAAGATGATAATCTTAAACATTTAATATGCTTGTCAAATGCTCCTAAAATTTGAACTGTTAAGGTTGCTTATCATTTCTTTTTTTACCTTTTTGGTTTCATGGCTTATTCTTATTTTACTTGGTCCAAATATTTAAATCCCCAAGTTTTCTCCACAACTATGAAAGTTCAGTCAGTTGAAAGCAGAGCAGGAGAAGCTTACGAATAACCGAACTCATGGTTTCAAAATTTACTGAACAGATCACTCAACATAGATCTGGGGTATCAGATGAACATTCTTGCGGCCTAGGCAATATATCCAATGCAAACTACATACAAAACCAAAGGTTAATTAGAAACTAAACTAGCATATAAAATTATAATATACCTTATTTATAAACTATACGGATAATTTTAAACAATAAGTTTATAACCTCCTATTTAAAATTAAATATTTGTTTCAATAAACATTGATTTTTTTTGGCGGCCCACTTAGAAGTTGAACATTGTTTATTTGGCCAAAGTTAGCTGTTGAGTTGGACATCCCTACAGTAGATAGCCTTAAACATTTTCACTTTTGTAGGTTAGACATTAATAAAAAGGTCCACAGTAGCCAATATAAGCAGAATCATGTTAGGTTAAGGGTGGGTTATAGGTAGTCAATGTTTTATAATCATGTTAAGGACCTGGTATATTTTTTTGTCAAAATTGCCATATTTCGGATTAGTGAAAATCATTTTGAACAAAACCTAAACAAACAGAATAAGAGGTAATGATTTATAGTGTTTGCTTTTGAAATTGATGCCTTTTATCCGCCATTTAAGACTGGGTAATCAAAGATAAAAAAAAATTTTTGTGCATCAAAAAAAATTACAATTTAAGGTTAAAAACCTTTTTAAAAGAAATTGAGACGTTAGTTGACAGTTCGAGTTCACGGTCATGGTTAAATTTTTTTTAACCTTGACACTAAAAAGGAAATGTCGATATTAAACGAAGTGTTTAATTCGTAGGTCGGCACTCAGACAAGATTACTATGATCTGTCCGAAATGGAAAACTAAAAAAGTCTCTCATCATGATGACCAAGGAAATAGATGGTGATAGGATTAAAATAAAAAAATTGGAATTATAATATTTTTACTTGGACATCATTCAACAACGAGTTTAACGGGAGTAAACATTCCATGGAAAAGCTTTTACATGGTTGAATAAAATAATTTTTATTATTCTACAAATGAAGGACCGGTACTCATGCAATATTCTAGTACTTGGAAGCAATGCCAAGTAGTAAGGTAAGTGCGAGGCTGTCTGTCTAAACAAAAAAGAAAAAAATGAGACCCGTACAGTAACATATGCATACCAGATTGTCTTACTTTCACCATTTCATTTATCCTCGACTTTAATTTTTTTTCTTCTCTTTTATCTCATATTTTTACTTTCATTTGCAGGTATTCATATTCTCTCGCATCCAGTTCGAAGCAAGTGAAATTTTTTTCTGTCGCATTTGGTGTTACATCATTTTTTTTTCTAAAATAAATTTAAAAAAGATCTGTCAAACTGAAAAATGATTTTTTTATTAAAAAATGTTAAAGGTCGAAAACGACTGTGTTCTCATTTAGAGATTTAGGTTCAGGTTTCGTTTCCGAAGTAAAAGTGAGTGGAAGTAGTTAAGTAAAATGGGTCACCAAAAATGATTCATCAGCTCTAATAAATAGAAATTTTTGAAAATGGCTACTTGGTTTTTCTTTTCGAAGGAGTTTTTAACGAAATACCATTGTCATGGCATAGAAAAATATTCATTTTCAGTTAATTTGACTGAAAAGTGTCAATGAGCGAGATCCAATACCGAATAACCTTTCCCTTGTTTGCTGACAGTCAGACGTGCCTTTGTGTCAATGAATTTTAGCAAAAAATTTTACATTTTCTCTTAAAAACTGAATTAACTCATTAAAATAAACGTTCATTTACAAATATTTTCAGATTCTTTTCTCTACTTTTCAAATCGAAAGTTATTAAACTTTTAGTCGTAGATCATATTTTAATGGTTTTCCAGCTCCTTTTAAAATATGTAGAACAATGTGATTTTTGTAAGAGAAAGTTTGCGAAGTATCATGAAATATAAAATGTCTTTAAAAAAAAACGTTTCATTTTATTTTTAACTCTTCACAAATGTTATGTTCGAAAGAAATCTGGAGATGATCAATAAAAAGAAAGAATTCTCAGAAAAAGGACGTATACTAGAAAATGTCTGTACTTGGATGTCAATAGCTAAAAATTCAGTCGAGCACCATTTTGAAATCGTGAAAGTTATTCTAAATGAATTATTTCCATAAATATGGAACAATAGTAACTACGACAATGAAAAATTTATTCGGCTTCGGTCCTGAAAAGTCACACGTATAGAAAATCAAGGAGAGCCAAGCATGATCAAGGTTGAGGACACCGGGTTTTAGAATGTAGGACGCTTTGTTTAACAAGTTGATTGACCTTATCATAGACGTATGATTACCGACTCTAATTTACTACCAAATATTTCCAAATTTTATGGAAATCTGACTTTTTCGAAAAGTCTTAACAACCTAAGAGATACAGGACATGAAAAATGAAATAATTTTTTTTTGATTGCTTAGGCGAATAAGTCATAGGTCAATATAGATGAACAGAAGGAAATATTCATGAACAAATTTAATTGTCAATTTTTATTGGAGGTTTGGACCTGACATGAGTAAAATTCAGAATATATTAAATAGGATTTGATTGAGGTAGAGCCCTTAGGTGGCATACTTTTTAAGTATGACCTGAATAAGAGACCTGAAACAGAGAAACTAAACAATGCATGTTAATTTTTGAAGACCGCCTTTAACAATCCAACGAATTTATTAATGAAGCTTACCAAAAGCGCATCTCTTCTTTGGCTCTCTTTGGTTTAATATTTTGAATTTTGGTCTTCAAATGGGGCCATTTATTTGTCTTCTAAAGTCTATTATACAAACATCACTATAAAGTTATTTTAGTAATGAATTTAAGCAGTTTTCTGTAATTGAAGAAAATATATAATGAAGACTTATCTCCACATCCAAAATTCGATGTTTGTATTCTTTAAATCAAATTTTTTTTTGGTCTAAACCACTATCCAAATAAGAAGAAAAAGTAAATGTTAAAAAAAGAAAACAAAGCCTCCGAGGAATCCTCTTCAACGTTATCTTATTTAACAGATAGATAAAACGGACCTGCCGTGAGGCAAAATAAAATTAAAAATCTTTAGGCGAAATATGAGTCCACCATGATGATTACACATCACCTTTTCGAGTCATATTAAACTCAGCTGTGTAAAGATCAAATTTTCGGGTAAAAAATCATGAAATACCATTATCAGCGTGTTACTATTATTGGTAAAGTTTGTCAAAGAAAAAGTTTAAAACATGCATTCCTTTCACCGTTTTACGAGCACACACGAAGTGAATGAGAATTGGGTGCATAACGGTTAACGCACTTCAAAGTACTTTAAATCAATTACTCATGATCAATTTTTAATTTCGGTTCTTAAAAAAAAAAAGAGTTGTGAAGAAACAATTTGGCATGTATGGAATAAACTAAAAGCATTGTTCAAATATAAGCGTGGATTTGCTGAAAAATTTAAATCCGGTATTGTTAAGTAGAATGAATGAAGCACTAATGGAAGGAAGACACTACTCGGTATAGAAAGTGGACTAAGAATGTAGAACCTGATTCATTGAAGCCTATAGAAGTTTAATTGAATTATAATGTGATAGAGGTACTCGAACCAACATTGTCATACCTGCTCATAGTTAGACATAGGCCTACTTTCTTTAAGTCAAAATAATTATCAATATGCGCAATACTACTTTCCTAATGAACGAGGTTAAGGGGAACTGCCGTAAAAATCAAATTTCTGATGTTTTCAAACACTTCAATGCAATTTATCTTCTAAAAATAATTAATGAATGAAAAAACATTCTTAAAACAAAAATAAACTTCGAAGATATCGATTCTTACAAGTAGGCTTTACATCTGTAACTTCTTTTTAAATTTCACTACATTCTTTCAAATCGAAAAAAAGACAAAAAAAGTTGGCGAGTCATGACAATTATGATCAAATCATATTTTATGTAATTTCTTTTAAATTTTCTTTACCGGGAGTTTACTATTTTAGAACTCGTAGGAACGGCAGCTTTCTTTTTAGTCATTTGGGTGTAAAGAAAACACTGTCCTGAAGAAAAGTTTCGGGAGATAAAATCGTGCTTTTGTTAACAATTGATGTTAATAATTAAAAGAACTTTAGATTTGTTGTTTAATTGTGCAATTAGAGAAAGCTGATACCATATTTATCTTACCCCCAAAAAATGATTTACCTTTTGGGAATCACAACAAAAAGGTTTTATAAGATGTGTTAAGCTCAAATACACCTTGGGCCATGCATAATGCAAAATAGAAAAGATCTTGCAATTGGTCATCTTCCAAATTTATAAACTGCATTCAGCTTGATAACGTTATTTAAGAAATGTTACCCATTCATCAGAAACTACAGCTTAATTTAAAAAAGAAATAATCAAGATTTAGTAGGTTTGTTACTGATTCCATAAAAATCTGATATCAGCTGTAGGGTACAAATCTTACAAGTAACGTGAAGTTATTGGCAAATGAAATTAAACAAAAAACTATTTTCGAATAAGAAATAAAAAAAAATTTATATTGATCACATATATTTAAATAATCAACAAAGTAATGTTATGTTTCCATTGTCGGCTCCTAATAACAACAATTTATTTAGGGGCAAGACGGCCATCGAAGTGAGAATACCTTTAAAAGCATCCGATCGTAGTTTTGTAGAATTAAACGAGGCTTGACTGTCAATGGAAGAGTGGACACCAATCCGATTGGCCGTTGTGCCCGTGATCAGCTCAGAATTATACACGGACAAGCAGTGTACGGGTTCCGCAGGACCCCTGTAAGGTTAAAATGCCTTTAAGACTATTTCAAATATTGTTGTCTATTTATATTAAAACAATTATGAAACTTCTAAGCTAATAATATAATTTTATTTTATTTGATTTTAAGAGTTATCGACTCCGGTTATATCTGACACTCACTTCATATGAAACAGAAATTTTCCATCAGAAACATTCCAAGCGGATACAGTTTGATCTATAGAAGAACTTATGAGAATATTATCAGATACGGCTTTTAATTGCAATACTTCTGCCTCATGACCTTTCCACGACGACAAAACCATTCCACTTCTCACGTCGAATACGGTCAACAATCCAGACGCTTGACCCACAGCAATCCAATTTCCATTTGGGCTCACACAGATGGATCGAACCAGACCGACTGAATTTAAAGATATCTTGAAGAAGAAAACAAAAAAGTAATATTTGCTCTTTACTTCATAAACATATTCCTTTTGCTAGTTATGGTTTACCTTAAATTCAGAAACAAAAAAGCAAAGTCGGGAATCTATAATTTTCAACGTAGCATCTGTAGTAGCTGCAATGAGATTACAACTCGGTGGGTTTAGCGACCTAAGAATATTGACTGGAGCGACTTTAGCATTGTCCATAACAGAAATGGTTTTCCCCTCAAACGGATCCCATAAATGCACAGTTGAGTCACAAGAAGCAACTATACGAAGACAGGAGATGAATGACAGTGACAGAAGAGATTTTTTATGATGGGGGTATGTGAATTGACATCCATTTGAACTACTGCCATCACCCTAGTTTAAAAGAATTTTTAAATAAAAGTTTATCCGAAATCAATAAAAATAAAATAAATGATTGAAACGTTTTTTATGCCTCACCTGACTTCTTAAACTCCATAACTTTACAGTTTTGTCTTTACTACCGCTTATAAAACTATTTTCATTGTCTAAGCAATGAATCATTCTGACACTGTTTCCATGGCCGGTAAAACTTTGTAATTTTATTTGTTTAAAAATAAATTTATTATCCTTTTCGCTTCGACCTATTTCGTGCTCCCAATAAGCGAGCCAATTGCCTCGAAGATGCCTTTTATGGGGTAAAGAAACATAAATTATATGAAAAAAAAATGAAAGAAAAATCGATTTGAACATCCAACGGGTTATACCTCACCTTCCAGAATCTTCTGTCTTCCTACTGATTAATGCAGATATGTCTGAGTCTGCTAAGCCGTTAACGCAAGCAAGTGACTCAGCAATATCAACACTTTGCAATTCGATCTTATTTCCAATAACGGCTACGTTGCTTCCAAAACTCCCACCACCCACTTTATCAGATATACATTCTTGTGGACCGTAATAATCTGAGACGAGGTTTTGATCTGAAGATTCTTCTAAAATTTTTTGTCATTTCATTATAATAATTTTAAAACCAGTATTATTCATTAACAATTTCAATTGATTCAAAATTTTACCTGTTCGAGAATGAGCGGATCGTTCCATCTCGTACTGGTAATAGAGATCACGAATCAAATTATGATTTTTCAGTGAATTTTCCATAGCTGATTCACCGAGAAACCTGAAAAAGGTCGCATAGCACTGATGGGCGAGTTGTGCGTCGAACACGTTTTTCAATTCACTTAAAGCCTTATTTTGAAAATTATGGTTTGCTTCTTCCTGGTCGCAGGAATGATCACAAGGGGAAGAATCCAAAGATTCATTAGATGTGACGTGAGCAAAAGAGATAGGTTCGCCAGGAGCCCCATGGACGGACCATTCGGTAGTGGTCCCGTCTCTTTGAATTTCTAAATATCTATTATCTTCTGATGATCTGAAAATGAATGACATTCGTTATAGTGAATCATAAAACTGACGTTTATGATACAAATAAATTTTATACAAGTACCTCAGAGGATTACTAGTGGAATGTTCATAATGGTTTTCTCGTTCGGATGATCTCCTTTCATAGTCACCAGTGATTTCGTGCGCTTTGTCGAAAGCTAAAAAAAATCTCTGTAAGGCTGGCACTGCAAGATGAACCTTCGTCATTTCTGCTCCGATTCGTAGCGATATTAAATAAATGCAATCTATGAGTTTCGAGACTAGAGTGTATCGTCCTCTCTGACCCGATGGAAATACAAACCGAGTTGATGAGACCAAACGAACTACTGGATGAATAATACCTTTGAGAATAATGTCCTGAAATAAATAAATATTTCATTACCGTTCTCTTTTATCAAAAAGACTGTTAAAACTAAGGTCACTCTTAAGTTACCTGCAACTGGTCCATTAGGGTAGTGTCATTCATATAAGGAACTATATACTTCAGCAATGACAGACACCCAATAACTCCTCCTTCTAAATTAAGAGTAAATTTTCTTTTACTCAGATTGATAAGTTCACACATAAAGGGTAAATACTGAAGCAAAATAATTTGTTCTCCATAAAGTTCGCTAATATCTCCGAGGACCTTTAAAACTGTTTCCACGCTTTCATCTCCAACAACTTTCCACTTCAAAACCGACAATTTCCACAAGTTTGATTCGTCCGCTGCAGTAAACTTGTATGGTTCTAAATTATCTTTTCCTGTAGCAGAGTAAGAGGACTCTCAAGAGATTTCTTGTAAGAAAGCGTGATGTGAGAACTGGTCCTAAGCGGTGGGCAAGCCAAACTATTGAGTCCCCTGCTACATCAGAGGCCTGTTAAAAGTATAATTTTATTAAATTAACCTTTGCAAATTCATGTTAATTGAAACAATATGATGAGATTTAATACAATGAAAACTGACTTTTATCTGAGAGAGATCCGCATTGGGTAAATCATACTCAGGTCTATGGAAAAATTTTGAGCGATTTTGATGTTCTTGTTGTTTACTATTTCCTTGTGAATTCAAATTTTTTTCGAAACTTTCACAGTCATCCGATTTGAAGGGATTTCCTACATTACCAGCTCCTAATAAATGAAATAAAATTATTTACATACTAAATCTAAAAATATTTTTTTAAAACTGAATTGAATAAACAAAATTACATGAGGCCTGGGTGGGCGGTTTTGGATATAATTTCATTCTGATAAAATTTAAGAGATATACAATTTATGGGATAGTATTGCACTCTTTGTTCACACTAACACCTGAAAATGTCATAAGACAAACCTGGAATTGTAATTTCGGGTGAGAGGAGGCCACCTAGATTTGCGAAGGATGCTGCTTCTCCATCCTGACTTAATTGATCTGCATCTGAAGACAAATTTATATCCCAATTATCCACCCCTAGATTTGCTGACGAAAACTCCCTCTCCGGCTTACAGTGTGGATCATCCTTATCAAATGAGAAAACTTCTATTTCAATGTCTTGTTTTATCGGACTGTTGATAAGTTTTACTTCTGGTGAAGAGTCCATTTCTAAATTTGACACTCCGATTTCGACGTCACTTTCACCTTCATGGCTACAAAATACAAATAAAAATGGTTAAAACCGTTAGTGCAAAAGCTTGCAAAACACGGCCAGAATGAAACCGCAGGAGGCGCATTATACTAAAAAATAAAAATTGAGGGTGGTAATTTGGGCGCCTATCGAAAAACAAAACAAAGAACTACGTACATGCCATATGTATACGTCCTCGTTTTCCACGTTTCGGACAAGCAATCTCTGTACCCGCCAATGGCTTCCATAAGTGGACCGATAAAATTCTCCAAGAAAACTTTCAAGCCACAACGCACTATTAAAATTAATAAAAAATTTCTATGATACAAGTATAAATTTTCACTAGTATCGTGGCAACTGGAACTGTATAAATTTATTAACGTTTCTAACAAAAATTCATTCGTCTTTTTAGGTCCTAAACTTCGACACACCTTATCAAGGAACAAAATGACACTTAATTTAGAGGATGACGGATTATCAAACAGCTCTTTTATGAAAGGAAACAACAAGTCTATGATTTGATCATTGTTCACTGACAATATGTCATTCCAAATTTTTTCGAGATCCGCGTAAAACTTTTTCACTTTTAAAATATTTAAAGTGTTGATGATATGACTGTTTTGAGAATTCCACAACTCGTATCTAAAAATAGTCTGGGAACAGGCCATCAAATCACAAATAGGAAAATAAAGAACCGGAAATAACTTGGGAAATGGGAAAACAAATGATGAAAGTAAAGGTTGCAGGAGTTGATGGGCAGATGGAGGAGGTAAACCAGATGAAGTGATATAAGGATAATTTTGAAGATCTTTGAAAGGTTGTAACAACAAATTCAAAGCAGGACGAACGCAGCGAGGTAGATTATCATTATCCAGTAAACTCAAGCAAGTTCTTAAACGCTTATCTAAATCATATCTATCAATCACTCGTATTTTCGACTGAAGGAACATTTCGGTGATTAGGCATCCGAGGACTTGCATTTCTTGAATTCGTTTTTTAGCCAAGATTTGTTTTAAATTAAATTTAAATTTTTTCTCCTCAACCGGTGACGCATTCTCGTGAGTTAGAAATGTTTTCCTGAAGAAAGTTTGGTTTGTTTCCACCGTTGTAAGAAGTCCGGACGGATTATATTCTTTAGGCAGATTAATAATGATAGATGAACTGGAATTGACCGACATGGCGGTTGGGTTACCCACAGAGACTGACTTGGATTGTTCAAGACGAGATGAATCATCATTGGAAGTTGACTGAAAGGGTGCCTGTAAATATCATAGATGAAAACAATGAGGAAGTTATTTTTTTATATATATTATACTTTTTCAGTATTTCAATACAAATTTGAATCAACAAGCAAAAACAACAAACCATTGGTTTCTAAAGAAAGCTGTTATGATGGTAATACCTATCTAAATTATGAAAACAATCTTAAGTTGTTGGGGTGACGGTTTAAAATAAACTTGGAGGTCAATAATTTTAATAAATCTTACCAAAAGCGATCCTTTAGATCTGCTTATTAATTTAGAAAAAATCAGCGGAGAGCTTTTTGAACCAAAGGAATCATCTTCTCCGTTGCCAGAACTGTGTCCTTCGTCTTCACTTCCTAATCCACCCTTGTCAGAAGGCATTACGGATATTCCTGGATTCATTTTTCAGCTTAGAAATGGATTTTAATAGAGCAATTATGTTAAAAGCTATGCTTCACATTGCAACTCACTTGGTTGACGTGTCGTAGAACTAAAAAGCACTTTGGGAGGTACTTTTTCCAAAAACTGTGTTTGCATTTGCCTAGGCGGATGAGGATACGAAAACAACTGGACAACTCCTGCCGTTTTCAATTTTCTATGAGTTTCTACAAGATGGAGACAAACATTTTTGGATTTTACAGCAGCAGATCCAGATAACCTAAACAATAAAGTCAGATGAGTATAATATACAATCGTAGACATATTTAAAGTGATTTTTAAATTGTGTAATAAATGTCAAAATATCTAAGGTTTTAAGTTTTTTTGAGTGATAGAATCAAAAATAGATAATTACTTATAGCCAAAAGTGAGATCTATCCAATGATGAAGCCTTTCAGACACATGCCTACTTTCTAAACATTCTCTATGTGCTTCAATGAACTCCTCAGGAGTAAGAGCCCAATGTGGTAATTCTAGATCTGGAAGATCTTCGTGAATTGACTACAAATCACAAGTGAAAAACTTATAAAATTTTGATTATCATTATTTTTTTGTTGATTTTGATTTAACAAATAAAAAATACCTTAAAAATTGTTGGATCATAGAAGAATTCAGGTATACATTCATCCGGTGTCCATTCCTGTAAGCGTTGTATAGAAGATGGATATTCTGCAGGTACCCAAACAGAACGGACATGTTTACATAATAAAGATTGTGGTGTTCTTCTCGATAAGTAAACATAGTAAGTTATCTCTGACAACACATCAGATACATGATGGGGCACCTAAAACATAAAAATTTTGTTTTCAATCATATTAATTGATACATACTAACACATTTACTTATTTATCCAGGTTGAGAGTTTTCATTACCTGACTAGAATTATCTGCATTTTCATAAGTTAAATCTAACTGTCTATCACCCTTATTCAATCTAAATTTCGACTTTGTTAAATCTCTCCAGTTTCCATTTGATCTTGTTGCAAAATCAGACACCCAAGGCATAATAAAATGGCAAGATGGGTCCCCAAAACGACGACCTAATGTCAAATATTTCACATTTTAATTTGTTATCCCAACAAAGTTCAAACAAAAATTCTTTTAACCCTTTTTTGCATGCATGTTAAAAATTAACTTGACAACAAGTAATATTGGAAGTATTCTCACCAGCTAAATGGTTCAAGTACAAGAGGTATTCAAAATTTGAAATTTGTTTACTGATCCACTTGTTGCAAATTGACTCTAAATTTGAATCTGAGGAAAAGGAAGGAAATACATTTAAAGTTTTAAACAAAGAATAGTTGCGAGGAACATGAACTCCATAAGTCTGTTCATTTAAAATATGGTCAGGAGTTTCACACTCGAAATCAGATAACTTGCAAACATTTTCTTGCAAATTTGGAATGACCTAAAATAAAAGCAAATTCATCAGCTGAAATGTTTTATCTGACAATTAAAAAGGAATTATGTTAGACTTCAAAAAACAAAAGTCAAACCTGAATGAAAAGCGCATCATTTAAATAAATATCATCTAGCTGCAAATTCCCAAGAATTAAACCTCTGTCATGTGAATTTTTTAATAATTGCAACATTTGGTAAATTGCAAACAGAGGTTTTGTGTAATTTGTGTTTAAAAGAGTTGGGCTAAATGTTACACAGTCTTTCAGAGTAACTCCTTGCTGAACACAATGAAGTATTAAAAAAGAATTTTCACTTTCTACCTGAAATAATAAAAATTAACATGTAAATTACATGAAAGTTAACTTTTAAGGCAACAAATTCATAATATCAACAACTTGTAACATACTGTACATAATGCTGGCAAGATATTTGGATGTGGTTCAAAATCAGTTTGTGAATTGTATGATGATAAATATTCAGAGCTAAAATTTTTTCCTGAGATTATTTTACATCCATAAAACCTTTTTATTATTTCTATTAAAGTATCACTGCTCTTACTAAACAGATTCCCTTTTAAAAAATCCCTACTTTTACTTTGTACCTTATCACCTGTAACATTAAAAATGAAGATAATTACTAATTATTTTAAAAATTTATTTTAAAAATCATCCCAAAACTTCATAACTGAAAAGTAAGTTTCTTCCAGGGTATACTCACCAATATATTTTTTAAAAAAATGTTTCCATACATTTTTAAAATTTGTTTCAGATATATAATGAAGAAGTTGAGCATATGAAAGTCCATCTTCATTACTGGAATGTATGGCTCTAGGCTTAGGTAATGGAATTACAAATTCATTATCTCTTGGTTTAAACACTATGTGTATTAACAACTTATGCCAAGATGGTAATTCATTTGTTTCATAAAATAAAGCTTGGATCTCATCTCCAGAATAATTCTCTAGGCAAGTAAACTCAGGAATTTCATAATTTGTTAATAAAGACCTGAAAAAGGTAAACAAAATTTTAAAAGATTTGTCATAGCTTATCACTAGAATGATAAATCTGTTTAGGAAAATAATGGGAAAAATCAAGTAGAAGAGACCAAGTTCGTTTTCTAAAATTTCCTGAATATTCTTAGGCATGAGCTTATTTGATTTTTAATATCTTCCTTTGGCTTTTTATATAATATTATTATAATTAATTTATTATTATTATTTGTTTGAAACCAGTGAAACAGTGAAGAAATTTAGTAAACAAAGTTTACTCACGAGATCCAGTCTCGATGGACCAACACAAAACATCTGTCTTTTTTCGATTCATGGCTTTTTATATAATATTTTGGAATGCCAAGCTCTTTGATAATAATACTGGTTATATCCATTTCTACTGTATTACTGCATTTTCAAAAAAAATTATACTAAAATCAGACCGAATGAATACTTTTTACAAATATGATCTCAAGTATTCTAAGACTACGATAAAATATTGGTTTGAAGAATTCTTTACACGATAATTTGTATTAAATGTGATTATTAAAGGCATTTCAGTGTATACAATTAAAATGTCAAACGTAATTTACAAATAAACCAAGTAAAAGCAAAGTAAAAAATACAACTTCATATAATTTCAAAAGTATGGTTTTTAGTTGAGATCGAACGATACGGTGTTGACATTCGATAGCTCGACACATCGGAAACACTTCGCTATCACTCTGATGATAGTTGGTGTTTCCGGATGTTTTAAGTTGTGGATTTTGAAATGGGAATTAAAAAAAAATTTTTTTAATCAATTTACGAGGTTTGATTTTTCAAAAACATTTTTGTTTTAGGCTTACAACTAATATTAGCTCATTCACACCATAAACCTATGATGATTGAACTGATATTGCAGGAGTAATTTTTAACCGTTTCTTTTTTGTTCATTAATATTTTATGATAAGAATCTTGATGTCAATCCACCGTTATTCCCCCTTTAAAATAAAGACAGTTGTAGTTGTCAGTTGTGTTGAACTCCTTAATGATGAGTAGAAAGATGTCAAGAAATTTTAATAAACAAGTTTAATTATTGATAATATTGTATAATCATTTAATTTAGATCTGATTTTTAAAATTTGATATTGAAAGGTTGATTTATTTATTTGACTAATAATTTTTTGGGAAAAATTATGTTTCACACTTATCGATACTGATATTCCACTTAAATATTCAGTCCAGTGATGTTTCAAACCCACTTGTTTTTCTTGATAATATTATTTGACAAACGGTTCATCTAGTATCATCAGCCAACTTTATTTTGTAATCATTCACCTGATTTTTAGCTGTTTTATCTATATATACTATTGTCTTTCGTTAATTGATTATTATTCAAGTAATTTTAGCATAAGACAATGGTTTAATTCATTCGTACTTAACACAAATAAAAACAGCCTGAAAAAAGACATGTACTGAAAAATCAACATTGTGTAGGCACATGTCTGAAAGACAGGTTTGAGTATGTAAAGTTTGTCATTTGAAATTAACATTGTAAATACTTATTTTAATTTAAACAGAAAGTGAGAAAACAATTAAATTTCTGAGTACAAATAGTAAAGAGGATAAAATATAATTCTTCAGTCTTTGTGGTTAATTAGTGAAAATTATAGTTCTAGTCACCCCTAAAGTTTTCTGCACTGTTGAATCTAGTTCATTCAAAAGTTTTTAACTCTAAAGACTAATTGTTATCTTGGCTGTTACACCATGTCAAAGTTTTTGAATGATAAATGTGCCTTGCTAGTCATCTGGAGAATATTTTATCTATTTTGGCTGAAACTGCACTGGTAAAATTGTATTTTTGCCAATGAGCGAAGAAGTGTAAAAGACGTCACAAAAAAAATTAAATGGAATTTTATTTAATTAAAAAATTACCTGTCTTTATTAAGGTATTTTTACCTGAGAAAATTAGATAAAATCTTTCCTAACTTTTAATTAATTGCTATAAACTTGTAAATTGACAAAGTTTTATTCACTGCCATCTACTATCTACAGGCTTTTTGGGATTCATTATTCTTTCAGCGCCGATTGTCAAACGTTCACTTGTTTTTAATTTAATTTTTCTACCGTTTCTTTCTTTTAACAATAAAAAATTTTTAGAAATAGCTGAAGACTCCTTTTGTATCGTATGACCCAAACATATATATTTTTCTTGCAATAAATTAAAATCTTTACGATAGACCTTCCGTTTCGTCTAAATTTTCTCCTGGAATTTAACAAAAATTTTCTTCAGTTTTTTCCAATTCCAGTATTTTGCAGTTGGGTATTAGTGACCATCATGTGTTGCATATAAATTAAACCATAAAAATTTGGCAAAGTTAAAAGAAATTAAGGTCCTAATTACAATTTTTGGATGAAACATCATTATTTTTGTTCAGTTTTGAAGAGGCAAAAAAATTTTTTTTGTGTATAGAAAAAACATTTTGCTTTTTGAAGCTGTTTCAATTTTGGTGAATTTCTTTTAATTTCTCTTTCTATTTTCAATAAATACTACTTTTATGTAAACAATTTCAAGGGACGGTAATTACTTGCTCAATGAATTAATTGATGAGATGTTATTAAAACTATTTTTGTTTGTAAAGTTGGCTATGATTTTGTATTAATAAATATAATAATTTATACATTGTATAAGTTACTGATAAAGTGCAAAGACGAATTTGTTATTATATAAATGACCTGTTGATTATCTTGATATTTATTTAGATTTAAAATACGACTTTTAATTAATAAGTTTATAATATCTAATTTGAATATCACAAATAAAAGTACAAAAGTCAAATTCAATAGGATCCTGGTTAATTTCCTTACTCTATTTTCACATAACTCGGTTTTCCTTTTTTCGATAGTTTATTATTTTCTTTATTTCATTTTATTTCTTATTTTCTAAAACCTCTTAAGGTGAAATGCTCGATAGAAGCTGAAGCTAAGAAAATTGTTATTTATTTTCCGGATATTTTTTTCCCTTCACAAAAAATTAAATTCCAGGGCCGCATTCTCTTCAGTTCTTATTTTCTGTTAAAGGATAATAAAGAGGATTGTATTTTATTTAAAATTATCTTTCGAAATCTTTTTTTATTGGAAATTTTTGGTTGGGTGTTTGGGTTGCAACGAGTGTAAGTTCATTTTAACTGATTTCTTTATTTCATTAGATATGGAACAACGGTGGGTAATGTGTTCTTCGTTAGTTTAACGGAAATTGAAAAATTAATTACACGACGAAGTTTTGTCCACAATCAAGTGGCAGGTGATGCTTCCATAGCCTTCTATTATTGGAAGTATTTTACAAATTGCTGCTGGTTGTATGAATTCAATCGTTTTTTTAATATTTTGTCAAACGAACAAATGTTAGGGTTATATATTAACCTATATTTTAAAAAAGTTAGTTTGAAAACGGTCAAAATTACTCTTTAATATTATATGTATGCTTTAAAGCTGGGGAAATTAGAGAGTTTGTGTTGCTCTAATTCATGAACAGAATAGTAAATTTCAAAAATCATTTATAACGAGAATCCAGATGGCAGTTAGACAATTGATTTTTTTAAAGCATTGTTTTATCTCAATCCTAACAACGGTTCTGTTATCAACTTTTTTTCTCATCTTATCCCCTTCGTAATTCTATTTCTTTGCAATAAAATTGTCTTTTCTACTTCGTTCTCAAATGCGGAAGTTAAATGATTTTCCATTTCGACTTTCAGACAATCTAATTACTACTGAAAATAAATCAAAGCGTTTTAGTCACCGCCATCAACGCCATTTGTAATTTACTCCTGTAAAGTTTTAAATGTTTGTATTTTTGTAAAGTGAAAAATGAAATTTTGAACATGAGTTGGAGGAGTTTGTAAAGTTTAATGTATATTTCCCAATTTTTTTTCGTTTACAAGAGATCGCGACCAATGCGTATAAAACGCATATTATAAGAACGATTTTATTAATATTATGTTTTACCGCCTTTCTTCGAGTTTGGATTTGAAATCTTATTGGTCTGTTGGAAACAAACGATTAATAAACCATTAAAAAACCTTAATTTCATTTGAGAGCTATATTTGCACGAAAATTTAGCAAATTTATCAAAAATCAAAATTGATTTTTCTTGCTTCGAAGATCTCCACTCTCAAGTTTTTCTTTCTACTTTTACTCGGTTTACTTGGAAAGCTTTGGCGCTCTTTCTAATTTGCATGTTTTTAAAAGTTTTTGATTGTCTACCGAAATCTTATTAAAATTTTATAACTTTATCTTTAGTGTTAAAACAGAAATAATAAGAGTTTCCAAGAGAAATTCTTGTTGTCTAATATTTTTTTCTATTTCTGTTTAGGCCATGAGTATCAAAAAGTTTAAAATTCTTCCTGTTCATATTGTTGAAGATCATAATGATGCCCTAGAATTTATTTATCGATGCATAGGCTCGAAACATTTCCCTTTAGAAGGAAACACCATTATTCACTTCGATTCTCATCCAGATTTGATGATTCCAAAAGACATGCCAGCTGATACTGTTTGGGATAAATATGAACTTTTTGATGCCCTGAGTATTGAAAATTGGCTAATGCCTGCTTGTTATGCTGGACATTTTGACTCTGTTTTTTGGGTTAGTTAATATTTTGATCTATTTGGAGTTTTTGTATCAATTTTTGTTAGTAGTTCTTGTATAACCATGCATTTAATTTTCATATTTGGTTCTTTTATGTGTGAAGTCATTTTATTTTTGAAACAATGTCATTTATTGTGAATTGAAAGCCGTTGACTTGTTTTTTAATTTTTGCAGATAAAACCCCAGTGGTCAAACCAAATACCCGTTGGATCATATCAGATTCTTGTAGGAAAATTTAAAAATGAAATTCGCGTTGCTACTGATTTATATTATTTTATTAGTGATGGAGTATGCGTGCTTGAAAAGGAACTAAAAAATGCTAGAAAATTGTTATTAAATGTCTGCCACGTAAAGGATTTGGATAGTATCAGAGAAACTAACTGGAAACAACCCTATATTTAGATATTGATTTAGATTATTTCAGGTAAGGCCTAGATTTAGGCCCAGTTATTATTATATTTTATAGAATACATTTTTATTCTGAAGATTTTTTTGGTTTAGCACAAAAAATCCGTTTGCGGAAATGTTTCACAAAGGTGGTCTTTACGATAAATTAAAACCTCTTTTTGCTTTCGATATACCAGAAAAAGTTGCTTTGAACACAAGACAAAATGAAAACGTAGAAAATATGAATACAATTGTGGACATATCAGATAAGCGAGCAAAGCAACTAGAAGAGTTAAATAATGTGTTTCAGTTTTTGGAAAATCATGGTTCAATGGACTGCTTAGAAACTGGTATTGTTCAATTTTTTTGTTCAAATGTCGTTTTCTATATTTATATCACTTATATTAACATTTAGTTATTACTTATATCACACGTAACTATATTTTAGTTAGTACAACGGCTACGGCAGGCTTGCCACAATCGACTACATTACTGATTGAAGATATCGTGAAATGCGTCCAAGAATTCTACACCTCTATAGACTGGTCACTCGTATACTCTGCTGGGTTAACCTGTGATGCCACGGAATTGCCCGAACATGTTTCAACCGAAAGTGAGCTTTTAGACATGTTTAAGGAGTTCAAAGAATTTTTAAAATCACTAGTAGTTCCTCCTACCGCTATCACTATAGCAAGATCAACGCGAGATGATTATTGTCCATTAGATCAATTCGCATTTATTGAAAGCAATGTTTTAAAAATAATAGAGGAAGTGTTTGGTCCAATTTCAGTTAGCAAAAATATAACAGAAGAAGATGATGCTTCTCCTCAGGTATGATGTATTGTCATAATACTTGGGCGTATTAGGTTCCATAATTTTTCTCATTAAATTGGCATACTTAAAAAATTGGAGTTGAAATTAATGTTAAGTTATTTATTTTTAGAATGAATTCGAATTAATAAAGTTGATTTTGTAATAATAGTGGTCTCTCAAAATTTAATTAATGTGATCCACCCTTTTCTGCTTTACTTTTTACAAAAGTAACTGTCGCAAAATTCTTACCATTTTGTTTTCACTGATAATTAAAAAGGGTCGCTCTTTATGGGAATATGAGTTTAAATTTTTCTTATTTTGACAAAAAATTTATTAATTTTTAGGTCCATGTAGTTTTAATTTTTTAATAAAACTGTTTTAGAATAGGGCTGTCGTAGCCATAACAATACAGTGTAAGTTTCGTATTAACTTTTTCTGGTTAAAAACAACGCTTGGGTATGAACTTGTGGTCGAGATAGTTTCTCGGGTATACCGTAGTCAGTGGTCAAACATAATTCATAAATGTCTTAATGCAACTCTAAATATTGCAGATATTGTTTTGAAGAGAAAAATTAACAAAAAAAGCGCTGTAAAAATTTAGAATTTCGTACGCACTTGGAAGAGTCAGTTCCTTGAACTTTAGCGCTCTCTTTATACATTATCACTTCCCTTCGTTTCTGCTCTCATGGAAAAGTCCCTGGAGTTTCTAGATATCTTCATTCCGTGTCTCTTCGTGAACCCGTTCGCTTCTCTTCTCCAGTCATTTTCTTTTCGCGCTATTTTCAATTGCTCGTAGTCACGAAAATCTTTTTTTTTCGTGATCTAGTTCGATGTATAATGTTTCATTATAAATAAGGGGTGAGTGTTTTTTATTATTCCACTTTAATACTTATATCAAATTCTCTTTTGTTATCGGTCATTTTTATAGAATTATACTCAAAACGGATTTATGAATTATTTGAGTACTCGAAATGTAGTCAAATGCTGAATTTGTATAGTTTATACTGATAATAATACTGATATAAAATTTCAATTTTTTTTTAAACAATACTTTTGTTTTACAAAGTTTTACAATTGGTGTGTCGAAAATTTCGTTATAGAAAAGTTAGGAGAGTGAAAACAAAATTTTAATTGATCAGAGAATAAATAATTTGACATTAATAATATTATTATTATTAAAAGTGAAGCGATTCTTTCTAAATTTGATTAATTAAATAATTTTTATTTTTAATCCAATTCTCATTTCCATAATAAAGAGGATTTTTATACAGTAAGACCCAACCCTCAAATAGGCCCCACTGAGAAGGGGCCCTGAATTAGAAATTATAAAAGATTCCAGTGAAGGATATGAGTATCGTGTTTAAGATGCCAAATCTGGTTTCAGTGGTTGTGGTATACAAAAAATTAATTATGAATATATTATATAATATATATGTTTAAATTCTATTAATTAATTAAGACAGAAATTTAATTAAGTTAAAAATTAGAAAAATGTAAATGACTTAACAAAGCAATTCTAATTAATAAAAATATTTTTATAATGTTTTTGTTACTGTCTCGGTCTAGTCTACAACTTAACAAATGGCTAGAAAAAAAATGAATTATTTCATCGTCAAAACTCAAAGATCTCTTGGTAAAACGCAGACATTTTTCCTCGTTAAAATTGTTATTGATGCAGTCAGTTTGTGTTTGTGTGACATAAAAAATGATGAACGACTCTACAAGAAGTTTGCTCCAGCTTTTTTGTTACTTTTTTTTGTGCTGTTGCCTCCGTTATGTATAAAACCGGGCCGAGACCGAAACCGGATGAGAAATAGATTTCAAGTGATAATATTTTTAAGGGCGATTATTAAGACGGACATTTATATTTTCGAGATATTAAGTTGTGTAAAGCTGAATCGGGTTTAATCCTCGAAATTATCAAAACTACTTAAGGATTCAATTTCCGATCAATTTATGGCTCTGTTTGCGTACTAAATTTTCTCTCGGAATAAGTGAAAATTATATTATAGGATTGGGGCTTTTCAAATTATCATTTATTCCGACTTTCGGACTTTAATGTGGCGGGGTTTATGTTTTGGAAAGTGTTTTCGCATTAATTGGATATGGATTTTGTTTTTAAATTACTTTTATCTAAAATTAAAGTTAGATTAAGGATAAGAGGCGTTATTTTATCAAATTTTGAGGGCTTGATTTTTTACAAATTCAAATCTTGAAAATCATGTTTTGTGTCTTTTGCGTTTAGTTTTGACCTGAAAAAATTTTTTTTTATTCTCTGCTTAACTGCCACCTGTTTCTAGATAGAAGACAACAAATAGTTTGTAGGTCTACCTCTAAGAGGTGCTACCCAGGGCATGTCTCAGGGAGTTAATATGACTTTAGTCAGGGCTAGGAGTATAAGAAAATAGAGGAGAATAATAACTAGAATAGAACACTGAAGGAAATAATAATTTTGAGAGAAAAAGAGCAAAAGATGATGGAGTGAAAATGGAAATTTTATTGTTGCACTTCGTTTAATTTGATATACTCCTTCTATCCTCCTAATACCTTCCATTTTTAACCTATCCCTAGCCTCCCTTATTCACTCCACCTTACTATTCCTACCTTTCTACTTATCCTTTTTCCTCTCTCTACCCACCCTACTTCTCATCCTTTAAATCCTTACCTACTTCCTGTCCTTTCTCCCATCCCTAGGGTTTAAACATTGGTTCGTTTCCTGGTAAACCCCAAACCCTACCAACACCTTATAGTCCGTTCCTAGGTAGTCGTTTTTGTTGGGTATTACCGAAAAATTGAGTTATAAGTTAGAAACAAAAATGGAGTCGTGAGCCATCAAGAAGGCTGTGGTTATCGTTTTTTTTTTAAATTTGTCTTAAATACCTAATTTACTCGAAGCTTTTTTTTGCGACTATACTCTGAAGTAGTGGGTTGAATTCGTCACTTCAAAATGGTTAGTTTGTCCAAAGATTAAGAAACGCAGTTTCTTTCTTTCACGAGGGAACAATTTTATTATTCAAAACTCTATAAAAAAGGAAAGCATCGACTTGAAGTTATTCGGACTTTTTTTCTTTGAATGAATTGATTTACACAAAAAATGTGTTTCTTATTTTGCCTTCATCGTAAAAAAGGAATAAAAAGTCGTCGGAGTTAATTTCAAAATTTGTAAAACTTTTTTCCCCTGCGTCCTTTGGGAAAAATTCCCTCTTCCAAAGTTTTTCCTCATGGAAACTGAAAAATTTCCGTTTTATTTTGATTTAACAAGATTTTTCTTTTTGGAGGCTGAGAGGGAGAAGGGACATAAAGAAATTTTTATTAGTATACTCAGTGAGTGCATGCAAGTTTCTTTTTAGAATTGTCATATAGTTGAAAAAGCCAATTTCTGTTGGAAAGCTCTGGATTAACAAAACATTTTTTAATCAGAGTTTACATTTAAAAATGTTTTTAGGTTTATGTATGAATCGTACTGGCTCAGGCCACTATGATAGCCATGTAATCAAAATCAATAAATTTAGTAGAAGAACCAAAACTCAAAGAAAGAAATTTTATGTTGTTACTAAAATCGCATTTCTGAATTTATTTCGCAAGTCAAAAGATGCAAGGGACAGTTCATGGAATGGCTGTGATACAAAATTTGCTTTTTTGGCATGAGATCAAAGTTTAAAAATTACGACGAGGGAAAGGCATTGTCAGAGACCGAATTTAATTCTTTTTAGTTCCTCATGACGCACTCAAACGTTTGTCTTGTCTTAGTTGAGCACTTCTGTGGTAGAAACTTTGGTGTCTAATTTGTTAAGAATGGAATTTTAAATTTCCTTTGAATTGAAAATAATTTAAAGCAATATACATTAGACATTTAAATGTTCTTGAATTTTTAGAAGAAGGAGAGACTTGAAATCCAATTTTATGAACGTTCTTTGTTTTGCTTTGTCTTTTTGGAGGTTTTTGGTCTTTATTTTTGAGCGTCCACAAGACATAAAATGATTATAATTAAAAGAAGTATTTCAAATGAAGGATATTTACATCTAATTAATATAAACAGACAGTCCCCTGGGACTTTCTGGAGAGGGTGTGGCCTTAGATTTTACAAATTAAAATAGGCATGACATGGGATGAACATATTGTCAGCTACACATTTTCAGTTACCACTTTTTGAGCTTTTATATTTGTTTTTACTTTAATAATACGTTCACAGGCATCGTGTCCGTTTATTTTCATTTCCTAAAGATTTTTCTAAGGGCCAAGAACCTCCCTTAAGCAATAATCATTTAATTAAGAGCTTTCATTTAAAAATTTATGGCGACAGTTTACAAGCTGTGAATACTGGTCAAAGAATTATATGAAAATTCCATTGTTCTGCAGGGTCTCTCGAAATTAAATAAGCCATATTGGAATCCAAAAAGGTTTCACCAACCTAATTAATTTTCTTTAATGGATCTTTTTTTTTAACAAAGATTCCTTTTAACCCTTAGAATACCGTTCCACCTGTTGATTTTATTTTTTGTTTACTCTACTGGCGAAATTGCCTATTGTTATTGATAGGATATGTCAAAAAATTTAAAAAAAGGCTCAGATATTTTTCCTCCACACTGTTAAACTACCATCTAAAAGGAAGAAAAGAAAAAAAGGGTTACCTAAATATTATTAAGGAGTCATTAAAGAAAATGAGTTTCTGGTGTTGAAAGCATTATACGCAGGAAATATAAACTGAGTCTTCGTTGCCTCTTCCTTTTTAAATAATTAATCCGGAAGCTAAACGAGAAACCTTTTTCCAGCTTAATTATTTTGGAAAATGTCTCAAACAGTTGCTTTTAGCTTTTTTTTCCTTCAGTGTTTAGAAATTTACAGAGTAAACTTTAATTGCCTCTGAAATCTAAAATCAAAGCATGCTAAGAATAAGTTTAAAGGAGAAGAAAGAGAGAGAGAGAATGAATGATGGTGTTGAAAGACTTTATAGTCTTTACACAAGTGTCTGAGAATTGTTGGGTAAGGCTATTAGTAACTTTGTGAATGATGAGGGTAATAATAAAATTATGACACTTGAAAATGTCTTGAGTTTTTAATTAAACAATAGCATTTTAAATTTATTGAAGCCAATTTTTACAGAAGAGGTGGGTGGATGGGGTTGGGGTTGAAATAATAATTTAAGTGAGCCAGACGTATAAACTGGTTTTTGTCACCATAAAATTTCTCCAGTTTGATGTAACTTATTACAATCCAAACGAAACTGTTTTCCTTTAATTTAGTTATGTTCTTAAGTCGCTGTTCTTGGGGGAGAGGACGCCATTTTTCGTTTTGGTTGCCATTTATCTATTTGGTGCTCAAACTAGAAATGTCGTTTTGCATTAAAGTTTTAGTAGCCTCTAGATGTCGCATAAAACAAGATCTGAGTATTTAGTTTTTCGTACATACGTATTAACACCACCGCAGCTACAGATTTGGCATTTTTTTATTTCTAAAGGTTTTTAGTAAATCTTAATTTAAATTAAAGCTCAATTTAGCATTATCTTCACTGATACATACAAAGAAAGAAATTTTTGTTATTCGGTTTCCCAAATTCCGCTATGTTTTAAAAGACCAAGGATCACGTGAGTTTTAAATTAGGCCGCTCTCTTTGTCTAAAAGTTAAAAATTCTAAATAATCCAGCTCCAAATTTAAGATTTGAATTTAAATATTTGATGACTTCATTCCAATTTACAAATTGTGTGTAAAATATTTATGGCGCATTAGCTCAACTTCTGCTGCCGTGGCGTAAAGCGTACCTAGTTTTTTAAGATCCGGACTAAAACTTATAAACGTGATAGCTGGTTTTGCTTTTTTTTTATTGTCAGACTTGAGTGAAATAAATGAATCTTGATTTTCGCTTCTTCTTCTTCTTTTATTGAACCAGTAAGAGAAAAAAGAAAGGCGAAGCTTTTTGTAATTGCATTTGTGTTAGACACATAAAAGCATTGAAAAGGGGGAAAATAAAATGAAATAAAAAGTGAAAAGAGGAAAACTCGATGCTTTATAATTGTATCAAAACCTAAAAGTAACGTCGGTTGCTGTGGCGTCGAAATTAAGTTATGATAGTTCATTTCCGGAAAAAGAGGGAAAGGAAAAAACGGCGTCTACCTTGACTTCAATTCCTCATCGACACTCCTTTTCTAAAGAGAAGAGAACTTTTTTGGGAGAGATTTTTGAATGTCCTTTTTGAAAGGAAAGTACTTTGGTTCAAATTTGTCATCTGCCATAATTTTCATCAAAGATTTTATTAGGTTCTTGAATAAGTTTTGGACTTTTTTTTATTACTAATCTGTCCATCACTAGAGATCCTTTTCTGCCATCTTTCTGACAGTATAAGAATTTCGCATTGGAAAAACGACAAGTCTTTTGAGGCAGACCCAAAAATCCAGTTTCAGTTCATACAGCACCCAAAGCCTTTGGTTCTGGATTATTCCAAACACTTTTAAACGTTTTGAAACAGTTCATTCATCTACTAGTAATGTTTTCCTAAGTTCTACTAGTCTCTGACATCGGTTTTGACCGAGTACTTTCTCCAATTCCTCGTCCTCAAATTTTTTCTGTGCACCAGAACGTTCTTTGTTCTCAAGTTCAAAATCATTACTTTTGAAACATCGAAACCAGCCTCTGCATGTCGTAACCGACGGTGGATTATCACCATAAGTCTGAACAAAAATTCTATGTACTTCAGCTGCAGATTTCTTTTGAATAAAGTAGTGCGATCAAATTACCCACAAAACCTTTTTGGGCACAAAAGTGAATATTTTCAGATCTAATAAAAAATTACTTCGTCTGCACTAAAGTGAACAACCATACACTCAAATTCAAGGTTAGATACAGTACTTTTTGTATGTATGTTATCATCCGAAATTCCGTGCAATGCTACTGCTACTGTCGTCTACACAAAAACGTCCAAAACTTATTGAAGCACCTAATAGTATTTGTTTTAAATTTACATTCAAAAATTATTATTTTGGTTTCGGATTTGTGAGAACGAAATTTCTCTCCGTCAAAGCTTTGATAAAGACGATTTAGATTTCTTTGTTAAAGTCATAAAATTTTACTTTATTCAAATTCAGAAAAAATTGTAGTGAATGAAAAACTCCTTTTGCTTACTAAACTCGGCTCCTTTAAGCCTGCCTTTTTTGGCATCAACAATATATATTTAGATATGTATGCTACTGCTAAAGTACAGAAGTTAGTTGATGTGCACATAACTTAGATTAACCGATGATTAAGTGATTCGAGAATTGGAACGATTTTTGGGGCTTTGACAAATCACCCTGGTTAATTTACACATTAACTAGATAATCTGCTAACTTCTGTAATTTAATAGTGACACAAACGCAAAAGTTAGCTGTGAAATGATTTTCCTTTCACACATAATTTATATAATATACTATTTTTAATTTTTTTTTGCAGGATGGAATGTATAACCAAAGAAGCCCAACTAAGAGAGAAACCCACAATTGAGTAAGAACAAAAATAATTTAAAAATGTGGAGATATGTTGTTATTAATTAGTAATTAAAGAAGATTGCTTGAAAGACAATGATGGAACAGGAAACACTTGGAGACTCAAATGGGTTATCTGTTAGCACTCCAACAATGACCGTTAGTCCATTCCCACAATCTTATAGTAAACATCGATACACTTCACCTTGTTCCAATCATATTAACATAACAGTGACTATATTATGGGTGGCAACTCCATTTTTGTCAACCTTTTCCGTAGCTGCTGTTTGCGCTGCCGTGAGTACCAATCAATGGCTTCTCACGCAGGAAAACATAAAAAATGAAAACTACACCGGAAGAGGAGATCAAGAATATTTTCCTAAGAACACTATTTCCGGGCTCTGGACTTTGTGTTATACCAAAAGTAAGTTGATGGAATTTTTGTTCTGATTCTTTTTAGATTTTAGTTAGAAAAACTTTAATAGCAGAATTTCTAACGATTGGATTTTGTAGAAGTCTTGTTATAGTGTAAAATTATAACCCTCGATCTAAAGAGAAGCTAAACCAGAGGTGAGAGCCATAAACAAATAGCGTGTACCTAAATCCCAGTTTGGGTTCTTCCAAAAGAGAGATTTACACAACTTTCATGATCCACCACTATTAAGCAGTTTTCGCCCTTAAATGGGATCGATAGGGGATATCGATGGATTCTCGAACTGTTCCTCCGACTAAAAGTAAAACTATTTGAAATTATTTGACTCTTACTTGGAGGAAAGGAGATTTTTTTTCCCTTAGAGATACGGAAATGACCTAGAGTTACTGAAGCGCCCTGGAACTTTTCCAAAAAAGGTTTGAGTTCTTCCTTTGTTTTCCCATAACTCATCGGCCTCTTTTACTTGGAAATTTCGAGAGTATTATTTCGTGGCTTCTTGATGTGTTCAGAAAGAAAATAAAAAGAGTAAACCATTCTACTAAGATTTGTTTACTTTTTAGCTTACATTAAATTATATTTTTGAGCTTGCTTAACTATTTATTTATATATTTATCCATTGCTATCAAAGATTACTTTAGCTTTTGGTAATAGAAGTTAATGTTGTTTAATGAACCGGAAAAACCACTTTGCGATCTTTACTAGAAAAACATCTATTTTCTGAATGAATGCTCATTTGAGAGTTCCTCTCGAGATTAGTTGCTTTTTGTATGTCTAAGTAAATAAACAGGATCGGTTGATTTGTTATCCAGTTTTATAATTCAAGAGTTCTGAAAATTATCTAATTAATTAAGTTAATTAAATCAGATAAAATTTATTGAAATATCGACTTTTATCTACAAAAGTATCTGAAATCTCTGCCTCGAGGGAAAACCAAATCAACTTGTCTAGACTTTATTGTATACCAGCAGTGTCATTTGCTTATCTTCCTTTTTATGAAATCCCAATCTCAGAATAAAATAAATTGAAACAAAAGTATTAGTACAAAAAATTAGGTTTTAGACTAAAATTTGGGAATGCAAAAAGTTGTTTATGAGGAGTTTCGAGACTGACTGAGGAATTCGGTTTTCGTTTTCGGTTGTGCATTCGAGCAAGTCGCCACATAAAGAATCAAGTTAATACAATAAAAGAACTTTTGAACCTAAACAGTTTTCATCGACTCCAAACACTCATCAGTTGCTCTATTTAGATGTATAAATATTTGACTCTTGGGACTCATGTAGGCTTTAAACACTTCTAAAGGAGGGAATTAAACAGAGTGAGAGGGATTTCATAAAAGCTGATAGAAAATTATATTTGATAAATTGTTGAAGGAAAAATGGGTTTTGATTGTGTCATATTCTCCAACACAATTGACATTTTGATTCCTTTGAGAAAACTTTCGGGGGTTTTTCTGCCGAGGCCTTGATAAACATCTAAAGGCAATTTTTCACGAGTCTGAAAAGGGAGTGATTTTTATTTTTTTAGTTTCTTAACATTTTCCTCTCTTGAGTTTCAAAGTTTCAGTTTCAGGATATTATCCTATGAATTTTCCCCTTTATATAAATAAGGCCTTGTTATTATTATTATTATTTTTGTTTTTAATGTATATACATGTTTCAGTAAATGGGTAGAAAGTTGTTTTTGGTCATCAAAGAGCTTTTCTTATTGGTTATTTGAATTTTTTAATAAAATTTATATAAAAAAAGTTTGATTCGTGGGCTATTTGGGATTTCACTTGCACGGGGTTTAAATTTCTCCAGTTTGTCTTGTGGTTATTGATTTTCAAAAAATTTCATGCTTTATTTCTGAACGTGTCTTGCGATGCGTTCATTCTGTTTTAAATTTCTCATTGTGTGCAGTGATGTATAATATAATTTCTAAAAGACTAAATAAATACATTTCTATATAGACTAAAAAAAATATTCTGAATGATTTCAGCACCAGTATAACACACTATAATTACTGTATAATAAATGTACTTATTAGTTAATAATTATAAACAACAATTAAGTGAACAATAGTACCTCTCATAACGAGTGCCTCTCATAGAGAAATTCGCAGAACGAGCAACATAAATTGCCAAATAAAATGCCTCTCATAACGAGCAATTTTTGGTGACATTTACATGGGGAATCCCCAGACAGGTAGAGAAAAAACTCCGAACTCTGAATCGGGGCAGATTCAAAGTTAAATCTTTCTGTATCTGTCTTATTTTATTCACTACCGCCCAAGATTCTTTTATTTTCAAATTCTTAAGCTTCTCAGCTACTCCTTTTCTTTTGCTAAATACTAAAAATAACTTTTTAGTGCTTTTTCGGCCTGTAACGGATTATTCTATTTTATATTGTTTTATATGGAAAAATTGTTTTGCATAACGAGTTTTTCGCATTACGAATGAACTCGTTATAAAGGTTCTCTGTAATTCTATCAAAAACCCTTTTATTACACGCTACCTAACAACATTATTTCTTCCTCTCTAATGAAAAGCTCAGCTGGATTTTTATATTATAATTATTAAAAAATGCAAGACAAGACACTCTGTTTATAGATAACTATAGATCATTAAATCTATATCATCTATATATAACTCTGAATTTGTTAATGTCATTATCATATAATATCTCATCTACAATTTCCCTCAATATTTTGTTCTCTCCTTTGTTTCAATTGAATTTATTTTATCTTCATTAATAAACAATCCTTTGTACAAGGTTCAGATACAGAAGTTATAATAAAAGTCAAATTCCAAGTCAGGAGGGGGTGGATAAAAGTTTTTATTTACTTTTAAAACAGTTAATGAGGTTTTGCTAGGCCACAAAAAAGAAGAAATTTCTTTGAAGTTTATCGGATGAATATAAATTGAGTCATTTATTTAAAATGGATTTGGGATGTAATTACTTTTAGAATTGAAAGAAAAAATATTTTTAAAATTGTTAATTTCTTTTGTCAGGATTTGGACGCCTTTCTGTGTGGTTTTGTGCCCCCGGACAGCAAGTGACAAATTAAAATTTTGCTTTACCGAAATTGACTTCAATTTAAGACCATGAGAATTTTTTTTAGTTTTCTCTCCAAAGTTCAATTTTCTTTTTGTTTATTTTTATAGGAATTTAGCAAAACCTTAAGGCAAACCTTTTTTGTTTACTTATTTGTTTTTCATTAATTAATCGGTAAACAAAGTGTTTCTTTAGAAGATTGAAACCCTTTCTTCTCGTCTGACAAAACAAACCTCTTCTGTGACAATTTGGTGCCATGACACCCACTGTTTTAACACTTGAGTTTTCCCACAAATTTGCTCAAGCCTTAGCCCGTCGTTTTAATAAATGAATTTTAACGCTCATGGTCGAAATCGGTAATGTGCACATTACCTAGCTAATCTGCTGATTAACTAATTTGTTCCATTAAAGGTTTGCTCATTTCAAAAGGGTAATATGCACATTAATGACTTCTGTTCTGTTGAAGTGCAAAGATTGTTTCGTTTGTTGATTGTTTGTTTGTACTAACTTGATTCTTTAGATATGGAAAATTATGTTCATCATTACAGATCATTTTAATTAATCTCACAGTACCTAGATACTGTACAGAATAACTGATATCTGCACTTTAGCACTACATACATATAAGGAAGAAAAATCATCTTGAAAAATAATTAAAAGTCTTTTTGAAGACAGTGTCAACCGTATGTCTACAACTCTCTCGGTCTCATTTAAGTAAAATTAATTTAAAAACAGAATCAAAATGGGAGAAATAGTAAAAGAAGTGAAAAAAAATGTAGAAAGTAGAACCGAGTTTAGTTTGAACTGCAGATTAATTGGCATTCAGGGTATGGGCTAGGGCGGGCAGCGTGATAGAATTAGAACCGAACGTGAGTTGAGTTTTACCAATCACAAGGAATTCTTATAACAATTTTTTTTAGTTTCTTATTTCTAATATGTCAAAAAATGAAATCACTCTAAAACATCCCAAGAGTCACTTTTAATTGCAAATAAACAAAGAAAAGAAGTAGATAAAAATCACAAGGAATTAGAATATTCCAACTGTCCAAAATTGTCATTTAAAGAATACTGTCCGTGTATTTGACATAAGTACAAATAACAGATACTTGAACTTATTCAGTGTCGATTGGAGCGTAGAATATGGGGCTTTTGAAAATTTTCGGTAAGTCATATTTGAAACGGCAATTTTACCTTTGTTTCCGGGTTAGTAATGGATGGGCGCGTCTAAGGTGTACACTTTCATAAGAAAAACGTCAAAAATGATTTTGTCGTTCAACGGTTAAAAGATAAAAACACTTTCGTATTCGGTCATCCCTATCTCCCTTTTACAAGACTGTGTTGAATACAGAATTCCGACTTTGAAAAAGTTTCGTCTGTCCAAACCATTTAAATTCAAATCGTCAGCATGTGTCTTGAATGTGGGAACATGAACCAACAAAAGGGAAGATGATTTTTCCCCTAAACTTTGAGGAACGACTGAATAAAAATCATTCATCAAGTGTTTTCTTTTTATATATAAAAATATCATATCTCATAAGAATTAGGTTCTAGAAACTCATTACCGCCGTAAATTTTTGTTACTCATTACTACAAAATTATAGGTATATATGGTGACAATTGAGAACTCCCAAGAGGGAGTACAAAAAGTCATCACAAAATGATTACAGTATTTTAAAAAAGGGAATTTCATCGTATGACAATATATATTCAAACATAAATAAATAATATTTACCATCGATTTTTAAGACTTAACTTAAAAAAATGGCTGTGCTTGAAAAAATTTTTGGTTGGCTATTTGGAAAATTAATTTTAAAAAAAGGTCAGAAAACTGTATAAAATGGGGGTCATCAAAATATTTTGAAAGTCACTGTTAGATGGAGCTAGTAAACGATGACTTTCATCACCCAAACAAAAGCCTTGAGGTCAGCATAGATCTACTTCTTCAGATTTTCGATTTCAAATTATCATTTTTTACCTGAAACTTTCTTTTCTGATTAATTATATTTATTTAAAGTTAATAGTTTGATATCATGTATAGCACACATCATCAAAATGACCAGTTTTAAATTCCAGTCCAAAAGCTCAGAAATTAAACAATCCAAATTCAGCTTCCATTCTTTACTATCAATATAGTCGTTAATCAAAAAAATTTTTGCAACGAAGTGGAATACTTAAATACTACAAAGCAAGTAGTTCTAGCTTTAATGGGTAGTATCTGTAGAGCAGATCATTGTTTTAGTGACTTCCTAACATTTTAATTATCATTTCTTTAGCTGTCGGCAGTCGAGATTTCTTTTGTTCGAATATTGAATACTTTCCAAAGGAAGAATACAGTCCAGATCTTAAGGACAGCACAATGGCTATCCCGTGTGAGTTATTATTTTAAATTTTCTGTAAATAGCCTAATAATTGGGTTGATGTATAAAATAGTAAATTGTTTTGAAATAGTTTTAAATTTTTTGATGCTCAAGAGATTGTATATATAGACTTATTATGAATAATATATTTTTGAATTTTCAGATACAGTTACAAAATCTGCTGCCTTTTTATACTTTCAACATTTATACTTTTCATAGCGGAAATTTTCTGCCTTTGTGGTCACTTTTCACGTCAGCGGCGAGTTTTCATTTTTATATCCGGAGTTATTTTCATCATTTCCGGTCTGCTAATGCTCATCGGTCTCGTCATGTATATCTCAATATTTAAAGCAGAGGTTGGAGGAAAACTGAGGCCTTCGTCACAACTCCAACCCGCCATTTTCACATACAAATACGGATTTAGCTTTATTTTATACGTTACGGGATTTGTCAGCACAGAAATATCAGGAACGTGTGCCGTGTTCTTGTACATTTATTGGCATCAAATTGAATGGACGAAAAAGGAAACGAGTTAAAAGTGAAGTTTGTATCGTCAGCACCTTTAGTAGATGTCGACACTTCTGGACAGTTATATCCCTTTTGTAGACGTCACCCGCAATATTTGTCTTCAAATGTGATAGCTAGTTCGCCTTCTCTTAAAATCTCGGAAAGAGATTCGACGCCGGTTATGCAAAGACGTCTTTACTTGGATCGGTATAGTGATTCAAATTCTGACTCTATACATCTTTCACCCGTCTGCCAGAAACATTCCAAGTCGTATAGTGTTATCGGTGAATATTTTTCGGGTTTTGAAGAGAGAAGGCAAAACCGCAAAGTCGGCACCGATGATATAGATGACAACTGTCCATCGCATCCATCAGAGCAATGTCAAATTCATTTAACGACCTCGTACAGGCATGAGTACGTTTCTCAAGATGCTTCCACCAACACTATGCCAGATTGGGAGATCAACGAAGGGGCAGATACGGACGAATGTTCTTCAAGCATTAATCACGACCATAATTTCGTCCCTTTCGATCTAGACGATAATTCCATATCAGTATCTCCCACACCCAATTCAAAAGATTTTGAAAAATGTTCACCAAAACATGAAGTTGTATACGAAGTGTTAACTAAAACGACACCTGTATGATTTTATAGATTTTTTATGAATTTCAATTTAAAAATATTTTTCACTTTTGTATATGATCCGTTAAGTATTTATAATTTATACGAAATATTTTAAAGTGACAATCCAGAATCATTCTGTGTATTGTTATTTTCAATAAAGGCTTTGAAAAAGAAATTGTTTTTATTCGTCTGTCGATACAATGTTCATTTCCAACGGCCTGGCTACGAAATTCCTCTCAAGAATGTAATGCACCCTATTTGTACTCGGCAAAAATTAATTTAGAATGTAAAGGCGGTGAGAATGAAAAGGATGTGGTAAGCAGGTGAAAATTGCTTTTACATCCACCCCACTAAACTACCGCTCGAATTTTAATTAAATTACCATTTTGTCATTGACCGCAAGAATCAAAATTGAATGAGAGCCAATTATTGTTAAGTAAAAAATGTTACCTAATTATATTTATCAAAAGTTGGAGGACTTACCTTTCTTCTTCTTGGAGATTTTCTTAAAGAGCTGTTTTTTCTTCTTCAAAAGTTGTAGATTTTCACATTTTGTATACATTTTTACTATCGACACCTCTTCAATAATTTCTTATTAAAATAAAACCGAACGAACATTTTTGTAATTGTACTTTTAGAGAAACTAGAACATTCATTGAATTCCCCCCAAAACATTTTTTTACATTGAAGAAATATGTATGTAAACTACAATTGTCTATATTTGAGCAGGATTTAGTTGAAATCGGTTCTTGTGTTTCTGAGTTCCATAAATATATAAAATAGGTACATAAAAAATAAAAAGGATGTGGATACCGAAACTAAAAATCTCAAATTCAAAAGAAATAAAAACTTCCTTCTAGAATTAAAAACTTGTAGGCAAGATACACAAATCTCAATCAAGCAGGCTGTGAAATAAGTTTGCATATTTCCAACTTCCGGATTTTCGATAGCACGACAATCTAGCCCGAGATTTTCAATAAGGCTGATGCGGAGTCGTAATAGTTAAATGTATTTTATTGTCAAACCAAAAGCAATATCATGGCTTCACCACTGGAACAATTCGTTAACAATGTTAGAACTTTGTCGGCTGCAGGTGATTTACTTATTTTCAATCCTCGTATAATATCAAAAATAAAATAGTTTACACCGGTATATTGTTTTTATAAGTGTCTATATGTTTTGCAGGAAGTTACAGGGAACTCTGCGAATTGATTAGTAAATCTTCAGATGTATTAATGTCCAATGCCCAACATTTAGATAATGTGCTCGAAACATTAGATTTACAGCAGCATACCCTTGGTGTGTTGGTAGTTTTATGTGTAAAGTTGTCCATAAATATACAAACACCTGAAGAACAAGAAGCTGTACTCAGTCAAGTTGCAGATTTTATCACTCATTGTAATGTTGAACAGATTAAGTTGGCCCCAGATATATGTAAGTGTTTTTTTTTCACAAGTTGTTTGAAATTTAAGAGCCACCTGAATTAGATCGCTTTACAAAAATTGTGTTGAAATTTTTAGTTGCAGATTTGTGTCATTTGTACACTCAGACTGTTACCACATTAAAAGTTCCCATAAGGGGAATCGAATTGTTGAAGAAAGCTATTCAAAAATTACAAGCAAATCCATCTCAACTCACTCCCATTCATGCAGATTTGTGTCAGTTGTGTTTGTTAGCAAAGTGCTTTAAGACTGCTTTACCTTTTTTAGATACTGATATTACAAGCATTAATCAAGAAGTGAGTAATATAACTGAATTTCAAAATATATGTGATTTACTTTGAATAATGTTTGTATGTTTGCCTTTGTATACTAATTTTTTGATTTTTATAGGGAGCACAGTTTGACACAAAATACTTTTTACTTTATTATTATTATGGTGGCATGATTTACACAGCTTTGAAAAAATATAATCAAGCTTTGTACTCATTTGAAGTGGCAGTCACAACTCCAGCAGTTGCAGTTTCTCACATAATGCTCGAAGCTTATAAGAAATACATCCTTGTTTCTCTGGTTCTACTGGGAAAAATTGCGCCACTTCCTAAATATACTAGCCAAGTTGTAGGAAGGTTCGTAGATTCTAGTATCTATTATCTTTGTTTTTCTCGAGTAGAATTTGTATCAAAATTGCAACTTTGATATTAATGTGAAATTTAGTAATGTTCTGAGTAAATAAATTTTACTCTTTACAGGTTTATCAAACATTTAAGTCAACCCTACCATGAATTAGCAGCTGCTTGTCAGGCAAATCATTCTGAAGAAGCTAGAAATGTTATAATGAAAAATCATTTTGTGTTTCAAAGGGATAATAATATTGGTTTAGCCAAACAGGTAAGTCATAACATGTTTTTAGATTCACATATTTTAAATCAAATGTTTTATTTTTCTTATGCATTTTATTCATTTTAGGTTTTGGAGTCTTTACAAAAATAACATACAAAGGTTGACTAAAACCTTTTTAACATTAAGTTTGGCTGATGTTGCTTCTAGAGTTCAGTTGTCAAGTCCAGCAGAAGCAGAAAAATATATTTTAAATATGGTAATTAATTTTATTAATAATTTGAATTTTGTAGTAGTTTGTCTATTTAAATTTAGTATATAATGCTTGTTAATATGAGAAAGAGAATCACCTTTTGTATTTATTGTAGATTGAAGATGGTGAAATATTTGCAACAGTTAATCAAAAAGATGGAATGGTTGTTTTTCATGATGACCCAGAGAAATACAATAGCCCATACATGTTAAAAATATTAGAAGAACAAGTGAGTAAAAATTAAAAGTATCTGATCCTCATTTCTGAACATAGAACAGGAAATAATATTTGCAAAACAAAATTACAGGTAACTGCATGCATGGAACTAGACAGGAAAATTCAACAAATGGAAGAAGAAATAATGGTAAATCCTCGCTTTGTGAAAAAATCTTATGGAACGCAGGATGAAGATATGCAAGGAACCAAAATGTCAACTTATTCTTTGTAAAAGTAACCAAAAAATGAATAGATAATCTTGTAAAGTTAAACATTATTCGTGAAATTGAAAAAATCAATTGTTTCTGTAATTTACTATTCTGACTAACTGATATTATATTTTTCTCAGCAGTCATTAAGTAGATTTTGATATAAGGGAAAGAATTAGTGAAAGTTATGGGGGGCTGGAAATTTTTTTGTAAACTTTTCATTAAGTGTGTTTATTATTTGATTAGGCTATAAATGCACTATTTACATAACAATTCATTATATATCACATTGAAGTAATCTGTCTTTGTTTTTTGTTTGTGCCGTTTTCACGATGGAATCGTAAAAAATGTATTTTTTTAAAATTAAGCTTTATTTTGTATTTATTGAGTTTTGGCATTTTGGTAATGATGCAGATTAAGGTCATAATATTGTATATTTGTCTGTGACTTTTGATTAAAAATATTTAAATGAACTGAAATTTATTGTTTTAAATGGTCTCCTTTAAATAGCTTTATTTGGAAATAGCTACACTCTAGCTGAATCTTGAAAATACTTTTTATTTCAATAATAATTTTTTGTAACACATCTTTCAAGCACAGAGGTAAAAATTGAGACAAACTAACTTAGGAGGTGCCCTGAGTTGAGTACATTGAAATGTGCTTCATGAAGTAACGTGGCCTTAGGATGGCTGAAGCAAGAAAAAACTGGTGTCAGTGAATTTTGACATTTTCGTGACCATAATTAATAGTTTTTATTACTTATGCCTATTACGGCATATCGAGTTTTTGGAAGAATGAATCAGTTTTTATTACCCTTCCAAAAACTTGAGGCAGCATAGTAGCAAACAGAATTACAATAATAACTTTTTAATATTAGTCTAGAATGTAATCTAAGAAGTAACAAGAGATTTTGATGTTCTCTTTTCAAAACCTACGCTTAATATACTCGTAACTTGACAAATCGAAAAACCGGAAACAGTAATTAAACCGCGGGACAAGTTGCCTGGTAACAAGGTCGAAAACAGAGTTAAACTTCGTCATATAGAGATGTCGTACAGAGATTTGAGAAGTAAGAAATATTCTTTCTTTTTCCCTTAAAATTGGTTTTTTAACACAAATAAACTACGATTACATTTTGTTTTTTAGATTTTACCGAGATAATGCACGAGCTTGGTTATCCTAGACTGATTTCAATGGAAAATTTTAGAACTCCTAATTTTCCGTTAGTCGCCGAAATTTTAATATGGCTAGTGAAAAGATTTGATCCAGATGCGGAAATCCCTTTTGAAATAAAAAATGAAGGTGAAAGAATTGCACTGATAAGATTAGCTGCTCAATTATTGGTGCTCAAAGCAAATTTAAAACTGAACACTAAAAAATTATATCAAGCAGATGGTTACGCCGTAAAGGAATTACTTAAGGTAACAAATTTGTTACATAAATCTTTACAAACGGCAAATGTGAGTAATAAAGAAAGTGACGATCTGCCGGAAATATCGGTGGTAGCAACCGCCGTGAAAATTCAAGAACTTAAACACGTTAATGAATTAGTCGGAGATATAGTGTCTTCAGGAGCCTCTTTGTTTGAATTGCTCGGAAAGGAGCCAGAGTTAAGAGAATTAAGAACTAACAGGACCTCAAGACAAATGGACATGCTGCAGGTATGACATAACAACTTTTTAACAGTCATTTAAAAAATTCATTTCAAGTTATTACTCCCAAAATTTATAAAGCAGCGTTTCTATATTTCCCAAATAATTTTTTCCCCAAAAAAGAAATTAAAGCTGGAAACTGCAGGTAAGTTTGGCAGTTAGATCAAACTGAAACTTATACACTTATAGATTCTTATCGTTCTTAGATTTTAAATAATTTATAAAAATTTTATTCCATGATTAGGTGGAACAGGCAATCAAAGAATCGATAGAGGCCGTTTCTAGGGAGGTGGAAAACACAAAGCAATCAATCGAGAGCATCATGTCTAACGAATCGACTTTAGACGCCAAGATAGAAAAAAAGAAATCAGATTTAGATAGACATAATAAACGGCTTCAAACTCTTAAGAAAATCAGGTGAAAATTTGCTGAAGAGAACAAAGAGTTAGCTTTTCATAACACGGTGCAGGCTTAATATTAATTGTTTTTACAATTTTTCATATCCAGGCCAGCTTTTATGGAGGAGTTTGAAAAATTGGAGGAAGAACTTAAAGAACTATTTAAGAATTATGTAATTAAATATAGGAATATAGCCTACTTAGAAAATATTTTGGAGCAAACCGAGCAAGCGGAGCAAAAGAAGATTATTCAAAAGCAGGTAATGAATTCATAAAATATAAATATTAATTAACACTGTAAAATATTTCTAATGTCTGGAAATAAAATTTTGCTGTTTTCTAGGCGCTCACTAGAAAAATTATCGAGGATTTGAAACAAGAAGAAGTGTCAATACAATCGGGAGACATTGGTTCTGATGGATTTGAAGAGAACAATCCCAAAACGAGTGTTAGACCGCGAGGAAGTTTGACTAGAAAAAATGCAGTGACAAAAAGTGAGGTCTTCTTTCCAAAAACTGTGACTTTGGAACACCAGATATCCAACAACGATTCGTCGTTAACCTTTCTCATTTCATTTGTATTAAGTCCAGTTACCAAACACATTTATATAACTATTTATCATATATATATATAATTGACACTACGTACATGAACTTTTATGTCATTCACTTTTCGTCATTAATTGCACAGTTTCTATTTTCTTTAACAAACTTTCACAAAAACCTTTTCAATCCTTGGTGTTTTACGCTAACAATTGTTAATTTGAAAAAACTTTTTATGATTTCAGATGAAACTGAACCTCAGCAAAAGCAAAAGAAAACTTTCGGAAGTATGACTGGTGGATTGAACGATTCAGAAAGTCTAGATGACTCCGATTCGGATTTGTTACTAGACGGCGATATCACAGAAGATGATGATATAGAAATTGATAATCAGCCTGTTCGTGATTTTAGTGACGATGACTTTTAAAACCGTTCAACAAGGTACTCTTGAAGTTATTGAGCTTTCTTTCAACTGTCCGTTTTAAGACTCAATTTGTGCCTTAATGTGGTAATCAGTTAACTACAAAAAATGTTTCGTTTTACATCAGTTTAAAGACGCACTCTTTTGATTTGCCACGATACGAAATACAAAAACACGACAGAGAACAATGCAGTAAACAAAATGTCAGTCAGTCGGGTTCGACCAAAAGAAAAAATACTTAGTGCAATAATAACACTCCGTTAACAGATTTCTATTTGTTTATTTATCAACTACATAATTAAAACTTTTTACTGAGGCACAACGAAAGGCTAAGTAATTACACCCGGATAAAAGGCTATGAGAATTTGAAATTTTTTAAAGGCCATTACAGATGCTTAATATCTAATAAATTTTGTAGCCGTTAACAAGCTAAAAATAATGATATCTTAACAGCTCAGGGGCCAAAACTTATTAGTAGAGACAAAACTAATGTGAAAGATTGATCGAAATTCCATGCCCAATCATTAGTGTAAAAATATAAAAAACAAATGGCTTCCATATTAAAAATAGAAAGCCAAACTATAAACCAATGAACAGAGGAGAAATATTATTGGAATCTAGTGAAAATAAAAGGAGGAATCATATTTCTATAATTTGGCAATACTGCCAAAAAAATCTTAATTACACTTTATAATGAATTTATGGCAACAACTTAATTTTACTACCTTCCTAATGATTGGGGATCGATAAAAATGCAAACAATTTATCTATACGATTATAACCTAATTTTTTTAATGAATCTTTTTTTAACTATCATTATTTCATACCAAAGAAAAGGTAGATGTAAATTTGCAAACGATATACCCCCACACAATACCTTTGTAAAGTTTGGGGGAAGGGAACAATGAATAGAATTCTTCAGGTTCAAATGTCAATATTTGCTCTGGTGATCATTCTAAATGCTTTGATATTTTTTAATCGGATAAACTAATCATTTATAGGGCAATTCACCGGGGAACTCGAACTAGTTTAAATTCAATATGCCGTAAGAGTATTACGTCCTATTTTGAAAACTGTAATTGCACCTAATAAAAAACACTTAACAAGTAATAAATACATGTTTTAATAATAAATTTAGTGGCAATAAATATTAAACGACTAGCTTAACCTCCTAATCTTGTTCTATTGCAATAAGATCTTATTTTTCATCCTTCCCTATTTATTATTGAGCTTGGTTTATATATTAATACTAAACGTCTTCCCTTTCTCCTGTTTTTACTCATCACAGGAATTTGCCACATACAGGTGCTTTATCGTATATGAATCATACCAATGTAATACATAAATGCATAACTGTCCGTATTTGATTAGCCCTTCTTAGAAAATTACTTTCACTTTGTTTTGGGTAAAATAAAAATGGCAAAAGAATATTCTGAGGTTTAATCAAAAGCAGAAGACTTAAAATTGAATTAAAAATAAATTTTCGGTAACTGAAACCCAATACACTATTTTAATTAACCTTCTGGGGTTTCGTTTTAGTACTTAACAGTTCAACTAAAAAATTATTCAGCTAAACATTTTCTTTGACTACTTTTTAAGTACATAACATGCAACCTTTTGGTTTCTTTTCCATGCTAATCGGCCCATTCTTTTTGCCTTTAAAATATTGCCACTAACATTTTTCGAATAATTGATTAACTCTTAACCTAACGAATAAGCATCGCTTTTGTAAGTATTTAGCATTCTAACCAGTTTTCAAAAGTATAAAGATTAATATAAAAGACATAATTATAATTAAAAAAAACTTGAATAAATACAGATATCTTCTGATAAGATAAGAAAGAACGTATGCACTATGAAATTATCTATATATATAATTAATACGGATAGAAAATCAAATTTAGGGGAAGAAGGGAAAAAAATTCATGAAACACAAAAATCTAGCTTCAAAAACTTTTTTTTCTTCAAAAATCCTTACTCGAATTTTAAAAATATATTTTGTGATGCTTAATAACTGAAGTTAAATGCGGTAATCGTATCCCATAAAAGAGGTTTCCATTATTATATTACTCATAGAAATTTTTAATAAATTCCTAACAACTAATTACACAGATTATTTATCAAACTAATGCACCTGATAAAAATTTAAAAACGTTAACTTTAACTCCACTATATAGTAGTTTGTTTATGTCTAACTGTGGTGAATCATGAAAAACTAAAATTTATAAATTTATTTTTAACACTGACTCAATAACTTCTTTACATTACCATATACTAAATTAGGAAACACCCAAAATTCAATTTGAGTAATGATGATGTGCAATACAAGTGAGGTTTTAAATTCAAAAATATGTATAAAAATTTTTTTTTCAAAAGTAATCGTATATGTTTTCATATAAAATCATACTACCGCATTTACTTTTTTAGTAAACATTAAAGTATTTTCTTTAAACATCATACATTAAAAATTGTTCTTGGTGTTCTTCTGAAATTGAAGTTTTACTTCAGTTCTTTGTAATCGTGAGGAAACAATACATCCTAATCAAAACTTGATATTATTTTTAAAGAAAAGCAACATATTCATTACACATTTTAAAATATAATCAACCAAAAAATTATAGCAAGCAATAAAGAACAAAAAAAAACGTTATAGTATATGATATTATTAATAACTTGTACTATTAACTGTATGCTTAAAATTTAATTCCAAAAAAATAAACAGAAGCCTCTTCTTTAATGTAATACTGGATTTAAGTAAATTTCATTTTGCATTGTTGTTGACGTCCTAAAGTGAATATTTTGTTCAAATTATTAGTGTGGCCTTGTTCATTATACTGTTTGATGCCACGATTTGATATTTCTGAAAACATTTTTTAAAAGGTAATTATTCTGATTGAAATTTCAAAAGAAATGTTGCAAAAAGAGTAACAATAGAGTGAAAATCTTTTATTGTCACTGAGTACTTAAAAAATCATTCTGAAAAACCAACTGTTTAAAAAAAACTAGGCAACACTTACCTCTTCAATCCTTCCAGTCTTTTTTAATTTCAAAGCACCATTCCCATTTCAAATGTTCATTTTTATCATCATCAGTAAATAATGACTGAACTGTATATGTACCTCTGGCAAGCATTCCTTCAGGTGTTTCTTGTGGGGGTGTGACATACGATTGAATTGCAGTCTTTGGTGGATATGATCCAAGCATTTGACTCATCTTATCAACTGCAAATATTTATATTTAAATCACTTTTAAAACTTTAAAATATCCCCACAGTGCCAATTATAAATTGAAAACTAAAGGCTGATAACAAAATCGAATTTTTGCAGAAGTTTTCCTTTAAAAGGTCATTGACTTACCAGGTGTATTTTCTAACAAGGCAGCAATAAGCAAACATAATCATAATTTGAGTTTGACTGATTAAAATAAAATTTTAAAGTATTTCAAAAAATAAATTATCGCATCATTACCTGGTACTGCCAATCTGTATGTTTTTTGAACATATTTTAATCCATGCACGATTTCTCGTTGAACATAAAAATCAATTCTGATCCTATATGTGACACCTTCTTTGATGATAAAAACTTTCTTCTTTAGTTCAGAAAGGTCTCCTGATAAATCTAATTCCATATCATCCCTTCCTGGTACGCAGAGAACTAGTTTTTTAACAATGACTTTTTTTGGGTTATCAGGTTCTAAAAACAATAAGTGTTTATTAGTGAAACTGTTTATAAAAGAGTCCTTGACCTTGGTACTAACAAAACTCAACTAATTCAATTAAAAGTGCTAAATAAAAATCTTTTCATATCACAAAAACAAAAAATCTTTGGCTGAACAAAACACATTTCATTGGCAATTGCTTTTATAAAACTTGATCAGTTACAAAGCTTTAGAGAAAAATCAATTATCAAAAACAAATGAGAGAAAAAAATAATTGACATAAACTTTCTTTTGAAACCCAAATTTATTGTCTTTTAAACTTACTTTACTTAGTTAATCAATCAACAAGTCTTACATACAAACTGACTGATACAAACTTTTTGCTTATTGAAAAGTCTCTAATGTAAATAAATTCATCAACTCATTCAAGGCCATAATAAATTACACTTTAAATCAATCAGTTAAAAAATATTTTCAGCGACCCAATCAATTTAAGAGTTATTACTTTAAAATGCCATCAATAATAAAGGTAGTTTAAACTTACCAACTTCGATTAATCCTGACTTAACATTTCCGAGAAGAGCTTCTTTGTACTTTTTTAAGCTTTCATCTTCCGTATCGGCAGCTAGAATTTCATCAATTGTTTTTTCCGGAGGAGGCTTGTAATCCGTTTCGATGTCACAGTCTAGATTTTCAGCTGGATTTTCACCTGACATCTAAACAAAGGTTCCAATTCAATAGTTTTGGTAATAAATTTGACAATCGAAATCATAATATAAAGACCGTAAAATTTTTTTTTCAATATTATTAATAAAACCGGCCATACCCCTCCCCTAGTGGTGTGTCTCAAAAGGAAATTAAAAATAAATATATATATACAGTCTTGAAAATTTTCATAACAAACCTTATCACAGAGTATATAGCCAATAAAAGTGGTTAATCTTAATTAAAATCTAAGTGGTCTCCTCACACTAAATAAATACATAAAAGACTAATATTTAAAATATGAGTAATCACAACGGAAATGCTTTTTGCTAAATCGATCTTAAAACGTGTCACAAGAAATAAAATTTTAGGGAAAAATTCGATTAGTGAAAATTGTTTTTTTTTAATTATAAAAACAATTTAAAAAGTTTAAGTACCTTATAGTTTAAAAATTATAGTAAAATATTGTAAAATATTACAAAATAATTATGTTTTATGTTCAAAATTAGAAAATAACTATTAGTGACTATTCAGTAAAATTTGGTAAAACTGGATTCGATTGTGCAAGTTGGCCTCACTTCTTCACTTGTGAATTCAGACAGGGAGAGGAGGTCTGATTAGTATTTGAATTTTATCTTCTTGTATTTCTAACATCTTGAAGTAATTTAAAGTAACGGTATAAAATTGTTAAAGTTAAAGGTCAAAATTCTTCGTCCGAAGTAAATTTGAAGTGTTTTTAACATGAGTACGAGCACTTGTTACAAATGTCATAGAACCGGCCACTTCGCCCGAGTTTGCCCACAAGGAGGTGGTGACCGTGGCGGTCGTGGGGATAGAGATGGTGGAAGCTACGGTCGCGGCGGAGGCCGTGATAAGTGCTACAAGTGTAATCGATATGGACATTTTGCAAGAGAATGTAAAGAAGAAAAAGATAGGTTTGTGGAGAATATATTTTTTGTCTTGTCATTCGGTTGAAATCAATTTGGAACACATGGGATGATAAATCACATGGTTCGTATTTCGGAAGCCGGAAATAGTATTTGTTTTCATTTCATATATTATTTGTCTTAATTGAGTGCATTTTTACATCAAAAACTTGTTATTAAAACCCTTTGGGGTTTTAACGATGATGCGCAATCCGTAAAAAAATGGCTCTCTTATATAACCTTGCTAAGCAATGTCTACGTGTTTAAACCATTGATTTGAAGGACCATTAATACGACGTTACAGCAGTTATGTGATTTGGTTTCATTTAGCTAATGAAAAAAAAATTTTTTTCGAGTTTACTTGTGAAATCTTCGCGTTCTGATGGCCAAGGGTTGAAAAAATTTTTTTGAGGGGGAAACTGTATCTCTTCAGTTTCATTGAGACATAGTTTTTTAAAGTCCATTAAATACGCTTCTCTTAGTTGTAAGTACTTAATTGTGAAGACGGCATTATCACAAAATGTGAAATATGCTCAAGATGTCTATATATTATGCAGGAAAGACTATATACTTATATCATCCACCCTTTTTCATTGTACTTATTTCTAAACTTTCAGATGTTACCACTGCAATGAAGTTGGACACATAGCTCGAGATTGCACTCAAAGCCCAAGTGAACCTTCGTGCTATAACTGCAGCAAAACTGGTCACATCGCTCGTAATTGCCCAGAAGGTTCAACGAAGTCTTGTTATATTTGTGGTAAAACAGGCCATATCAGCAGAGATTGTGATCAGTCTGATGGTCGCTCCAATCGCTAGGATTGAATGTAAAATTTAAAATAAACTTTATGAGCTACAGGATATAAAAGAAATAACAGTTTATTTGGTTAGGCATTTTGCAGACATTTTCTTTTTTGCAATGATGCCCTGTCATTTAAATGGAAAAAAAAGCAAAAATATTTTAATGATCATTATTTTAATTTGTGGGAATTGTTAAATTTATTTGGAAATAGTGAGGTTAAGAGGTGGGTGATCTGCTTACTATGGGTACAATTTTTTTCAATTTCGGACGCAGTTAAATATAAAGCAGAATTGAAATTCATTTGATTGAACTGCCTTCATAAAGTGACACCTAATAGAGAGACTACTTTACAAATTTCTAACACTTTATCGAAAATAATTAGTTTTTAATATTAATAAACACTTCAAAATGCGCTTATTTTATTGTTTTGAAGGTGAAGCTTACTTTAAATAAAAAAAAATTAAAAAGCAAATGCAAAAAGATTAGCTGTGTTTCTGTTTGAATTTTTTTCATTCTAAGTCCAATGGACTAATTAAATTTGAGATCAACAAATTAAATAGTTGTTTTACTTGGATGCCAGATTTTTTGTAAGTTTAATACTAAAGGAGTTATTTAAATGAAAAATAGAGGGTTAGGTTTAGAGAGCAATAGTGGATAAATTTTATTTTTATATATTAAGGCGCCAGACTTGATGTCTCTCCTGGAGAATTTAACCTTTTATTGTAAAAGAAAATAATTATAGGAGGAACAAAATTTCATTTGTTTTTAATTTTTAGCAAGTTTAAGTGATATGTTTGGAGAAACTTATTGCCTTTACAAAAATGACACTTTGCCATGTTGAGTAAAAATTGTTGATCAGTAGATATCGAATGTTACCACACTGGAACATTACCTCTAAAAAATTTTTTTTTTGTGTTTTGTTTTAATATTAAAGTCATGCTTTTCTTAGTTCCTAAATAAAACTAAATTAGATGGCTGGATTGATTTAGAAAGGGATCCGATTTTTAACAATACCGGTATATTTTACCAAGTGATTTGTAGAGGAGAGGAAAAAATGACATGTTTGGTTGATTTTTAAAATTTTATGATGAAAATTGAATTGTAAACATTTTTGTAATAGCAAGGAAAGGAAAATATATACACAAGTATTGTCAAAAAAAAATTTTATCAGAGAATAGAAGGTAATGATAAGAAGAATCGTAATAATAATAATAATATTAAATTCCCTCTTGCAATGCTATCTGATAAGTGCTTTTTTTTTTATAATAGGAGTTTGAACATACTAACACATAATTGTGTTAAACATTTGGAAAGAAGTTTTTGGTTTTTTTAATTTTTAATAAGATGAGGTTTCAATTTTTTTTTGTTTACTTTTTTGTTCATTCTAATAATTTGAGTTGGGTAGGAATACTCAAAACTGTTTCGTACAAAAAATAAAAAATTTTTTGTATCTTTTTTTCTTTTTTAAAAATGACATTTTCAATTCTGTGATGTTATTGTTGCCACGATTTTTTTTTTAATTTTCTTGCAGTTATTGTTGTAATTAAATTACTTTAAAAAAAATAGTTTTTTTTTGGAGGTCTGCTCACAAGACACGATTTGAAGTTTACTGTTTTATAACTTTGTTTACATAAATTAAGGATTAAACTTGAAGGGATTTGTAATAAAACTTACGTCGTTTTTGCAGTAAATGTTTTTTATGGTAACCTTAATTTTAAAAAATACCTTTGTAAAGTTGATTAACTTTTTTTTTTAAGTTGTCTGAGAGAAAATTTAATGATATGGATTTTTCAATTAGTAGTGTGAAATTAAGTGGAAACTCATAAAACCTTTGAAAACCCATTATTGAAGTGAATAAATTAATAAAATGGTTTATTGAAAAATTTTTTCTTTTTTTTGTAAGTTCTCAAAATTTTTTTATTTCTACTAATCACATCTTGAAGGGACCATTATATTCTAGCGCCTTCGAGGATTTGAAAATTAAGGTTTGTATGAAGGTAACAATGGCCATATTTTGAATGAATATTTTTCTAATTCATTCAGTTGAGTCTTTAGTTTATACAGCCTTATTTAGAGAAATTAATATTGAACTTCAGCTTAAGTTCAGCAATTTGGTGAATTCCAAATTCAGGATTGTTTTTGAATAGCTTTTGAAATATAAATTGAGCTGTCAGAAGGAAGTATGAATTAATTTCGTTCGATAGATTAAGGCTGAAATCATTTAGTGAAGATTTATCGATCGTAAGCACAATCGATGTCCTTTCATATTATTAACTTATGAAGCGCCATGCCGCTCTCTGCACTTGACTGGTGAATGGAACGACGCGATAGCATCGCAAGTACTATAATAGTTACGGTTATTTTCTTTAGGAATTGAGTATTGATCAGTTTAATTGTTTTATGGTCATATATGAATAAAAAATAACCATATCCTGTAAGTGTTGGCGTTTCATGCAACTAAAAATTTAATATAATGAAAGTTAAAAAGATGGTAAAATGGTGGTCCTCGAGGTTTAATCTATTTTCATGGAGTTCCTGAGAAAACCAAAATCCCCAACTTTTTTCTTACCAAGTTGTCTAGTGCCACGAGTGGTCCCTGGCACAGTAATGGCGTCCGAGGGAGAAGCCCAAATTGGTTTGGAAGATAATTTCGAATGGAATGTTGAGAATGAAATTCGCTTATTTGAAGCGATGATAGGACATAAACCTGTCGGTAATAACTTATCTTGTTTCATGATTTAATACTACTTGTATATCAGTGACGACAACATGGAAAAAAAAGTTATAAATCAGTGTCCGTTAGTCATTTAGTTTGTAAATCGTTTCAAAAAATTAGAATTTTTAACGTTTCCCACCTTTGTTTTTGAAACAAATAACCACCACTCCATCTATTTTTAAATAAATTCAATTGTGCTTTTCTTATTTGCTTGCAAAATTTTTTTTGAATTTCTTATTTAGGTATTAACAAACATTTTCATATGGCATGTATTTCTGAACGATTTGAAAATCTCATGGGAAAGCCGGTCGCCTCAGATGTAATATGGAAGCATTTAGAGAGCATGTACGATTTGGCTGCTTTAGTAAGTACTGATCTTCAGTTAAACTGGCCAAAAGCCTTTAATCTTCAAAAAGGTTTTTATAAAAATTATATTTTAGGATAAGAAAGAGTCAATTCCATTTCCAAATGAGCAAGAAGATTTCTCCCTACCAGAATCAGATTACTTAGACTTAATTAATGAAAAAGTGGCATCAAAGACTGAAAGTGCTAGTGAAGCAAAGGATACTACAAAAGAAGGAAGAATTACTCCAAAAACTGTAAAAGATCCACCTCCGACCAAAGAGCCTGTGACCAAAAAGGAAAAGAAATCTGATGTTGAAGACAATGCAGCTTCTAATGAGACTGAAAAGAAAGAAAATATTGAATCAGAAAATGAAGGGAAAAAAGGAAAAGTTAGTAAAGAAGAAAAAGTAGTGAAGACCAGAGGGAAAAGAAGTATGAAAGATAAAAAAGCAGAAGAGGACACTCATCAAGGTAAACTGAATCACAATAAAAATCAAGAACTATTTATTAATATTTGCTTTACAAAATGATTTCTCTCCTTGCTAGTATCAGGAAGTAAAAAAGAAGAAGAAAGTTCTTCATCACATAGTAGTAGTAAGAAAGACAAGCATAATGTTGGTAAAAGAACATTAAGATCACGAGCTGATGACTTATCAACCAAGTCACTGACACCGCCTCCAGCAAAGAGAGCAAGAAGAACTCAATGAAGATATAACAGTTACTAATATAAGTAAATTTTGTGCCTGTTATAAATTTTTAACTTCATTTTACTTTGTTAATGGTAAGTTTAATATATTATTGCTGTAATTTCTAATATGGGAATTGTTATATACAAATGTTTTTTTTCATCTAAGTAGAAACATTCTTCAACTGGAGATGAAGATGTGCTGAGAATTTATTTGATATACTAAACAGAAATTGAGAAGAATTCTGGGATCAAGAATAAAGCCTGAGATATAGATTCCTCATGTCTAAGACAGTTGCCAAGTGGTGTGTTTATCACTTACAAAGTCTGAATTTATATGTCTCAGAATAAATTTTTTGTAAAGACTGTATGTTGTTAAATAGTTTTCAATTATTAAAATGTGTAGTTTTTCCACTTGGACTTGTGAATAAATTAATAAATAAATATGTATAAATATATAATGCATCACATGATTAGATTGGAAGTTCAAACTATTGTGCTTTATTAATAATACAATTAAGGTCACTTATGGTATACATTTCCATTGACTCAACGAAGGCTTTTTAAATAGTCAAGAATATCATTGCACATGCTAAAGTTCCTAAATCTATTTTTAACGCCATCCAACTTTTCGTAGAGGATGCTGGGATGTATTTTTCCCACAGTTTTTAACACATCTGAAAATAAAAAGTACTTTGTACAAACCTTACAAAATCACACCATCAGTAACAGAAAAGTTAATAAATTTATATTTTAATACCTATCATGTATTTTTGAAAATTCTCATCCGGATCATCAAGATGAATAAGTAAAGTAGTGAAAATTGATTCTATATGAGGCTGATAAATGTCGGGACTATAAGAAGCCGGTAAATTTTTATACATAATTATTAAATATTGAACGGCAGAAATGCGAACATCGTTGGATACGTCATCCAGTCTCTTGAGTACCACTAAAAAAGATTTTGATTTTTAAAACTTTCACGCATATTGTTATTAGTATTAATTAATGTGTCAAAGCTTGTCAAAACTAATTTGAAAATCACAATACACACTTACAAGGAAAACTCTGATTCACATGGTCAGGAGTTAGTATTTCCTTTTTAGCACCAAGTTTTACAAGGCACTGAAGTGATTTCAGTGAAAACAAGCGCGTTTTCACCGCGCAATCTTCTATGGAATTAAGAAGAAGTGGAAACAAAACTTTGAAAATCTCTTCAAAAACTTCTGCATTTGAAAACTCTAAACTGCCTTTGTCTTCAGACTCTTCTAACGGTGATTCAAAAGGTTCGTCAAAGAGTATAGCAGATTCTTTTCGAGGTAGAAGAGCCGCGCACAAACAAGCAACCACTACAGTTCTTAAAGCTTCGGCCGTTCGACCAGCATGCCAGACTAGGTTGGGGCAGATGATGTCTAAAATTTTTTGAATCAGTCAATTGATTGAATGTATTCGAGGTTTATTAATAAAGATGACCGCAAGGTAATAATCTGAAGTTAGGAAATTTACCTTGAATAAACGACACAATAAATTTATTATAATCTGCCTCACTTGTAGTGCATAATGTTGTTGTTCGACGAGCGATAATGGAACTCATGAGAATAAAAAGTTTAGATCGGACAAGAGGATCTCCCTCTGGTTTCATGGCACATTTTAACAAGAAACTAATGGCTGGAAGATGTAACCCAATTACTGGTCCTAAAAAAAAATTTTTTTAAATAATTTGAGCTCAACTAAAATCTATTCATAGGCAAGTGAGCATTCAATTACCCGATTCCTCAAGAATAAGCTGTAGTATAAAACGATCACAAGACACCGAAGTCCAAGTTTCTACAGTTGACGTTATCTTATTTAACAATAATGCAGTGTAATCCTTGTACAAGTCAATAACACTATCTTTCTCCAGCGCTTTACATAACAACTCCATCAAATCTAAAACCAAGTACCAAATTAAACTGGAGGTTTTAATAAAAACTTTAATTTCTGGAATTCAGGGAGTAACACCAAATAAGTATCAATTGTCTGCCACCTACCAGACTGCAGCAAACATTCTTTGGTATTTGAAAGTAATTAATGAGAAATAAAACCAAAATTAACATACCCTGAGCAAAATCTGACAAAGGTTTTTGAGAAAGAGCTTTCACAGTAACAAGAGTTAAAAACAAGTTGCTTCCGATTCTCTTGCATTCTTCTTTGGCTATGTTTATTAAAGCATCACAGCACTTCAGTACCTGATACTGGTAATCATTCTAACAGAAAAATAAATAAAGTTGATTAAAAAATAACAATTGTTTTCATGTAACATGATTTAAGAACTTACACACATTTGCTATATGGTAAAAATATCAAGCAATGTCAGATTTAATTTAATTATGAAGATGTCCTGACAATAAATTTGATAAATACCTTCCTCACTCTACATATATTATCATCACTAATTAATTCTCCAATGGTGACTATATGAGGAATAAGAAAATCTGGCTTTGATCCTCTAATTAAAGCTGCTAAAACACACAAGTGTCCAGAGGTGCATACATCCTGAATAACAGGAACAACTAGTTGCATATATGTGTCAGGTGGTACAAAGTAGGCAATATACTCTGCTGCTTTTTCTACCTAAAAATAATACCAATACTTATGAGGTAATTTATGCATAAATAGATATCCAACATTCTCTTATTTAAATTAAATATTACATTTTCAATCACTCTTGTATCAGTTTGATTGCAAACTTTATACATGGTAAGCAATAAAGTCTCCGTATGTTGGGTTATATCAGTTTCTGCATGAAGAACCAACCAACATAAAAGCTGAGCTGACTTGATTCTAATATCATTTTTCCAGTCTTCCAATTCTTTAGATAATGCTGCAGTTATTTGCATGGTGTTCCTTTGGACTAACGTTCTACAGCCCAAGTTTGGTCGAAGAACTACAACAAATAAGAAAAGACAGATCGTTAATATTACTTGATATCATTTGAACTTATTCAGCTAATGCTTCAAACATTTCAAAGGTCTTAAAGCTTACCATTAGGTGGGTAATGATCTGGTTTCTCATAAAGAAAATCCATTTTTTCCTTTAGTTCTTGTTCATTTTCTTTTTCATACTGCAAACCTGCTTTACTCCAAATCTCCCAAGCCTCCTCTCTTAATTCTGGTAACTCATCACATAAGCTGGTCAAAATCAAAGGTATCATTTTAGTGAAGAAAGAATATCTGTCATAAAGGTTAAGTAACCAGTTCCCAATTACTTTTGTCACTGCTGATCTAACATTTGGAGTTGAATCAAAGAGCCTCTCTGCTAACGAACCAAAGACTTCTTGTACAGGTAGATTCTTGGTATTTCCATATCTAACGACATTGCTGAGAGCTTCAATGGCTGCAACTCTCATTCTATAGTGTTGATGATTAAAACTAGCTAATATTGGTTTTATTAATTTATTGGAATGATCATAAAAGTGTCTTGGGACTGTACAAGCTAAATTTGAGGCACAAACACAGCTTTCCTGTCTCACTTTTGGATAACTGTCTATCAGTGTTTTGGACAAAATTTGAACTATATCTTCTGTGAAGGCCCCACAATGCTGTTTGTAATTCAAAATCACTGAATTTAGTAGAGAAATTAGTCTCAATCTGACTCTTCAGATGGTTCATTCACTTCTTTATCACCCAGCCTCCACAATAAGATAGGAATTAATTCTCCAAGAAACTTTTCATTTGGTTTTAAATTGATGACAAGATTATCAAGCAACGTAATGCAAGAATCCCGAACAGCTTCACTTGGATCATACAATGATTTCCAAACATTTTTTTGGATGTTTTCAAAAACTTCATCCAAATTTATAGAATCTTTCAAGTCAGCACTCCCAAATAATTGTTGATATAACCCGTCCAAAGCTTGTTTCCTTTTTCTTCTATCCTCTGACTGTAAGTTGGAGCACAAGCGATTCAACATTACCATGATTTCGTTTGAATTTTCCATGATAAAATTTTTATAAAAATCTACGATAACTACCATTAAACTTAGTCAACGAAGCTTTGTCATACGGTTGCCTAGCAACCAGAGAGAGAGATTTATCGAAAAACCGGAAACAATGTGGGACGTAAAGTATAGTATAGTCACTTCTGAGCAAGTTATTTATTCCTGAGGTTTAATTCCCAAATAAGTTTTTTTAAGTAATGGGTACTTCAAAAATTAATTTATACTTCTAGGATATAAAGGAGTATAGGTGTTGAAGAGCAAAATTTTTAGTCGCCATACTAATTTCAATACTGTATCTCATGTCTGGACAAAACACATATTAATCACTTAATTAAAATATATAAATAAATAATCCTATTTTATTAAAGGATTGTACGTTCTAAGATTTTCAATTAATAAATCAAACTAACAACATAACTATTTTATTATTTACTTCACCCTTCACGCTTGGATCACCAGTGTTTCATACACATTTACAGAGTACCAAAAATTTACAGGAAAATTATAAGTTTAAAAACAAGAGCCTATTGACTGGTTTGGAAGGAGCTGAAAACACTGTTTATACAAATTAGCTTCTTAAGACTCAAATTTTTGACGTTTTTTACAAAGAAATAATTGAAACTTCTACATTTAACTTAATTTCAGACTTATTAAACTTTCTTTGTTGAGGTTTCATTTGCTAGAATTAAAAATGAAACTATAAAAATTACTTCAATACTTTAAAGCTCTAAAAATCACAGCACTAACTATCGCTAACTGGATTGTCAGGATTTTGATTAACATTCTTCGGCTCTGTGGACTTTTGAGATAACTGTGAGCTATGTGAAGACGACCTTGAATGCTTGGAGGATGAATCTGTAAGAATGGAGGTTTGAACAAGAGGCTGAGGAGGTGGTTTTGTTCCCGGCGGAGAAGATGCACCTTGCTGAAGCTGCATATGATATCTATAGATGTTTTCTGTACTTTCGACAATGCCTTTAAAAAAATAACGCCAAATAAAGACGATTTATGACATATTTGCATTCAGTATCAATGTTATTTAATACAATTAACGTAACTCTTAAACCGTAATTTTGAAATATTAATAATTCAAATTTAATTTAAAAAATAAAATTAAAAACACAATTTCAATCAGATTTCAAAATCAAAATCATACAGCATTCAATTTAGAATATTTCATAGTTTTGAAACTCAAAATTTTTAACTGAACATTCTGGAATTGACAGTGTTTGAATTTTTTATATTGAAGGCAAATTCAATACTTAATCAAAAATATTTGTATTAATACCTGCTTGCAAATTCAAACTTCTTCCTTTGATTCCGGTTTCTTTGGTTTTAGGAGACCACCAATTGACAATTGTTCCAAAAACAGGCACTTGTCTTAATATACCCTCTTGCCATAACCTTTCTTCATTCTCTTTTTGCAAGTCTATTGTTGCGGTTTCAATACCTAAAATTAATTGATTTCAATTTATAATTTAAGCATTAAACGGTTCGTTAACTTCCTTTTTTATTTTGAAATTTTTTTTACATCAAAAATTAAAAAATAAAATAAAAACCTTTTTTAACAATTTCCACCATTGTATTGAGATACTGGGATGATTCTTCTACGTCTTTCCCGATGTTAGTAACCAAAGTTAAAAGATCTTCAATATCTGTGTCTGATGTGACCATTCCAAATCGAACACAAACCAATCCATCATTTCCTTCACCTAGTCACAAAACGTTTTAATGAGAAGCTAATAAACTTTTTTTTATAAATTATTCCTGACAGTTGTAACATGTACCTAAAGAAAATGCGGCATCTGCAGCTCTTAATTTGTTAACTATTTCAGCATTTATTTTGTTCAAATCCTGTTTGCACTCATCAGTATCAACTTCACAGATTCCTTGAGGAACGTACCGTACTCCCCCAAGGCCAGCCCATCCTTCCATTTCTACCAACTGTAGCAGAGGATTCTTTTCAACGGTTTTGTGAAATATAGTTTTTAACCGAACAGTAGCTGACAAGATATCCTAAAAGAAATATATTTTTATAAGAGGATTCTCCTACATCTGAGATCTATATATACCTTAGGCATGAAAATTACCAATTGTTGTTCGAGACATCCGATAAACATTTCAATGTCGACGTGATTGATTGGAATTATTGCTTCTAAAGGACAACTCTAAGAACTGAACCCGCATACTCTAATTCACAGATTTCAACGTTGATTTGTGGAACATCGCGTTGTAAAATCTGTCCCAACTAAGTAATCAAAGCAAAATAAATTCAATTTTTAGTATTTTTGAAACAAAAAATAAACTGACAAAGTAACACTTTAGACAATTCGTTAATAGTTACCCATGAATTTAATTTATCGTAGTAATGCGGAACTTTTGATGTAAATTGCTCGTTGGTCGATTGACTTACAGGCACATATTGAAAAACCACTATGCTTGAAATTGTTTCAAAAGTTAATGGCTAGAAACAAAGATGATTTAAAAAAAAATTAAGAGTGCTTTTATAAAAACGCTTCTTTTATTTAATGGTCAAGCCCATTGCTTTTCAAAACTTAACTAACATAACACTTTGAATTTACTTACTGGTGCTGTTACTGTTTTATTTGTTGGTTCTTTGGAAGAATTGGAATCGACATCTATTGGCTTTTTACTAAGGATTCTTATACAAGGGTACTTTGATATTTTTTCCAGCAAAATTTGGGTAACTTCAAAAGCATCTTTAATCCTCTTTTGGATTTCATCTCTTCCTAGTGCCTGAAAAAAAATTAAATGAAAACAAAAAATGAGATGATCTTTGCCAAAGAACATTAAAAACTGAAGCAAATTTAAATTTAAGCACCTGCAAAGCAAACCATATTGGTAAGGAGACAAGACGTTTTTGAAACTGATCACCCACGAGGCCTGCAATTAAAGGCAAAGTTGTTTCTCTGGCTATAGCTGTGCCTCTTCCAGAAGTACTTTGAATTTGTCTATAAAGGGTAACTATGGGTAAGCCAGGGATTCCCAACCATGTTCCTAATAATAAAGACATACTATCTGCCACTCGTGAGGGCTGAAAAGTTAAAAATTAGACGTTGAATTCTAAATGTTGATATTGAAACTGTCTTAAAATAAACAACTCTGATTTTATGTTTCACAAAAGAACTAACCACACTTATAGTGTTGATTGTGGCTAGAGTTGCTAAACTATGTCCTCTGACATGAAGCCATATATCATGTGAGCGGCATATATCTTGTAACCTCAACAGATCGTCTACATGGCCAGTAATAGCCGAACCTGAAACAACAATATAAATACATTTGGTATCACATTTTAAGGTAGATTTTAATTTCTTTCTAGTAGTTAATGTTCATTTGTAAAAGTTCAATGTTAAAAATTCTGTGTGATTTAACATTTTCTTCTAAATAAAATTTACCTGCTTCAGCTAACAAAAGCAAGGGAATTTTATTGGATGCTTTATCTGCATTAATCATTTTCTCAAGAGAACTGAAGTCCATTTTTTGCTGAAGTGCAAAATCAGTAACAGATGGAACTACATGAACACAAGACAAAGACAATCCTAGTTGACGACACAAATGTTGCACTATAACAAGTGATGAAAAGGTTGTGCTATAAATTACAGGAGGATTTGCAGTCAAACATTCAAATCCAACCTCCAAATATTTTGGATATTTGTAATGCAGCAGCATCCTAGTTATTCTTATTAAACCTTCTAAAGCTTCATCATGGTAAAAAGCTTGGCTTTCATAAAATCTAAAATAATAAGTTATCTTCATGAACTGAAAGTTTTAATAAACATTGTTTAAAGTCATAATGGTCTTAATTTTTTAGCTAATATACTTCATCAAAGATTCTGAAGGACACATGTGCTCGGTAAAGGCACTGATAAGCATCTACATTCACAAAAATTAAGACAACCAATAATAATAATTGTGATAATATTATACAAGAAATTGTCTCTTGATGTACAAATATATTTCAAAAATTTTACCTGAATAAGTGTGTAATCCACCTTGTTGTATCGTTATGTATCCTATTATTTAAATTATTAACATGAATTCTGTCTAAGGTGTTTGCATAGGTTGCAATACTTTGAATCACAACAGATAATTTGGCAATATTAGATAAAGGAGATAAGGTTGTAACAGATTTCCCTTCATGTTCGTCTACCTCATCACCAGTTTCATAAACAATTAAATCCTCCAGTAACCCTATAAGCTGAGGCACACTCTTGCCCTTTGATTGCAAAAAGCCCTGCTTCATATTCCAACTTTTTCCTCTCAAGCCAAGATCCTCTTCTTTAAAATTTGGATCAGTTTCATCAGAATCTTCTAGCAAAGTAACTGCTTCTGCTGCTTTTTCAACAGCTTCTTCTAGTCTTTCAATAATTTGGGAAGCCTGTATTTCAATTTCAGATACAGGTGATAATTTCTTTGGTGATGCAGCCTAGATAATAATTATAAATAAATGTTTTAATAAGTGATTTATTGGATAACTGGTAAAATCATTATATTCAATACAGTAGGCATAAAACGACCAGGCAAAATAACTATGATATCACCTGTAACTGTAGTTTTGATTTTAAAAATTAGTCATTAAAAATGTAAATTTGGGTGGGTGAGGTGTTTATCATCAAAAATGTTCTACAATGTTTTACATGAATTCACCACAAATTTGTGAAACCCGGTTCAATTAAAATTTAGTAGTATGAATTTTTACAGGAAAATGTTTCGGCGAACCAGGTAAAGTGACATTAAAAATTTAATTTCACAGGATGACAGTGACGTGTAATTTGCCTGTAATTTTTAATTAAATATATTTTCTCACGCTTACCATAGTTTAATTTTTAAAACTAGCAATTTCAACAATCATCTGAAGCAAAAGTTAAAGATAATGGCTAAGTGCTACCGAAATTTTTTGAAAAATTTTTTAAATTTTAGCCTGTCTACCTTTTGTGTTTTGAACAACCAAAACACAATAAGTCATAGAATATGATAAGTCCCGTTTTTGACTTGAATTTAAATTTCTTACTCTATGCCTTATTTGAAATAGAGCTTTTTCTCATATTCGTTATTTCCTAAAGTAGATCAAATATGGGCTGGACTTCTTTGGGCTTTATTTAAGTTGGAATCAGTCAAATTCGAGGTTCCAGTTCGATACCGGTCTGACAATAATGAAGTTTACTTACTAACTCTCGGTACAAAAAGCAATAGCAATTTGTTTTCTTTTAGAAATTGTAAGCACTTAGAAGAATAAACAAAAACCTTTCCAGCTAAGAGGTTTCGAGAAATTTGAGTAATATCAGTATATAATATTACACAGAACAAGAAGGAACTTTTTGAGTTTTTTAAAAGGGGCCACTATCGAACTTCTGTCTAAAATATTACCTTTCAATCTATTTTGAATTTATTTTTTAGTTTCTTAAAAAGATAGAAAAAGACGGATTCAAAACTTTGGCAACTCAATGTTTCGACTCATCCTTCTTTCTTACCACAGGAAACCTATCAAAGGTATCCGTCCTTCCTTTGGGGTTAAAGGAGGAATTACTTCGGATTTACACCGGCTAAAATCACCTCTGGGTGGACGTCTGTTAGGCTCAGGCAAGAATACCAGGGGGCCTGTTATTACACTTCCGCAAACCGCCCATTCGGTGACTTTAGATAGTCAAAGCCATTGCAGCTTAATTTCTCTGATTCTCGAGGATCCTCTGAAAGATTGCCGGAAGAGAGACCCATTACTTCCCAAAGACGCTTCTATTGCCCTATCCCTCTAAACGCATCCCAATTTTGAGAGATTAACTTGATTTTTGGCTGGATGAGTCTAACATTTAAGACTGTTAATCATGTCACCCATTAGAACAATTTGTATTGAAAATAATTTGTTGAGAAAATCCATATTCTTTGAAATGACATTCATTAGAACTTGGATTATGTTAGACTCAGTGAAACGACAAAGGTTCTGGATGAAAAAGAAGAAAAATTTTAAGAATTAGTGAAAATGAAAAAGAAATTTATGACAATAACAAAAATTTATTAAGTGAACAAAGAAATTAAAAGACAAAACACAATGTAAACATAGTTACGATTACAATTAAAAATTTTAATTATTTTAGTTTTCTTATACAAAAATTTAGACCACTTAAAAAAGCAACTCTTTAAGTTTTCATTTTTTTTCCTCAGAAAATTTCAGTAAGATTATGAATCACGATACTTGCATACAGTATATTTCTTTTTTTGTTGTTAGTCAAATCCAACAAATTTCGGCGTAGCATTACAAGTTTGATTATATCTTCACTTCCATTTTTATTTCTGTCAATAAAACAAACACAAATACTTTTAACTAAAAGAAAAATATTGCAAATTTAGGCAGTTTTTTCAGTTTAAGGACCTCATGCCTGATTTTACCAGTATGAATTATTTAAATATCATGTATGATAGTATAAGCAACACAAAGCTTTAAAAAGTGAAGTTTTACACAAGTTTTATGATGTTACAAAAGAAATACAATGACATACAATGCTGAGAATTTTATCAGTTTGAATATTCAAATTCAGATGTATTCATATGACAAAAACCATAAACATAAAATATATATGTATTAATTAAAAAAGCATAGTATAATAGAAATTAATAAAAATAAAACAACTTAATGAATATAAATACAGTTTTTCCACAAGTCTGAGCCAGAATCATTCTGACCATAAATATCCCATTACAATATTTGCATTAAGTATAACTTAAGTTATCATTACATTCTATACCTTTTGTTCCTTTCAAATCTACGTTTTAATACATATCCCGTCCGAACTTTCAACCAAAAACATGTCGGCAATCTTTCATTAAAATTGACAAATCGCTTTTATAGAAAATTTACTTGCCACGCGTCAAATTTATTTCCATGACTCAAAATATCTTTTGATTAATCAAAGTGCACGATTAAGTATTCAAAAAGTAAATTGAAATTCACAAATTTAAGTTACCATACGAAAGAAAACATGGGGGGGCTAAGGAGTTCTTTGAACACTGGAAAATACTGCGCGATAAATTTTGTTTTCATAAAAACTGAATAAATTTGTAGAACCTTCTTGGAAGAGATATGAAGTAAATGATAAATTACATTTCTCACAAAAGCTTATTTAAATAAAGTAAATAAATAAATGAATGAATAAATAAAAAGGAAGAACCGTTGCATAGAAGCTTTTTCTTAAATTTATTGTCGACTTACTTCTTCAAAATCGATTGAATACATAACTTGCAGCGTGGATTAAATCGATAAATTGTGCATCATTTTAAATAATATGTGTTTATATTATATAATTTATATTTTCAGTGTCTTTTTTTTAAAGAGGCTGATTTACTATTACTTCGAATCGGGAAGTACAATGAAATAAGACCGGAGAGTCTGGTTTAGTGATTGCTGTAGTTTCTCAGCCAAAAAAGCTGAGTCTGATGATGAGCTTGACACTAATTTTAATAAAAAGCTTCGAATTCTGTTTTCTATAACGTACTAATGACACCACAGGTGGAAGCAATTCAAAAATTGGTGTTATTTTTTTTTGTATTTATTTTTATTTTTATTTTTAACAGGATCTCCCTAGATAATTAATAAATCAACCTTATGATTCTACCAAATGACATTTAAACTTTCAATCTGTTGATCTCTCAACTTGTTTAAACATGAAGGAAAAAGAAAATCGTCTAGAACTGGGGCGTGTAATAAATCTACATTTATACTTTTACAAACTACGAGTAAAACTTCCAAGCTTTCGTTCCACTTAAACTGTTGAAAACTTTCCTGAGTCAAACTGAATATGACAGATGCTGCGATGTGTAATGAAGAAGACTTCATCTTTAATTTTGATGATTATTTCGATTAGAAGATCCAACGACGGTTCATTCCTTGGCTCGGGAAAATAGGCAATTTTCATACATATGGAATACTATTCAAAACTTTAATGCTTATTACTATTATATATATATAAGTTACCCTTGATATTCATGTTTGGAAAAAAAAATTAAGTGAGACTTAATTAAAAAACTTTAAATTTTGACAAAACATTCTTCATAACCGTCCTCTAAAATACCATCCTATTGGGTTGCGTTAATGGTGTCATCTTTCCGTCTACATTATTGTACATTTTCCTTTTTCTGCCCAAGGATTATTCTTTTTTGTCTGGTGCATGAATCAAAGGATCACTTTTTTCATTCTCTTCAACGTATTCTCTCATTCTGTAGTGCAGCGTCCAAGAAACAACACAAGAGAAGTTTAGGTTAGAAAAAAAAAATTAGTCACTAATTTATAAATGGTATAAGTTATAAAAAGTAACTTGGTGTAAGTTTAAACAATTTAATAATAATTTATGGTTCTTCTTTAAAGTAATATTAAAGTTATACTCAGGAAAATTGTTATGAAATTTGTTTGGGAAGGCAATTTGTTATGAATCAAGTATACCCAAAAGCTTTATTTGCACAGGAGTTCAAAAAAAATAAAAATCAATTAATGGCGTTTGATCAACATAAAATTGATTGACACATTTCACAGGAATGTGATATTCACACTCATTAAAATTAAATTCAAGCCGTAAAAATTAACGACCTGTAAATATTATTAGGCGAAAGAGTTAACGACTAAACATTATTCGGATGAAAAATACTGAAAAGGATGTTTATCAATATTTAATCGGTCCTTCATGTATAACAGCAGTGTATTTTTATTCGCAAAGTGCTTGAGATATTGACTTTTTAGTCGGGAAATCCTGAACAGTTCTGGGTTTTTGCACAACTCTCACGCCCAAGAGAACAACTTGTCACATCTCGTTAGAATCTTTGTTTCGAGTTTTGATTAATTTCTCGAATATTCTTTCCCGTTATCGCGAGTCGATATTGTTTCCTTAATTAGAAGCAATATTTTGAACTGCCATGTGAAAGGAAAATAAAAATAAATCTCCGGGTAAACTGCCGCCTGCATCCAAAAGTGAGACAACATGTAGCTTGTATATGTAGCATTAAGGGGTTGCATTGAGAAAATAAACCAGCCCCTTAGTCGCAGGATCGGATAAAGGATCAAAGAAAATTTTGAAGTCAATTTTGAGATTATGGGGAAAATGGTTGAGCGCACAATATCTAATTGAATTAAAATTTTCATTTCTGAATTGATTATTAACTGATGATTGGAATGAACAATAAATCCAAAAATAACAACTTCTTATAATTGTATCTCATGCAAAAATCAATGAATACATCTAAAACCGTCGTTCGGTTTTCTTTTCAAGGATTATTCTTAAAATTTTTCAAAGAATTAACGATTTGTGGATTATAATTACGTTTTTTCAATTATAAACATTTTTTCTTCAATAAAGTTTAGCAAAAACAATTTTTAACCCATAAAAAGAAAAAAATTTCAGGTTTTGTATAAAAAGAGAAAAATTGCTCTGCCTTTATATTAAAAACTCCTCCTTTTGAGATACAAAATGGCGAATTCAATACAAATATTTAACGAAACAAAATAGGAGAACACATATTCAGCAAATTTACTCTCAACATTATCTTTATTATCGCATCTTTAATTAATCTCTTGCTCAACTTACGCGGCTATACTCTTCGACAACGGCCACCTCTCCATAGTCGCTTGGTATTTCATGTTTTCAATTTGCTTCTTTAAAGCGTCTTTATCCATAGCTGACACAATACTGGGATTCATCGCCAGTGTTTTCTTTATTCAGCTTAAGAAAGGGAATCCTGCGCAATAAAACCCATAAAAATTTTGGATTTTTTTTTTGGAACCAATTTTTTAGAACCATTTCAAGTTTCGTGCCAGTGCCAATTAATAAGTTTGATTAATATTTTATGCATCTAATTTAAAAGGTTGATAATCCTACAATGTTTTGTAATTATAATTTATTTCTTTGGGAAAGATTGATTTTGATTTCTTCACAGCGCATGTCTGGAAAGGGGAAAGTCAATAGCCTTTCATTTGAGTTCCATGCATTTGTTTCATTGAGTTCAAGTACATATGTATCTAGCAAGCAACTACACACTTTAGACAAGGGAGGGAGGAAAATTTTGAGACAAATGTAAAATCGTTCTCAGCTACAGGCCTCATCAATCTCAAAAATAAATGAATACTCTGGCCAACCATTGTTAAAAGAAATCTAAAAGAAAAACAAACTACAATACTAATTATCGGTTGGGTATTGTTACAGTTTGAAAGCCCTATAACTCTTCTGGGACTGTTACCAAAATTATAAAAATTCACTTCGACTTCCACTTTTCCGTAGTTATAAAACTTCCGGCAAGTCAATAATAAACAATAGAGTCCAAAAACAACGTAGTTCTTCCCAAATTCACGTTTTCGAAAAAACTAAACGAAACTTGGGGGTGTTTGAATCTAATTAAAGTTTTCAGCATTGTAGGTCTTCGCTCATTTCCCTAAATCCAGTATGTGAATTTTTAATAAAATTCAACACTTATATGGATTTGTTATTTTCAACCCGTTTCATTCTTTTTTTTAACTTTTGAGCTTGATGTCATTAATCAATTCATAAACATTATTTATAATCACTTTGTTTATGAAAAGAAGAAAATTTTGCCCTTATTTTTGAGATCAGAATTAATGACTAGAGTCGTTCATTTGTTTGCTGTTGCTTTTATCTCTAATTGCATTTTTGTAAACGCTAAACAAACTTGAAATGTCTGGACTAATGGACTAATGGGACCAGCTTTACATTAAATATTTTGTCGCATAATATATCGGAAAATTATAATTAACTTCACCTTAAAACTTTAAGCGTTATGAGTTTGATGCGCAGCTACTCTACTCTGGATGTCTTGTCTCTCCACCTAATAGCGCGCCGAAAAGTTTTAGATATTTTATTTTACAAGATAATGTACTTTAATTATCATGTTCTATAATTTATCAGCGATATCTAAAAATTTTCTATTAATCCTCACTCCCATTATTGTTTCGGTTAACTTTTCGGAGGATGTAATTGTTCCAATAAACAGAGTTTACGAGCCATAGATTCATAAACCTGCGACAAGGTCCGGAAAATTTTATGCGCAATATTTTAATAATTTTAATGTCGTGGGGCGTTGAATCTAACATAAAATTACAGTAATTAATTAATTTCTAATATCGATTGATAATTAATCGTGATAACGTTCGGTTTCTATAAACACACATCAGACTCATACCAACTGTAGCAAATGTTGTTCAGTACCTGAATGAAAGTTGGTACGACGTTTACGAAACAGTGGTTTGAGCAGTACAGCCAACTGCTCTAAAGTTTTTGTAGTCATCGTTAAGTCTCAAGATAATTTTTTAAATAATAAAGGGAATTTAATTTTAGACTGATGTTACTAGCAAATATTTGTTTCTTTAACGTTTTTAAATAAAAATGAAATTTAAATTTTAGTATTTTAAATTTTTATGTGTCCCTATTTACTAATATCGGAATGCTAGATAAAAAATTTGAATTGGGTTCAGTTTTTAAATCTCTACTTTAATAACTTATTGATCAATGAAAAGTCTTGAATATGGAAGTTTGGAGTTGAATAATTTAATGGCAGAGTTTGTACCTAAAAATTCATAGAACTAAAATGGTAATTTTCTTTTAACAGGTATCATGTCAACAGTTTGTGTTGAAGTCAACTTCAATATAAGTAATTCAAGACACAATACCAGTGGTTGATGAATATGAAGTCATCAAGTCATGCCCTGAATTATGGTAAAATGAGGACACTAATAAAATTAGGGAGACAATCTAACAATCACAGCTTCTTGCTGAGAAGTTAAAAGTTAGATTAAGGAAAAATATGGATAAATTTAATGCTGTAACTATCGGAAATGAAAGAACTTTGCAGCAGATTATTTTGGGACTGGACACAAGTAAAAACTCTAAATAATGCTTTCAGAAATAAAACAAAAAGGCTTTAACGAAAGAAAATTGCTTTTCACCATTGTGTATATATAGACCACCCTTGATAAATTTCAGTGTTTTCTTTCAAACAAATAAAATGATGTTTTATTCAGTAAAAATTAATAAATGCTCTAATGAAGAAAGCTCAAAATAGCCTTTAGGGGCATTATGGTTGCTATTTAGTGGTGGATGTGAAATATTTTTATTTCCTGTTCATTTATTTACATTCCTGTTGTATTGCTAAATATTTTATTTTTGTATGACAGCATTAAAATCTTTCTTAATTTTGTTTTTTTAAATTTCATTGCAAATTTTTGGAATTTGTTATTTAGGAATTTATCAAATTTAATGAAACCAATTTCCCTCAATTTCTTATCCAACTGTTTCATCAGTTTTTGACATTTAAAACTGTGAGAGTGTGTGCCTGTAAAATGTTTTAAATGTTTTTGCCATGTGTATCAAGCTTTTTTTCAATTCCTGCTTCTCTAGTTTTCAACCCTTTACCTTTTATTTGTTTCTCTTATTTTATTTGAATGTAACTTCTATTTAAACAGAATTAACTTTCATTAACTTAAAAAAGCAATAAGCAAAATAAATTCACTAATTAATTCACTAAGAGTTATCTTTTTAGATGTCATCATCATCATGTGCTACACCCTTTAGGGGCTTTGGCCTTCCCTTGGGACTGTGCAATAACAATTTTTTTATTGGATAGGGTAGTTGGCCGCACGCCAACTCCCAGCCTGTAGGACCAGTTGGTTGTACTTTGTCTAACTCCTACCCTGTGACCTGACCCTTAGCTTGGGTGGGCCTACAAGAAGTCTAAGCTCTTGCCAGCCTAGTTCCCTGCCACAAAGGTTAAGGAAACAGCCCTTGGGAAGGATCTTTTTGGATGTCACTCGACTTAATCTAGACATATTCGCCAAGTATTTATAGATAAAGAAAAGTTTTCTTATTAAGAAGTGGAGGGAATATTTTTACTATTTGAAATAATTTTATCATTTTAAGAAGGGCTGTGTCAATTCCTGATTTCACATCTTGGATACCATATAAAAAGAAATTAATAATTTATATAAAAAGAATAAACCGTATTTTGATATCATATACGGTATATCGACTTATACTATATAAAGAGAAATTGTTATATTATTAAACAATTAGTAAACTCAACAATAGAATACAGAAGCTCCAAAAGAGATTTCTATGAAAGTTTCAATCCCTTATGTATAACACGATGCAGAAAACTGCAGGTCTAAGTCTCAATCATCAGTTTTTTGGTCAGGCAAAAGATACAAACATTTTATATCTGAACTCAAGTTCAATACATTCCCATTTATATATAGTGAGGGCCATTTATAGCATATATCCCCTAATTTTTTATAACTTTCTTTCATCAACTTTGAGGCTGCGAGTCTAAGGTTATGAGTTGATTGAGCTATTTTAAATATCATCCAAAACTGATAAGCACAAGGTTCAGGTTGTGATGGTTAGATGTTGCTTCATTTCTGTTCGATATATGGTTACGATTCTGTCCTTTAAAAATCTATCATCATTATTTGATTATTTTTAAGAAGTCTGAAAATGAAGTTTATTAAAACAGGTTTATAGTTTTGTTCCTAAACCTCGTTTTACACATTCTCTTTATACCAACACTTGTGACACCTAAAAAGAATCGTGCATTTTGTAACATTTCATTGATACTAATTACTCATTTATTTTATGTAGCACAACAAAAAACTCTTGATTACATTTTAGTCTAGAGAAATACTGAAATAAGTATTTTGGAAACCGCATATAGTTCAAATTTGCTAGTGGATGTCACTGTACTGGGCGAAATGTCTTTTATTTTACCAAAATTCTCAAAAAGTAAATTTCAAAATGGCAGTCTAATTCGTGCATAATATGTTCTGATAAAATTGGTCTATTAAAATTGTGCAGATTTTGGCTAGACGGCATTCACAGCAAACATATAAAATCAGCTGGGGTGAAAATCATCCTATAAGTCAAATGCCTTAAGATAATCAGACAAAACAAAGAATTTGGAGATCTGATTCACGGTTCGATTCCGGATGTATATAAAAAACAAACCAAAAATAATGTGGTCCATATTTTTAAAAAGAAGGCATCAGACATGAAGAATACTTTGGTAATATCCGTCAAATAATCATATTCTTGGAAACTCCTTTTTTTCTTAAGTTGACGGTTTCCCCCCATAAATACTTCGTTAAGTGCGGGCACATTTCCGGTGATTTGTATATTATGATTCCACCATCTGATTCTTCAATCCTAGGATGATCAGACTTCAGGTGAGCTTTTAGTGGAACAAAGATATAACTTGAGTTCAGGTCTTCTTTATCTGGGTCAATGGTTAAATCCAAATCAACCGTATAAAAAATTCATTGTTAAATACTTGAATATCATGTGTTCAGGCTCTTTTAAGGCCTCAGGCACCTCACCCTTTCAGTCGGTGTTATATAACACATCTTATAAATAACCCTGAGTTTTTAGGGCAGGTACTTTCTGATTTTGCTTACACATGCTCTTTTTACCTTTTGTTTTTATAAACAGAACGCTATTTTTGAATCAATATCAACTGATTGAAATTTTAAAAATTTCCATTCATGTAAATTCTTGTCACTGAGCCTGTTTTTTGTTTAAGTCAGCAGTTGTCATAGTCAGTAAAAAGAATTTCAATCCTTCTTTAGGAAATGATATAATTTATCTGGTACAACCAAAACCAAATAATTTTGTCTATATATATTATTGTAATATATATATTAATAAATTTGTCTATATATTATTGTCAAATAAGATTTGTCATGAGTGAACAAGTTCTTCAAAGTTACCCCCACTGTTTGTTCAGAATACTTATTCCCATGTTTTTGCCCACAACTAAATCATCTGAGAGAGCAAAAGAACAAGGAAAAAAAATGATCAACAATTTATAATCCGCAAAAAAATTTTTTTCCCTGAATTTTTCAAATAGAAAGTAGTTAAAATACGTTTTGAATTTTAAAAATAATTTTGTAATGCAAACATTCTTTGTTTTTATTCATGCAAACGATTTTTTAAACGTTACAAGTTTTCTTGAGGACCTGCTTTGGAGACTGAATGGCGCCGGCGAATATTTGTACCGGCTTTTAATTAATGTTATTTAGTCTAACTTCTTTTCTACAACGAATTTAATAATCAACACAAATTGGTCAGCAGGTCAGATTTTGGATAACTTTTTCTAAATTTTTAAACCCTTATCCCCTTCATCTACATTTTTATACAGAAAGGTGGTCATTGCTTTTTGAGTTTATTATTTGATTTAGAATCCATGACACCTTACTTGAGAATTTCTAAAAATATGATTCTCTTAGTACAAGAGTTCAGCAAAATTTTGGATTAGGATTTATAATTTGACATGGTGACTTTACATGTGAATATAATTTTTGGTCTTAGATACTCTTATATTATTTTATAATATAATCATGCTAACTAGAGTTTTTATGTGATCTGATATGAAAGACAACCAAATATATAATCAAAACCAAAAAAATTATTTTTCATATTAATTTTTAATTAATATTTTGATAAATTAAGAGTTAATTGAAAATAGTTAGTTTGATCTGATTGGATAAAAAGTTTTCATCAAAATGCTTGATCCATAAACTTTTTAGAGTAGCTCTAACAGAGTCTTAAATCAGACACAACAGGACATAGAATGTGCCCTAGGACATAAAATTGAAAATTTTCTGTCAAATTATTTCTCAAACCTTAATTATGTTGAAATCTACAAACACCAAAAGTTTTAATTTGGGTATAAAAACAAACTTGAAGAAATAAGTTTGAATAATACAAAACTAACGGTTTCCTCACTCTTTACCAGCTCTCGCTTAATTTACTTAAGAATGTGTTGAAAAGAGAAAAATGTCTTTATTTTTGGTGATTTCTTTGGTATTTAAATGTAAATCTGAGTGATTTGTCACCATTTCTACAAACTCAAATAACAAACGTGGAAGGTGACGTCTGCAGTTGAGAATAGCTTCCTTTTGTCATCAACTACTAAACTATAATAATCAACTTGTACGTTAAAAGGTTGAACTCAAGGCATCAAACACTATGCATCTCCGGTTCGTTGCCCCATGATATGCATCAATAAGGATTTAGGAATATGTCACGAAAAGAAGTCTTGAGGAATAATGTGACGGGTCTTTTTAGAGATGCTGGCGAATTGTGAGAGGCGTTTCGGTTATTTGGCTATATACGTACAAAATATAATTAAGCATTCTTCATAGACTTTTCAAAAACTCGAGACACCATTTCTCTTTTACTCGAAGTAAAAGTTTGAGAAGGCGCTTAGTACAAGTAGAATTATTTCTCATTAAAAATTATTTCTTTCATGGCGCAGACTTTTAAAATTGAATAGATTCCTATAGTGGTACTCTGGTTAACACTTTTATTTTTCTTGAACTCGGCAGGTATTTGTGTTTAATGTCGTCGGAAAGCAAAATCTTGGTATGAGAAATAAAAGGAAAACTTTTTTTAGAGATGATTTCCTAACTGAATTTTTCATAAATGAAAGTGATTTAGGTAACTTAAATTAGAAAAGCTTATAAAATTACCCATTGTTCAGAAGGGATATTCGAATATTTTTAGTTTAGTTCACTTCTTGATTTTTTCTAAAATTTTGGTCTGACGTTTGATTCTAGAAGGAATAACCACCGCGAAATATAAGTCGGCTTCTATTATTAAACAAAGCGAAACTGTCGATTAGTTTTAGAGCACCGCCACTTGAACCTAAAACGAAAGTTAAAAAAAACAATGGTAAGATAAACCTTGTTAGTTATGCCATTTTAGCATAGAAAACATGTCCAACCTAGTGACTTACTTATCCCATTACCTAGTGTCGTCATTATCGCACACCACTATGCATTAAACATGGGCGTAACTTGGTACCTGATAATGTTAATCAGGCATGGTATACCTCTCGGAAGCGAAACATACGCGACATACACGAGACTGTAGACCATCCACCCCCTATCACGAGTAAGTTACGCTCACTTATCGACGGCTGAGTCTAAGGCCCTTTTGCATTACGGTTTCGCCGCGGCAATAGGTGTTTATCGATACAGAAATTAAATGATAAAGGTGCGTATGCGCGTGCGTAATTGTGCCCAGCTAAGTATTGTGCTCTCGGTCCATTGAAAAGGAAAGGAATTCTTTTTTTTTGGGAAAGGTAAGTCCAGACATATTCAAAACTGGGTTCTAAATTGACTCACCCTTAGAAAAATGAGCATTTACAAAGTTTATACAACACAAAGACCGAATCAGTGTTTAAATACTTAATAATAATCTTCAGATACAGTGAGGTATTTCAAGGAAACATAATCTGACCATGACTTTAGAGCTGTTGATTGTACTAAAGGCGCTTTAGAAATTCATATAAATTTGGAGATTTTAATAAACATCCGAATTTGGTGGAGAAAAATCGAGAAAATTTCCCAGACATGAGAGAAACGAATTGTGTCACACTTCTTAGATCCTTTAATTTTTTTTAGCGGTCTTTTTCAACTGGCGCGAGATTTTGAACGAAACAAATATAACCGATCCCCGGCAAATAAAAACTGATCTCGTTTGTAGTGCGATTTCGAAAGAGAGAAACTTCCAAGACTGAGGGAAGCTGGGAAAAATGAAAATGTTTCCGGTTTGCCTTCCGGAAAGTTCTATTCATTCAGTGTTACGACACTTGGTTGGCTTATTTTTCTTTTTAGCCGTCGTTATATGCACTTTCATTATCAATAACGGAGAAAGTTTTGGTATTAATTCAATGAAAGGCAGTGATAACAAATGCAAAAACCATTTAATTTGGCATCAGTGTTAATTTTGCTAACTTTAAACATTATTTACCACTCTTTGTCTTTTTCAGACTCATTATTCTTTTCTTTCACATGCAAATCGACAATGAATTATAATAGTTCCTAGAATGTCGATAAGCCCGACAACGTTCACGAACAATAAATAACTATTTATTTGTTTAAATAGAAAAAGCTAACATCGTGTGCCTAATGAAGGGAAAACTAAAGTTCACCGAATACGTATTTAAATTTATGATGTTAATGGAAAGGGCCGTGATACAAACGAACTCAGTTGTTATTCGTGAGATTACTTTCCAATAGTTTTGTTAACCTGAAAGCTTTACGTTGGGAATTTCTCGAAAGTATCAAAGAACCATGACTAGGATTGGTGTCTGGTCGAGAAACTCGTATAATGAATAAATGCAAAATGCCTTCATATTTTATTCAAGTTCTTAGGTTATATAGTCAACATATTGCCTTATTAGGGGATCAGATAATTGGGGTATTTTGATTTTTTTTACAGAAACATTTTTTTTTTAAACTTTAGAACGCGGCATTTTGCAAATTTCCCTATAAGGTTAATGCAATTATCATATTTCGCCAAAACGATGGAAAGTTGTTCATGATCTTTTATGTCCTAAATTTTATCATTATTATTGTATTCGTTCTTTTTTTGCGTGGATTCTTTGATCTAAATTCTTACAACAACACTTAAAAAAAAAGGATATTGAATTGTTTAAAAAAATGGTTTTGGTTAAATTATTTTGTTTTGTCTAGTCATTTTTATTTTATTTTGAAGGTTTCAATTAAATGGAAATTTCAATTTGTCAATGAACTTTTATATTCGTCACCAATATGACGTTTTTACAACCGAATTTATCACGTCCACGTGTTTGAGATATAAATTTATCATTTAAGATAACATTAATGTCATAACATCGATTAATGGCAATACTAAGGACGACATTAACAAATCTCGAAATTATAAGAGATCTGGAGTCAGTTTTTGCTCTAGAATCACATCGTAGTGACATAAATTACTTAACAGTCATCAAAGTCATTAAGACGACAGTTATATGCGGTGTCCGCTGTGCGCTCAAAATTATTACTTTGGGCACAGATCTGACCCAAAGTAGAACATAAAATAAAATTTAAAATCAAATAATGAATAGGAAAAGGTAATAGAAGACAGCGAAGTGACTAGTTTTCAGTAGAATTTAAAACACCGTTTTTGTTTATTTTTGTATTAAATACATATAATGAAACTTATAAATCTGTTGATAATAAATTTGGTAGAATGTCACTGTGCTAATCAATTTTCTTGAACCTTTTTAAGGAACAGGTCCCCCCAAATCCTCCCAAAAAATTATTTCACTTAATTTCTCATTTTATAAGATTCCTTTGTCTTGGACTTACTATAAATATATTCAAATTTATACTTTAAAGTAGTTTTGAGTGTGTCAAATCAGGTGCTACTTCATTCGGACCTTCTGGCTGCAAGTGAGGTTTCACACGTGTTAACAGTTACGAGCGAGAATAACAAGGTAGATCAGCAGGTACAATTAACAAAAAACGTCTTCGTCAAAAAAGTTTTAACCGGGTTAACTAATTAGACTATTCTCTGCGTTAAAAAAAAAAATTCTGTTGATTAATTAAAACGAAAATAGCCTAAGTGGTTTGAAGCGCTGTGGTTTCCTCATTAATTCCATTTACTGTCATACATGCATTAAACCAGTTCATACGGCGTGTAATAGAAAATAAACAATCTTCTTCTTCTTCTTTTGATCGGTGTCTGCGATGGAGAGAATTATAAGGCAAAATGATTTATGTAGCTAATACGAAAATAAAAAAGTAATTTCGCATGCAGAGTGTCGGACATTTGTTAAAAGATTTTAATAAAAAGTAGGCCTGCAAGTTCGTATGTGTAAAATCACTTTCATGTTTACTTTTTGCACGGAATGTAATATTAATTTCATTAGAAAAATACTTTTACTACGCTTCTTGGTATCTTCTATCTTATGATAAGAGCTCGCGGTTTCGCGGTTATTTCAGATAAGCTTGCTTTAAGTCTATTTTCTTGAGCAATGCCCTAAAATTATTCATTTTTAAAGTAAATTTTAAAGTCTTGTAAGATTTATTTGCTGTTAAAAAAAAGACACAAAGTGACTTTCGAAATTTAAAACAGTAACATGTGTAGAATGACCAGTGCCTTTAGCAGTACCAGTTTGTCTTTCATTAACAATAATGTTTCTGTGATTATTTTAACCGGAATTTTTTTTTCTTCACAAAGCCTCTTCATTGTGGGAATCAGAATGGGAGAAAGTATTACTAGTATAAAATCATTGTAAAACGAATTTATAAACTGATAAATTTAAATGATTTTGTTGCAGTAGGTTGTGTATGCGATGTAGAAAAGCGAAATGTCCGAAAGTTGCAAAAGTTGCTTCCCGGATTCCAACAATAACAGCACCAATTGCTACAGAGGTCAAGGTGCCTCGGGGAAAGGTGGCTATACGGGCGCAACTCCTCCCATGCCTCCCAGAAAAGTTCAAGTCACTGCTAAAATTCTTTTCGGGTCAGTCAGTGCAATTACAACAATGAAAAATCAAGAAAAAGCAGCAAAAAGAAAACCTCAATAAAATCCTAAGGGGGGTGAGTATGATAAAAGTTTCTTTTCTCTTGCTTTTCATGTCCGGAATGAACAATTCACTAATCCGTTTTAATCCTTTGTTGTTCACCAACATGTCCAGTACAACGAGTTTGGTTTGAGCGAATGGAGGAAAGTGAAAAACTTTTCATTGACCTCAATAAATCGATCTTCAGTTCATTAATTAGTTGTCTAATGCCACGCCTAGAGCTGAAACCTACCTCCAAAATTCAGCTCTTGAAATTTGTTTTTGTATCAATATATATTTTTCTTGGGCTGCCATTTTGTTCTGAGTGCATGAAGTTTTATTCCTCACTATGTTGACCGTGACTCCATCAACTTTGGCACTAAAAAAGAAACTATAACTTGGTTAATTTAATTTTTAACTTTCAGACACTTTTCAAAACAACCTGTCGCAAGCTCACTCGCGCATGCGCCATTATTATATTTTCACCAAGTCAAATTTTATAAAAAGTTATACTTAAAATCTGTAAATAATAATAACAATAAAAATGTAACAAATACACTAAACAAATAATTATACTTGATGAGAATAGACAAAATCGCAACAAAATAAAAAATTTGAAACAATTTAAATGAAAATTTTATTACTTAAAACATTTTATTTACATAAAAACAAATTTTTATGAATTATTCATTTCGTGGACACTTCTATAAAAGCTAAATTTCATAAAAATAATGGGTATTAATATTTTATCAGCTTTTTGATGTTGTTCTTGTATTTATTTTACGTAGAAAACTTTAGAAAATGGATAAGTTAATAAAAATAACAACATAACAAGAAAAATTATAAATGAGTCATTCGGTGACTTTATTTTAGCTTAATCTATAGTTAACTGCAATCTGTCTCGAAGATAGAGATACTAAATAGGTGGGTTAAATTCAGAGAACAGTTTGTTGACCCATACTGCAGGTGAAAAAGGTGGTAGTAGAAACCCATAAATTTAGTCTTGAAAACGTTTAGAAGAGATGTTGGGCCTGCCAGAGACAATTCCTTGACGTAAAGGAAACCTTGAAGTAATAAATGTTGCAAGACGAAATGACTAATAATGTGGGTATTTCCTTAGAAAATAAATACAGAGGAGAGATAAAAGAAGTTTATACTCTACTCCTCTAAGTCCGTTGAAACTACACTCTCGTGAGAATTTGGGAAAGTAGATTCCTAAATTTTCCACCACCGTTTTGTGAACCAGTCACAAGTTTCAAATTTCAGACAGACAACTGGTGACCAGGATATCATCGAATGTTTTTTTTTTCTCCCTGGGAAACCCACTTAATTGATTTATTAATTTTACCGCAGACTCAGCAAGAAAGCTACCGGCAAAAGAGAAATTTCATCAAACCTGAAATGTAACTTTTTTTTTAATTTTTGCAATAAGGCCGAACACGCCAAACTTGAATTTAGTTCGTTGCGGCAAGTTTAAGGACCACATACGATCCGATTGTTGATAGGATCAGATGAATTTGCGCGTTAGTTTGGCTCTGGAAATGTAATTTTTAATAATTTTTAATCATGTAAGTGGTTTTTTTTATTAAAGTGGTAATTAAAAATGTTCTCCCTTTCGCGGATTTAGGTTCATTTCGACTTCCCTCCTTTCGTCTGTCTGTGTGTCTGAGTGTGTCCTGAGACAATTTTTAATTAACAGGTATCTTGAAATCCCCGACAAATTTTCGTGGAGTAATTTTTTTTGCAATGTTGACGACAAGAACTGGTGCCACAATTATAAATTAAATGACTTGCAATTTTAATTAATAGTTTGATGCATTCTAGTTATTCTAAGATTCAAGAATTTTTAAATAAATATAATCTTTGAGTGGCTCATCAAAAGTACAAGGATTAACAATCTCAGCTGTTTACAACATCTGACCAAGTTTTTTCTTAATTATATGATGCTACCTGTTAATTAACAATATATTTTTTTTTAGTATCATAGTTCTAAAACCTAGGAACACGTTTGAACGTGTTCTATTCCATAGTTTTCTAACTTGAACTGTTTCATTTGACTTTGATGGATCGTTTCTCAAGATCCCAAAATTTTTGTTATTTGATATCCCATATTTATTTATCTCACTAAATCCCGTTTTTACCTTTAACGGTATCCATTAACTGTAATAAACAAAATTCTAAACTATTCTAAAAATCATTCTATAGGATCTAAAGCATTAAGGAAGCATATTAATAAATATAAATATTATAAATAATTTTACATTATTTATGGGAGGGAGTCGTCATAAAGGTTATCAGTTGTGTTTCTAGTAATAAATTTTTCATCTAAATTTATTCAAAACTATTTTTTGTTGCGATACAATTTAGTAGTGTGAGTCAAATCGGCCCAAATTAGTAGGTGTGTGACTGAGATAGACAAATCAAGTATTAACTTGTGGCTTGAGATTTATTAATTATAGAGTTGAAGATGTGTTGTTTGAAGACAAACATAGAGACATGAGGAATATTTATTAGGTAGCGCATTGTTTTAGAGAGAACTTTTGCTGTATGAGTCAGATTGGCTCGTTTCAATAAAACCAAGCACCAAATATAACCATTGAGATTCGTGGTTTATTCATTTTTCGCTAAACGTTATCCTTCAGTAACTATGCGTTTGGTTTTTTGTTTGCTTTTATCACAGCTTTTAGAGGCATACCCGAAGGTCGACTACGACGGAAAGTGTTGCGTACCTAATGACTTTCATTAATTATTTATTCCAGGAAAAAATTCTGCATTTATACAATGTTAGTCTTTTTAAGTTTACAAGAATTACATGGAGCTGTTCATAAAATAAACGAACAACGGGAAACCCGATATAGTGAGAGCTTTACTAATCCACAACACTTGGAAACGAAAGAAGTAAAATCATCAAAAGCCAAATGGACGGGAAAAAATATTTTAGAGCTACTAAAAGAGCAAATATTGACAAAGGAAAAGTCCGAAGGATTTAATAGTGATTATAATAAAATTTCTCAAAAGGATTTCACCTGGAAACACATAAAAAACACCGACAAAGTGGCCATCGTCGTCAACGTAGATAATTTTACGTTTATTAATAAAAAGAGTGAATATGTAAATAAAACAGAGGTAGACGAAGATAATGGTGATAATGTAAATAATTGGAGTTTAAGGCGAAACCAATTGGAAACTTCAACCACCGATTTCAATTTAGGTTCTAGTGATTTTAACGCCAAAGACTTCGCTGAAAACACTCCGATAAACAAAAGCAAGTATTATTGTCTCTTCTTTCTTTGTTTTAATAGCTAATTAACAATTCAATAGGTAATGTTATACGTAAAATTCTTCAGTTCCTTACCACATTCGATTGGATCCGGTTACGCAAAAAAACAAATGGAACCTCCTTTTTGGGGGTCTAAGCCTTTGACGTTTAAATCTGACTTTGTTCTTTTTATAATAATTTCGGGGAAGGTTGTGGTCCTGTGTTCTGCTGGCAAGTTTTGTAGCAAAACAAAAAATGAAAATGTCACAGTCTCTCCCGACAAACTCAAACTAATAAATTTTCACCAATTTTTAGGTCAATCTAATGTTCCTGCAAAAGACGAAAACGTTTTAAATAGTTTCTATGATCTAGACCAATTGTCTTTCATTAATAATATTAGTATTAAAGATACCATTAGAGAAAATGACAATGAGGGAAATGAAGATTACACTGATGAAGTTTTATCACAAAAGACTGCTGAATTTTTCGCGAAACAACAGAGGGATTTACTTTCTCAAGTAACGGAGTTTGGTCTTCGGCGGATGCACGAACTTTATGACATCAAAGAAAAGGAGATTTACGATGCAGGTACGGGATGAAGAAAACGCTGGCGTGATGGCTCTTGACTTTGGTTGGTGTACTGCTTAACATTTCATCTGTCTGTGTTGTAGGAATTTTTCTGCCAAAAGGAAGTCCCGGAAGCTATTTAGCAGCTTTTAATCAACAGAATGACGAGTTGAAGAGATTGTCAAGATACGGTTATGCTGCCTTAAAGGCTTCTGAAAAACTAAGAGAAGAGTGAGTGAGACATTTTGTTTTTAGTCTTTGGCCAGGGTTGTGAGAAGGAAGTGAAGTGATAAAGTGAATCTATGATTTGGGGTGTCAAATTAGCGGTTAATAAAAAAGGTTTTGATGTGAATCTACCTCTATTATGTTTGTTAAAGGTTAGCAAATTCAAAATTACGTCAAGAAATATTCAACGTGACAGATGACAGCACCAAAGATTTCCCAGAGATTTCCCTTTTAGATACGTCGCTTCATGACGACTGTCCGCTGAAAAACAATCCAAGATGTCCTACCTGGAAACATCTTTTCAGAACCATCGATGGGACTTGTAACAACTTGCGAAACCCATGGTGGGGAGCAATATTTCAACCTCTCAAAAGGTTCTTACATCCTCATTACAGCGATGGTACGTATTGTCCATGAAAATGTTCAAAAACAAATTTCAAAGCAATGATTGTTGAGTGAAATGTGATCCGAAGAAGTTGAAGATGGAAAGAAGATTGTTTCTTTCTTGTTGTTACTATACTCTTGTTATTTGGATTTGAAAAATAATTTCAGGTTTAGAAGCTGTGAGAAGATCTGTTAAAGGAGGTTCGTTGCCTAGCCCGAGATTTATAAGCAATGAGGTTCACTGGGACAAGGATGTTGTATCGAAATCTGTAACGCACTTGCTAATGCAATGGGGACAATTTATAGATCACGACATGACATGTAAGAATGTGGCTTTCCTTCTTTTTAACCGTCTGGTTTTCTCCGGTGAAAGTGACAAATATTTAAAAATTTTCTTTTTTAGCTTCTTCTCAATCTAGAGGATTTAACGGTTCCGTACCTAGGTGCTGTGATACGCCAGTTCACTTATTGGTAAATATTAAACCTTCTAATATTACATATCTTTTATTTATTAATTAACACAAATTACGATATTAACTGCAAAATATTGAAATTTGTAGCATCCTGATTGTCTTCCGATTGAGGTGCCACCGGACGATAGATTTCATTCGAGGTTTGGTACCCGGTGTTTGGAATTTTTAAGAAGTGCACCCTCCTCGCGAGTAGGATGTGGTTTAGGACCTAGGGAACAAGTTAATCAAGTAACTTCATACATAGACGGATCGATGATCTATGGGAATTCTGAAAGGGAAGCCTCCAAGTTAAGACTATTTCGGAATGGTAAGTGATACCAATAGAATGATGAGATATAACACCTCTTGTCTCAATTAAGTAACTGAGCATTCTGTTTAGGTATGTTAAAATACACAAGGATGCCACAAAGACTGCCTTTACTGCCTTCTGACAGAAACAGAGGAGAGTTATGTAGAGGATTTAATACCGACTTCTTCTGTTTTCTTTCGGGTGATTTCAGGATGAACGAACAACCAGGTGAGAAAATTAAGCTTAAAAGCCAGAGGCTGACCTCTTTGAGCATCGCCTTTGTAACTATTTGGAAAAAGTTTTTAACACTAAATGTTTTCCTTGTAGGGCTTATGGCAATTCATGTAGTGTTTTTAAGGTTGCACAACCGCTTAACTAGACAGCTGGCTCACTTAAATCCTCAGTGGTCAGATGAACGACTTTACCAAGAAACAAGAAAAATAATAGGAGCTGTGTTGCAACATATCACGTACAGGGAGTTTTTGCCGATTGTGTTGGGTAAGCAATAAAATTTAAGAGACGCTCTTCTGTTATCAGTTACAACTCCTTATTGATATTATAGTAATCATAATCAGTAGATGTTTATAAAATAACGAAACCAAGCTTTATACAAAATAGATGAAGTTTTAGGTTCCGTAAAGTGATTGATTCTGTTGAAATGATGCAGATTAATAATAATATTGTAGTGCATCATAAACTACCAAGAGAATGTTCTAGTTGTCCATCTCCTGAACAAGGTTCAAAAGTTATAAATTAATCGAAGAAAATTTGATGGAAATATAGAAAACTAATAAAAACATGTTGGAATTGTAGGACAGGAAATAATGAAAATTTTTGATATTGAACTACTAAAGGAAGGATACTACAATGAATACAATGAGGAAGTAAGTGGCTCTGCTCCAAACTCCTTTGCTGCAGCCGCCTTTAGATTTGGTCACAGTATGGTACAAGGGAGATTTTTAAAATGGGATGATATCCGCAAAGAAACAATTTTTAGTAAGTGTAAAGTTGCCTATACCAAAACAGGACCACGGAGGATCTTGATATATTGTATCATTACACGGTCTTGTATCCTTTCTGCAGATGTCAGTTTACACGAGGAATTACTAGACCCAGGAACTCTTCACAAATTCGGAGCAGTTGACAATTTAATGATGGGAATGTGCATACAAGAATCTCAAAAAAGGGATGAACACTTTACAGTTGAGCTAACGAATCACTTGTTCCAAACGCCCAGTTTTCCAGCTGGTTTGGACTTAGCCGCTATTAATATTCAAAGAGGGAGGGATCATGGTTTGCCCAGTTACAATTCTTGGAGAAATCCTTGTGGTCTGAGGAAAATGAAAACATGGGACGACTTGTTGCATGTCATGCCTGAAGAGACGAGAAACAGTCTTCGAAGAGTATATAGGTAAGAGGACGCAGATTGGGAAATTGGTTTAAAAAGGTTTATATTGTTAGACACCCTAGAAATAATTGATACAACTTTAAAAATTAATTTTCAATATAATTGTAAAAAATTTGTCATCAGAGACATTGACGACATTGACCTGTACGTCGGTGGCTTGGCTGAATTCTCGGTAAGAGGTGGACTCGTCGGTTCTACTTTCTCTTGCATAATAGCTCAACATTTTAAGAACATAAGAAGAGGCGATCGGTTCTGGTACGAAAATGGAGGTTTTGACAGTTCCTTTACACTAAGTCAGCTCAAAGTTATTAGAAGAATCACTCTCGCAAGGATATTATGCGATAATTTAGACTTGATCGAGAAGATTCAACCCTTTGTCTTTTTAACAACAGATAATCTCAGGTAGTTGATTAAATAACAAAATTAATTTAGCAATGCCATAAACCAAACTCTTGCAAATAACCATTTAATACTGTTTACAGAAATCCGAAAATTTCATGCAGATCCAGCGAAATTCCATTTTTTGATCTGTCTCCTTGGGAAGAATCAGCCAAAGGAAAGTGGAATATGAATGTTAAAGTGTCCAGCAATTACACGCTACCAGAAATGCCAGTTATAAATACAGACGGTAAAGTTTTGAATGAAGTTCCGACTCCCATGGAATGAAAATGGATTTTAATAAATTATTTTTGTAAGAAATAAAGTGTTGACTTTTCAATTATTACCCTAAATTCTAGAACGTTAGTGGGAGGAGTAGTGTAGTGGTTAAGTTCCTGACTTGGAGGCAAATAGTCGTGAGTTCGAATCCTCCTCCCGCATCCTGTTATACCACAAAATTAAGGGTGGAAAACGGGATTAAAACCACCACCACCAAATTCTAGAATGTGGAAGTGTGAAAGGTTTTGAATGAAGAGGAAATATTTAAGTGATTGATACAAAATAATTTTTCCCAAATTGAAATTTTTAATTAAAATGTTAATTAAAATTTTACAAAACTACGGCAAGGATAAAAACAATTTTTTGCTATTTGAGACAATTTCAAAAGTTCAATAAAAGAAATAAGAATCGTTCGAATACTATAAACTATTCGTTATTTTAATATATTCCAAAGAATTAAAAAATTTATTTTTATGAATACAAAATCAAAATCAAGAAAAAAAATTTTTATTTTTACAAAACAATATAATTATGATTGGAGTCTTTTAATAAAAAAATCTGCATTTCAAAACTAAATTCCTTAACTTCTTACAAAGAATTTAGTAGGAATGGTAAACGAAAGCTAGGCTCCTACTCCATCCTCGTTGGACGGAAAAACAAAAGCCGAACTCAATAACCTGGTTTCGAACACAAAACTGAGGAAATACACGACGGCATAGGCCGCACGAGAGGGGACTAGTTAAGACAGATCGCAGAAATCAAAGACGAGATATTGAACACAGACAAATAAATCGTTTGAAAAAAAAAATCAACTTCGAAAGAGCTCATACAACCTTTTAAGAAGTATTCGACTAAATCTAAGATTTAACAACATGATGAATTAGAAAACGGTTCAAAAAAAGACTGAGAATGTATGCTCTTTCACGAAATCAATGTATCAATATATAAAATAAAGTGAAACTCCCGACTCTAATTTCAGAACACTCATCTTCAAAATCCTTACCCTAAGTTCTCGTCACTACTTTTGTATACAAAAATATTTTTTTGTTTAACTGTATACAAAATAAATTTTTACAATTTGCACAGCTCTTACTTTTTAGTAATGTTTTTAAAACCTTTCAAAGGGATGAGGTCAATAGTGTGACGTGTGAAATGGCTACTTTAATTAATTTTTGAAAAGTTTTACAAACTAAACACACACACAATTTATAAATACTGTTCCTTTTTTATGATTGTAGGTTTAATATTCAACACTCGAGTGTCATACTAACTATATAAAATGTACAAAACGATTTGAACAAAATTTAAAAGCTGATATTTGTAAAGAAATAAAAATATGATAAATTTGTTTTCATTCATCGGCATGATTTCACCGAATAAATATTCCGATTCTTGGTAAAAATTCAATCTGAAGTTTCTGACTTTTCCTTTCAAAATGAAACCTTTTAACTATGTCTAGAAATAAAATTGAGCCCCCTCCCAACACAACTCTGAAGATATTTACACATAAAAATGCGTAATGAGCTTTGTTGTACGAATAAATGTTATCAAAATGAAATTAATAAAAAAAAAATTTACAATAAATCATCCCTCGAGGGTTTTAAAACAAGCTACAAATTTCTAGAAATCAAGAGAAAAATTTATGTCACTACCTGTACTTAAAACAACTATCGGAAACAAAAACTTAAGAAAAGTTAACATTAAATACTTTTAAAATATAAAATTTAAAGATTTATTAATACAAAAATCTCTTACACTATTCTCGAATTGCTTTCAACTTAGGAATCGACTCCTAAGGGCCCACAATGAAGAAACAGGGAAATAAGGGCAAATTATTTTCAAACAGTAGCACGTACCTCAACCGAGTCGTGATCGGTTTTTTACGAAAACCCTTAGTACGTTTTAAAATTTTCGTTATTCAGATTAAAAGAAGCAAAGATACACAACTCTGCGTAAACATATATTTCCGTCCTTTGCTTCAATCAATCCTTTCCTCTCATTTTCATTCTACCAACACACACAATCCTTTTTAATTAAAAAACTAAAAATAGTTTTGTCTAACGACGTTCAAAAATCAATATTTAAACGTAAAAAAAATATTATATCATCACTTAGTAACAAAAAAAATGAAATTTTAAAATTTTTTCTTACCGACTGGCTTGTTTTTAATTAAAATAAAGCTTAATACGAGTCAAAAAACTAAAAAAAGATTTCAAAATTTGTTCAAAAAACTTTTCCAAATCAGACAAATTAATAATAATAATCAATATCGAAAACTTTGGCTAAGTACTGAACGAAACCGTTCCAAAATTAATCTCTAATAACGAAATTAAAGTCCATAAACGAAATAAAATAATACTTAAACAGAAAAAGAAATTTTTAACCGTCTAAAATTCAAAAACCGATATAAAAAATGGAAAGTTCAAATACTTAAAACTGTACCTAATTAATTAGAATAAAAAATAAATAGGGGGAAGAATGAAAAAGTTGTTTGCACTGCTCAAAAAATAATGGCATTTACTTCGGAGGTCCATTTCAACCGCACAAAAAACATTTAAGCTCGTTCGCTGAAAAAATTAAAAACAAATTAAATTATGATAATCACCTAAATTAATCACTCATCCCACTAATTAACTAAAAAATATATCCTTACGGTCCCGGGTAATAATACGGTGGTGGCCTTTCATACTCCGTCGAAGATGGATGATGGTACCTGGGAGGAGCACTGGATGCGGTTCGAGGATTTGAAACGTTACCCCATTGCCTGCAACGACATTCATATTTAAAATTTTTATCAAATCACACGTTTTAAGCATTAAAATAAAAACAAAACAAAAACAATCATACTTGGGGGCCATGTCGTTGTATCGAGCCTCATTGCTGGCAGAAGCCCGATCCGATCGACCCAAATGGGCGCTATAGTCTTGCAAGTAAGCACTATTACCACTGTTTTCGTAACTGTCTCGATGACTTTTGTGATGCCTTTTTTTCTTTTTGACCGGCCTGTGTCATAAAAATAACATTTAATTTTTAAATTTCACATTTCCAAGACTAAAAAAAATTTGTTTTTGAAGCGACCACCTCTCTACAACAAAATCCTTCTGTTCGATTAAGTGAGATGTTCGCAGGACAGATTAGCTGACATCCATTTTTCGAAATAAGTTTAAGTGTCATATGACTTTGACTTTTTGTTGTGTTTATGATACAGACAACCGCCAAGAAACCACAATTGTTTATTATCTGATAATATTTTTACATTTTGCTTGTATTAATCCTCAACTCTTTTCTACATCATTGCGGTATTGTGGCGACCTAATGATAAGTTTTTAAATTTATTTATTTAATTTCTTTTAATAAATAGAATTAAAAAGAGAAACAACACAACATTCAACTCTTTCGCCTGTCGTTGGTAAACTATTATTACTGTGGATTTGTCTTGTGAACACCTATACACTCATACGGCATTTCGCTATAACGGCCTTCTTCAATTATGGTGTTTTCGATTTACGGCCTAAATGTTTCACTATAACGGCCAGAATGTGTCAAAACTACTGATACAGAAGTTAATGCCCTTCCTGAAATTAGGCAAAACATTTTGGATCTAGAATATGATCTCAGCTTTGAAGGTTTGAACGAACGTAATGTGCTTGATCTACTAGAAGCTGATAGGGAACCTCTTTCATATGAGGAACTCATTCATTTGCAAGCGGAACTGGCATTTGGTGAAGAGACAGAGCCTGTTGTATCTATACAGCTAACATCAAAAAATTTGTCGAAAGCTTTTTCCTTATACGGAATTGATTCGTTATACGGCTTTTCGCTTTACAGCCAAGTTTCATGGAACGTATCTAGGCCGTAAAGCGAGGTATGAGTGTATTACATACTAGAACTACACTATAACAAATTTTCTAGCACTAAACGAAATACGTTTTTTGTATATACTGCATTTGAATAAAACAACACTCTAACCAAAACCCAATCACTCATACTACACATCACATACAAACATTTCCTTTAATTTATTCTCCCAACTCACATCTTAAATTTATTATTCGCTAGAGAGAGGGGGTCATTCAAAAACCAATTTTCGAGTAACTAAAAAAAACTATACAAAGATAACAAAAAAAATGGAAAGAAACTATCACCTAATCTCCTTATGGCGTGAGAGAGTCAAGTGCGCTCTTAAGTTAGATATTACGAAACAAATTTACTTAAAAGTGATACGTGAGAGTAATAAGGACATGCGAAGGACCTAATCTACAGAGCATGCATTTAAAAATTTAAGACTCACTGAGCCATGGCGAGGGGCATGTTGTCCCTGTCAGCATAAGCGTCGTAAAGGTATTCACTGCAACAGAACACAACACGAAGTAGTAGGATTATTAAGAATGGTATGAAGAAAAAAGGGATTTCAATTGTGGAAGAAATACGTCTAAAAAGGGTTAAGCCTGTTGAACTAGATAACTTTACGTTTGAAACCAAAGGGCGAAAAAAAAAAGAGGAGACCTTCCAGAAGTTCATGTCAAGTATACTACACGCTTCACAACAACACACATCGCCCTTCGTTGATAAATAGAATTAGTGTTTTATATTAATATTATTAGTTTAACAGGTTTTATTAAATTGTTGCTATTTAAAAACGAAAATCAGACGCAGTGACTTACCTTTCGCTATATCCACCCGGTGGACCATAAGCTTTAGATTGAAAATTAACAATCGCCAATCTTAACGCTAATATTGTTGCAGGAATAAAGAGAAGAACGCACCAACCAACGCTGATCCAAAATCCGTTCTGTAAAAAGTTTATGACATACAGCTTTTTAAAAATTTAACAGTCTTATTAAAATGATTCAGTATGTAACAAACAACTCACAAATGGATCCATAATCCGATTGCAACCAGCTACGACAGTTGCATTATACGCATTACTCAAAGGTCCGGTCTTACCAATGTCTTCTTTTGTTTTGGTAACCACTCTTTTCAAATATTCTTCCACTTTCTTTTTGATTTCTTGAACAAACTTATCAAGAAGCAAGAAGCTGAAAACACAAAAACATTATCAGCAAGAGGAGGATAAACCCAGCCAATATTTACTTTTAAATTACCAAAACTTACCGTTTTTAGCTCAATCGTTCCATATTTTCGTAGGTATACCTGAGCGTCTTCCACTTCTTGAAGTAAATTTTCAAGAGCATTTTTCAAACTGGTATGATTAAATTTTAAATGCTCTTTCAAAGTGGTGATATTGGCTTTTAAAATTTGAATTTGATTCCTAATTTGAGCAACGGATTCGAGCTGAAGGAATTCTAAAAATCGAGCTTTGGCACGCAGTAGCTTTTTAACTTTGGACAAGTTAAAACCGCTTGAAGCTTGTTCTGGTATTTTGTCCGCATTTGTTCGAAGCTCCTCACTTAATTGGGTTAAATTCAAGTTTGTTATTTGAAGATTGAGCTGAAAATATCGTTTTATATTAGAATTCAAGTTTCTTCAAGACCGAAGAAATAAACACAATCGAGGTTTCTCTCATAAAAAGTAGAAATAATATCAACTATGAAATAAACCGAGTCGAAAACTTATATAACAGAAAAAGAAACAAATTTCAAAGATATATATATAATTTATACTAAAACAGTATTAAATTTACTCACCACGTTTTCATATTTTTCGAAGTGAAAGTCATTTAGAGGAGATAGAGCTAAATCTCTTAATTGAGCCTTGGCATCTGAGCTTAACAATTCCAGTTTATCTGTTCGCACTCTGATACGATTTTTGAATTGATTGATCTGCTGGAGGACTTCAAAATTTTCTATTATTTTTTCCACGTCATCTATGTTCACGATATTCTCCAATTTAAAAGCCTTGTATACAGTTTCATTAGTATGAATTGACCTATAAGCATAAGAGAAAAATTCAAACCTCACTTTTCGACTGTTTCTATGATTTTGAGATTTACAAGTTAAAACTAACTTACGTAATGATTTCGCTGATTTTGAGATCTTCTCCGTTTTCACCGTTCAGACTGTTCAAATTAAGGTATTTGTCAACCAAAGCAAACACCTTATTATCCGAAGGGTTTTTCATAGGTGTGCACACAAAAATATCGGATGCAACTCCGACGAGGGAGAGAACCAGGGTGATCAATATCAAAATTGATGAGAAAAATATCATTAACCAAAAAGCCCTGAAAGAAATAATCAAGATAACCACCACTTCTCGACATTCTTAACAATACTATATTTTCACTAGTTTTATTTATGGTAAAAAAAAATTACGTCATAAGAAGTCGCCCTCCTGTGACTGTGACGCAACAGTCGTTATCATCACTATACATCTCTTCCGGACGTTTTCCGCAAATTCCGTAAAGAAGACCGAAAATAAGGTTCACTAAAATCAGGAGAAGGACTGCACTCACTCCTAACCCGAAATAGTACCTGAAATACAATGTTTCCCATCAATTTAATCCTCTCATTTTTAGTAAATGCTTTATTGTTCACCTTATGAACTCATTAACAAGTCAAATTTTGTATCTTAGAAATTATAAGTGAGCTTGATCTTTGAAAATTCTCGAGGTAGAAGAGGGCAATTGTGCTAACCTATATATGGCGTACTCGTCAATGTAACTTCCAGCTTTTACGACATACTCTTTAGTGTGTTTATTGATAAGAACCCTCACCGCTTGAAGCGACTCTTTGATTTTATTAGAAGTCCGATTCAGTTCTCGACCTACAGAAAGAAAAAAAAACTGTATGAGTTTCTCTAAAATCACAAATCCGGTTAGGAGCAAAAAGACTTGAGAAGTAACTTTTCAAAATGACAAAAAATCAAGACAACAATTGTTTAATAATTCTGTCTGGTTGTTGTCAATAATAAAATTTTATTTTAAATAACAAAAAAAGGTTCCACTAGGAACAAATTATTAAACAAATTCTACATTTTCAACTAACTCTGATTTAGATTTCAAATCAAACATTAATTCTACTGAAATGATAATTGAAAACATCAACAACCAACATTTGGAAAATTTAATAACAAAAATAAAATTGGAACCTTTTCGAAAAATATCCTAAAAGTCAGCAAACATTTCTTGACAAGACAAAATCTTGTTTCACTAAACAAAACCATTTTGATGAACATTTCTGGGACTAGGAGAAAACCTAAATGGGAGGATAAAAATAACTCTTTTCTAGTTTTTGATTTAAAAACATCAACATTTAATTTAGATGTAAATTCTTTGTATCTGATTTTTAATTTTACACAAGTGAATTAGGTAAAAAGAAACTGCTTACCCGTATTTTCGAAAGCAGCATTGAAATCTGCTTTTACACTTTGCACATTGTCTGATATTTCAAATTTGATGTTATTGAAATTTCGTTGGCCCTCCAAAACCTTCATCTGAACCGAATGAAACGAGTGCTGATCACCCAACAAACGTGTGATACTTTCAAGCGTGTGAGTGACGTCTGGCAGCTGAAAGATTCGAAATAAGTATTAGAAAGCTCCGTTTATAAATAACGACTTCGACTTATGCACTACTTTAATACAAAACCAAATAAATCTGAGAGCGATCCAAAGCCTCCTTTCCCACATTAAATTCAAGGGTAAAATCACAGATATGAATAATTATAAATAAATATTTATAGCGACAATTTGTAAATATTCGGGTCAAGGACACAGATGCACGTTTTTGCATGGGCGGGTTCAATGCTCGTACTCCGAACAACACGATAAGCTTTTATTGTCGAACAGTTTCCGCTCTTTTCAAACTTCCCACATGCTTCAGGAATTAATGTTTTTCAACAACCTAAATACTAACAATTAATCAATCGTAATACTAATTGAAGGCTTGACAGACATTAAATAGTTCCTAGCTGAGTCAGTAAAGAGCTTTAACCGCGTTGAACTCAAATCAAGACGAATTTATTTCAATCAAACTAATAAACCAAAAAAAAACTGAAAACAAAACACAGGAAACTAAAAAAGAACTAAGTAGTACAAATACCTAAACCGAGTCAAAGGTCAAGAGTAACTTACCTGTGGAAAATACTTATCCAAAAACTGTTGCGTGAAATCAGAAAAAATAAAAATTCATTTTTCTTGGAATTGTTAATCCTCAACATTATCAACAACATCAAAAACGAATTTAGGATTTTCATAATTGAAATAAGTAACCTTAAACTACCCCAATTGATTAGTTGTACTATTTTATGCCCAATTACACTTTTACAGTTGATCATTAAAATGTTGCATGCAAAATTACATAAACATATTGTTCGTCATACTTTCAATCAAAATTCTTAAACTTTTACTTTTTGGCAAAATGGACCCCTCCTTATTAATTTACTATTTTTTAATAAAAATTTTTTCTAAGACTTTCGCTTGTACAATCAGAACTTTCTCATCTTGCTAATAATAAAATTTTGATCAGTTTTCTAATACCAACCTCGTTAAAATTTTCAACTACTCTCAATTCAGCGATATGGCGATAATTCAATAATTCTCGGCAAGCCAGAATATCCCGACAGTTACGTAACTCCTGCAAAAGTTCTTCTCTTGTAACGTCCAAGTCGTCACCGAGTGTCGTCGCCAATTCTTGAAGTTTAACACTTGCTTCTTGAATTTTGGCCAAATCGTGTCTTACAACTTCCATTCCAGTAACGATGTCGGTCAGGTTTTTCAAAGCGATGGCACGAGATACAACCGCAAGTTGGTCTTTAACAATATCCCCAGCATCTGGGAGAGGGAAAAGAAAAGTGAATTTATAAGAAGAAGACAGAGAAAATTTAGGAAGAGACCGATCACATCGGAAAACAAACATAATTTTACGATTCTTATTTCAATCTACTTTCCAATTCAGAATCCAACCCCTTACCGTTGAGTTGTTCATTGAGATGAGTTCGAAGTTGTTCGAAATTCTTCACCAACACATGATCAACTTCTTTCTCCGTATTTTCCAGATACAATTCAGTGTCATTTAAATTGACGGTTATATTGTCTTCCAGTTGTTCAAGATTTACTTTCATGTGTTCGTTCGTGACAAATGCACATACAACTCCAAATCTACAAGAAAATTAATAAAATTCTTTAATTTCAACAAGTTTTTATTAAAAAAATTTAATTTCAATCATTTACAATTAAGTACAAACTACATACAAAATCATAACCGAAGTTACACTTAGCGAAATTGTTAGTGTTGTTCTCCAGCAAGAGAGGTGACGAATTTTCAATTTTGGTCGAAACGGACCTATTTGTTCGCATAGACAGCAACAATAAAACAATCCCGCCAATGGCATTATAAAGGCATATGCCAGACCTACGAATAGGAAGATGGCAATTCTGAGGTAATGTACATATAAGTCAAACCAATTCTCTTTAAGATTTCCTAGCCTCACACCATTTGCCTCTTCAATTATAAGACCTGAAACGAAAAACAAAATTAAAGTTCTGTTTATTTAACTAATGGCTAACGGTCCTGCACTTTTAATTATAACACAAGTTATATATTAGCAAAATATAGTGAAATAATATTAATTTAGATAGATAGCTAGAGATAGCTTCAGAAATAATTGCGGTACAACAACTGCCAAAACAAATCACAAATTATTAGTCTAACAGAAATTTATGTTTTGCCTATTTATAATAAAAAATGATATTAAAAAATTGGACTGAATTTTAGATGAGAGGAAACAATAGACGTTGCGTCATGTTTTGGGAACAATTACAATTTCAACATGGAACCACCTTTTGTGTGAATTTCCACCATTTTGGTGATTTCGATCACCAACGTCCAATATTATACGAATAGAAGGCAATCACCATTTGATGGTGGATGGATGGATACTAAAAACTGTTCGGGTTTTGGTATCATCGAAATTTTTCATTTTTCAGAGATTTCTTAATCAACAACTCGATGGGGAGCTCCCACAATTGTCGACAGGAAATATGAAACCAAATTCCTGTATTGATTTGTGATTAAAACAAAGGAATCATTGTTTTATCATGCACTGTGATGTGATAACAACATGATATCGCCAATTGCTTTGTTAAAGATTTTGCCATACATAACACGGTGCTACTTTAAAATGATTAATCGACCTTTCAAAAGGAGAAAGAAAGGAAACAGATAAATGGAAAGGAATTCTTTGTTACACAACCCTGTTGAAATTTTTTTCCCTCACTTCAGTACCACCTGTTCCTAACGTGGGACAATTAATAGTAGGATTTTAAGGTGGGTTCCCATCCGAAGAATACAACATCTTAGCTCTTAACATTTGTGGGTAAAAATAGGAGAATCGCCAACCGTGGGTGTCAAACTTGTCTTCTAACACCTACCCTGCTAGGAATTGAAATTATTATTATTATTATTTTTAATCCTAGACATTATTACCCCACTTAACGTCCTCAATGTTTCATTACTTTAAAAGGTTTTGCATTGGTTACCTTAAATATAACTCAATGTTCCGTTACAACAAACTTGTTTCTTTTTTTCTTAAAAAAAAGTAAGAAAGTAAGTTCAATTAAAAAAAAAGTTTGATGAACGAAGGGAAATGTCAAATAAGAAGAGTCTCAATACAGTTAATTTATTCTTGAACAGGTCGTGCTGTCCCACATTTTTATCCAAATCCTGCTAATAGGACTTTGTCAGTCATGAAATCTTCCTAAAGGGCTTTTTAGTCAACTTTAAGTTTGAAGCAAAAATTTCATCATACCCCCGTCCATACCATCTACAAACTACAATTCCTTCATTTGAGTATATTCCCCATTTTCTTAGGTCTTTTATCTGATTTTATAAGTTTTATAACAGTCAAAATATATTTCGAAAATTTTCTAAACAAATTACGTGCATGATCCGACTTAATAAAATATGGCTTTTTAAAAATTGCGAATGTTGCACACCTCCTTTTCGAGCCGACCTCATCAGTTTTATTATTAGTAATTAAGCGAACATCAACCTCATTGGTAACTAGACACCTTATAAAATAGAGTGAAAATGCAAATAAATCAAAAATAGGTAAAATAAACAAAGTGATTTCACATTACGACGCATGTCGTGCGTGATGTAAACTTATAACTAATCAGCCACAAATGATGTTGTTAAGGTTGACTAAATTTATGTAAAACAATTATTTTTCATACACCGTTCAAATAAAATGGTTATAAACACTCCTCAATTCTTTCTAGTTGATAATTTAATTCTATTTCATCAACACTCCTGTGTTTTAATTTAATTCAATTAGTTATCAATTTTTTTAAATATTATTTGAAAGTTGTTCCTCAATTTCTTTTTTATTTTTGAGCACCTAGAAAATTTATCAAGTTAGTCCCCCAATCATAAAACCAGTACTTCTGTCATTGTAGCAAGATTTCGACTTGTACCAATCTTTAAATATAGAAAAATCACACAAGTGCTTGAGAGGCAGAAGTAAATGAAGAAACAGGAGTTACCTTGGGGTAGGCTAAAAACTTAAAATTATCTACCACCTAAGGATTTACTGTAATTAAATTCCGATCATAATCAGTTTGCATCGCTAAGAATATTGCAGTCACTTTAATAATACGTAGCTAAAGTTACCCAATTGTACTTAATCAATTAAAATATCAGTCATAAGGTATAAACACACCCTCAAAGTAACAAAATCCATTCTGAAAATTTGTAAAAAAGGTTTTTGAGAGTTTAGTCATTTAACAGATATCCACCAACATTAGACTTTAACAACAAAAATTTTTCAATAACTGAAAAGCTGTCAAAACTTACTGTCTGGATAGCTACTTTCCGGTTGCAATAAGTTCATGAACAGATTGGTAACATAATATAAGTGACCCATTCCTTTTGGATCAAAACGAGTGCTGGCTCGATAATTCAGATTCAACTCAGGATCTGAATACGGGATGTCGCCGTTCTTAGATTTATCTTCAATTTTGGACGGGGCATTTTGTACTCCGTAATTCGGAATGCCGCCTATCAGCTTCATTCGCCTTTTTATTTCATTGGTGTTAAAATCTTCGATTGCGCTGACCACAGCCAGCACAGTCAACAATATGCAAGCTTTCGTTTTCATCATTTTGCCTGGTTTCTTTATGTTCGATTCAAATCTTCCGTCGTTTTATCGTGTTCATCTGTAAATAAAACAAAAAATAACGTTACTGTTATGTATCTAATTTATCTTGGTATAATATTATCTAAATAATAAACCTGTTGACTTGTCTATTATTCATCCCAAGACAAAAAAAAGTCCTGAGAACCGAAAGCAGGAAAAGCCTGAAAAAAAAACTGTGAGACGAATATTTAACAATGATAAAAGTTCCTCATTAAGACAAACGAGGTCAAATTATTGAGCGGGTCATTTTCAGCATTCATCCTTTGTGACTAAAGTTTCAACTTGGTTGGCGTTACTAATACTTTTAAGAAACTGCAAACGATTTCGTTTCATTTAAAACACAGTTTTATAGATGACTGTGGAAGATGACAATATTTTCCCCAAAAACTTTGACTTTTATAACAACAGACAATTTTTAAACTACTTTGGATATATCATTATTATCAATATTGCTTTTTTTTATAGAAGGACAAAGCCTTAAAATTGCGTAATTCTTTCTCTCTGTTATCTTTAATACGCTCTTTTCTCACTTTATAAAAAGACCATTTTATCCGCTAATGATTGTTACCCAGTACAATTAAGATAAGGCGACAAAACTAACCAAGATAACTGTTCCACTCATTAGTCACATCAAAGACAGAACCAAGTTATGAAATAATGATCGTATCTTTGTTTTAAAAAAATTATTTCATCTTAGCTAATAAACAGAAATTAAAATTTTCTTTTCACAATTACAATACAATATACATAATCTGGCGTGAAAAATCTAAGACATAAGTCTCAATCACTCAGAAATGAAATTTATGGTTAGAATTTAATCGTTCAATAGTTCTTTGAACTAGATTCGTCAAGTTTCTGGTAAATGTGGCAAGTATCAATTGAAATCCGTCCACATTCCCTTTTTAATCACTTTATTTAAACAAACAACTTGTATTTTCGAATCATTTATGGACTCTGAATCAACCATAAAACTCAACAAATGAGAAAATAGCTGATAGAGGATTATCAACAGGCGGTGAGACAAGTGAACCGACTGAAAACTTTTTTAAAAAATTTAAATAAATATGATAGCATGAAGAATATATAAAATGAGTTGTAGACCTCACAAGACAAGAGTTTAGAGGTATTTTTTCTTGCTTTGGAGGACTCTGACTCAACTAAATTTATTTTTATTTTTCTCTCAACCACCAGTTTTATTTGAAATGATGAACAGTTTGTGCAGCTTTAAGTTTTTTATCTAGAGAAGAGAACATGGAAATAAGTGAAAGGCCTGAAAAGGTGTTCCCAAATTCGATCAGTAATTCAGTGCGCAACCTTTCACCTACAAGTCGTCAGGGGTGTCAGTATCAAACTTGAAATTCTTACTAAACTCTTTTTAGACTATTCAAAATAGAAAAACTGTTCTTAATTGGTCATTCATCGACAACTACATCGATTTAAGATAAAAAACTCATTTCCCTTCCACAAATTAGTAGTACACTTTTCACTTGAGTTCTTTATTAAGTTTGCGGCTAAAAAATTACCGGTTTACTTGCCTCTAAGGTACAGAATAATACGAATGATACTCTCTAAAGAATATTATTAAATTGAAAACCATTATTTTTACATTACTTCATTAATAACATTTTACAAATAGTACTTTCCTTTGTCGGGAATCAAGGCACCTTAATCTCTTATAGGTATTAAAAGTCGGTCAAGAGTTAACACCATCAGATTTTCACACTTTCTGTGAATTCTTGTTCAAAACGAATGTCCTTCACATATAAAATTCTTAGAGATAATTGTTTTGTTCAAAATGTCAATAGTACAAGTAACAAAAAGTAAAAAAAGAAAAGTTTACATAAACATTATGATTCACACCTAATTCTCTTTTAAATCTACTATACTCTTAGACAGATTAAAAGATCTTTATATCTATCATTCCGACTGGTGCGTGTGCAAGTTAAAATTTATTTTTGAAACAATCAACTTCCAACAAATCTCAAAATATTTTTCTCGTGGGGACTGGAATCCATTCCCACATGTGTTGTATATACCATAACCATATTGAGGGAACAAAACGTTTGTATTTCCATCGCCAGTTAAACGTAAATTAATTAATTTTGACTACTTTAAAAATTTTAATTGTCCTTGAATTCATATCCGCCATTTAAAATCTGACACTAAATAATGATAATATGGTACTAGTATTTACAATGAAATGATGAAATTTAATAATAATTTTTAATGAATGTGATTTCATATCTATATTTTTGTGTTACGAGACAACCAAAAATCTCTCGCAGTTTTTCGTCATCAAGATAATAAAAGGAACTTAATAAAATTTCGCCTATAATCTTATTTCGCAATTTCTAATGACAGTCAGTACTTTTTGCTTAAATGATTGCCCAATGGTTTGGTAGATAAAAATCAAAAAAAATCCTCAGAGTGTCGCAAGTAAAACACGGGGGTAAGAGATAAGTATAAACAAATCAAAAGTAAGTTATTAAAATTTCAGATTAGAACAAGAGGATACTACTAACCCAAATTAACACATAACTAAAAATTTCCGTTAATTTAATACTGTTTGTAATATGAAACTTAAATGAAGAGCAGACGTTTAATTAGACCACTTTAAATAACTTCAAATTCCTGGAAGAGGAGCCACTTGAAAATGCTTAGTACTGAAAAATAATTGAACATAGAAACACAATATACAAACAAAATAGATTTTCTAAAAAATCTGACACAGAGAAACTTTCCTTACAAAACAGATTTCCCACCACCCAGTTTTCTTTTTAGACAATGGAAAAGTCTCGAATTCCATCCCAATTTAAAATATCTATAACCGAAGCATTATTTCTCCGATTTTTCATTCCTTCATCCATGCAAAAATATTTATCCTTGAATGGATGAGGAAAAAACGTTATAGATATCTACAAACAAAAAATTCTTGAGTAGGAAAAGCGAAACCTGATCCTCACAACAGTTATTCATTGACAGTACCCTATAGATGTTTTGATATTGCTTTGAAGGAACTAGGTCAAAAGCGATTCTTGAGATAAAACAATCTACAGTATAAGGAAAGTATTTATAAAATATATATTACAAAACCCAGATATTGAACATATAAGATTTTTTTTCAACCTAAAACTGATAAACGAAAGTTTTTAGGTCTTACTTTCAAAGAAACGACGTTGGTCTACTCATCTAAACACTTTATCTAAATTATGATTAAATTCCAAATGACTACATCCGCATTGAATTGATACCATCATAAAGAAATTACAAAGGATTTAAATTTATTTTTAAAACATAAATAAATAAAAACATTGAAAACAAACAAAAAACGGCATTGACCGTCACTGAAATGTGAACACAAGCATGCAATTATTTCGGTCACAATATGATTCAGAGGCCATCGTCCGGAGCGTCTGCAAGAAGCGAATGTGTGAAGTGTATACTGATGAATAAACGAAAATCCCTCAACCGTGTTACTGAATACCGCATACTTATATCAGGTTTCATTTCCTCTTTTAAATTTTTTTTTCACCCACTTCCCCTCCTTATTTAGTCCTTTCGAGGCAATTATTTAAATAACTCACGTAGTTTACAATTTTGCTTTTAGGAGAACTGTCAACGATAGGGGTCACATCCCTTTTTCAGTATGTCAAGAAAAAAAATTCGATCCAATATTTACTGTATAAGGTACAGGATTGGGAAATTATAAATACCTAAACAAAAGGAGAATTGATCCTCATTATGCACTAATCCAAACAATTTTATTCAAAACAAAGAAAAACACTTGTAAACATGTACTTGTATAAAAATGGTGCTACTTTGATTTTAGCTACTCATATTAAACAGAAGTTGGAGGGAGATTCAGGATTTTTGTTTCACATAAAGCCTGAACAGAATTATCATTTAATAACTGCTTATTGTTTACATTTTAAGGAAATTAGTTATAACTCTTGAAGACAAGAAAAAAACATTTAAATTAGTTTCATCAAACAGTGTCTTGAATCTGTTTTTACAAAAAGCTCAACATGGGCTGGTGAATTAATTTAAAATTTCTAAATCCGTTTCAAAAGCAATTTGTTAAACCTATGTTAGCAAACAAGACATGAACTTGTTTTTATGACTCACCAAGACGACATCAAGTTAACCTTTTATTTAGTTAACTGGACATTTGCAAGGCCTTGGGAAATGAATAAATAGAAAGGAAAGAATTATCTTTTCATAACCAAGTGAAACACATCCCATCTTTTTAAATTAATACCCTGATAAGTGATTACAACAAATTTGATAAAGATTGGCAGACAATGGATTAATAATTTTAATGGGGAGCAAATTTTGAAAGTTGTCTCAAGCTTTAAATCACAAGAGTGGTAAAATCACAACCCAAATCACAAGAGAGAAAGAGTACTGGTAGGAAGATATATTTTTAGGTTACCAGGATGTGCAGGATAATGCATAAAAATAAATAAATAACTTATGATACATGATTAATGAATAATACTAAGAAAAAGATTTTTTAAAGATACAGGGAAGGACATATCTAAAGACTCAAAATCTTAGCAATAGTTCATTACTGGGTTTTGAGGATCTGGTAACCTGCTTAATAAGATCCTGTGGCATTATTAAACACAACTTCCATTTTACTAGTTCATTTACTCCCACCTTTCACTTCTCACGATTATAAAAACTTGTTTTTCAACCATTATTTGCAATTTTTTTCTAAACTAAATGTACTTTTAATAAATCAAAAGACTAGTACATAGATATTATAGGATATTTTTAAAATAAATTTAATTTTATTATTTATGTTGGAAATCATTTTAGAAACAAGAGAACTTGTTTACTTTGACGTTGGGTTTTTCGGATTTAGCGTTAATACGAACTTCTCTCTCCATTCCTAGAACTATACCTTTAAGCTTACAACTTGCGCAATTCGAATTCTTGAGTAATTTGAACTATTTAGGTAGCTCTATATAGGTTAAAATATGGCCGGAATGAGGTGGAATACAATTGAAGTAATGTTGGATATTTTTCATGACTGGATGAATTGTAAACTTACCTTATTTTATCATCTTATGACTTTAAATAATATCACATTAGGAAAATGTGAGAGAAAAAAAGTTCCGGGCGATTTTAACTGACAAGTTACAGGTTGAAATAAAAAAATAAATTTTCACAAAGAAAACTTTAAGGCATACTGTGCACTCTAAAACTGACTATCAATAAATAAGTTACCTTCGCAAGTTATATTTAAGCTGATCTGTTTAGGCGACTATCATTTCTTTCCAGAATTAAAACAGAAACATTGCAATTTCATTCAATGTCATAATTTCAAACTACCATTCATTAAATTTGAAAAACAAAGACATTTTTATTGATCGCTTCAAACACCACACATCAGTAATAAATATTTTATAAAACATTACTTAAACCACATAAAATCACAACTGCCCGCCATATCTTTAAAAATAATCAAAACGACAATTAAAAAAAAAAAAATGAAAAACAAACTCACTTTGATCCCGTTATTCAGAGTTCACGACGGACAATAGAATCTCATTTACTCCCATCTGAGGTAAGAAAATGGTTCAATAGTACTGTTGCCAGATTTAAGACGTGCCTGAAGACTTCTATTGACACGATTATTTGACATTTAACTTCATCTCAGACTCCTTCCATGGAAAGATGACGTGAGCTCAAGGCTATAGTTAACTTATAGTAAATTAGGATCAACTTAATTTTCCTTCCATCAGAATTTTGCAGTATATATTTTTTGTGGAACCCTTTAAAACTTCAAATTCTTCAAGCAGGAATTAAATATTTTGTGAAGTTAGTTGGGCAATACGTCATTTTAATCAGTTAAGAGCTGATTTTATTTGACAGTTTTTTAGATTCAATTCATAACAGATATAATTATTCTGGTTTATATATGGCCTCACATCTACTTATTAATTTGGACCTTGAAGTCTCCTACTCATGATTTAGTTCAAGCACTACCTGCTTTTATAATAGAGACGATACGCTTTGTTTTGTGTTTCAAAAATCTGTGGTTTTGAGAAATGCCATAACTTTTAAAAGTAATTTCTAAGCATGTGAAATTCATTGATGGAGTCCTTAAAGAATATCTAAAACTTAATAAATCTATTATTCTACAATAAACAAGTGCAAATTTGCGAATTTTATATTCAAAATCATTTATACAAGTTGATGTAATTGTACAGGTGAACATAAACAAGTGTTAGGAAAACTCAACAAATTCTGAGAAAAAATTCTTTTTAATTAAATATTACTGTACAAAATTTCTTATGAAATCAGAGGTGCATGTTGGCTTTTCTCAAGCCTGAAATTATATAATTTTACAAAGAATATTTTACATTATAAATAATGAAAGAATTTTTTTTTATTTAAAGTAATAAATTAATGTACTAATATGAATAGAAGTTAAAAATAAGTTATCATCAAATATAAAAATTCTATTTTTGTAGTTCCTTTTATAACCCTTTCTTTTAAATACTTGAACTAATTGTTTCAAATTTCATTTTAAGTTGAAAAACAAAAGAAGTTAAACATTGTTCTTATCAAACAGCACGTTAATTAAAACTCAGTAATTAGAAATTCTTTTATATGTGCTTTATGGTATTTCAGTTTGAACTTTAAATCTGATGTTGAAAGACCTTGCTCTAATCAAAAAACAAGTTAAACTGAATTAGCCTGAAATTACCCTTTCTCAGGCTAATTAATTGTAAAAAAAAAAGTTTGAATTATACTTTGTTGATAAAATGATTGGTCAAACGATTGGTTCAAGTTAGAACAATTGATATCAGTTCGTTGGAACTTCCGTTTTGGAAACAACACCGCAAGCGTTTTCACTAGAATCGACGCATTTCCAAAGTCCGTAGGTTTTCCCCACTGTTGTCTGCCAAAGCCTTAAAGTTCCATCTTCGGATCCTGAAGCATATAATTCCCCATCCGGAGAGAAACTGGTACAATGTACTGGTCCAAAATGACCCTTGAAAGATTCTGAAATAAAATACATTTAAATGATTTGAAAGTTCTACTGAATCATAATTAATATGTTAAAAATTAAACAAAAGCGAACGTGCCTATCTCAACACCGGTTGTATAATCAAATTTATACATCTTGAGATCTTCTCCTCCGCAAACAAAAATCGTCTGTTCGGGATGAAGCGACGCACAATTAACCTGAGTTGGAATGGTCACTTCTCGAATTAAATCCAAGCTGCAATAATATAGTTACAAATCATGAAACAAGATGTATTGTAAGTTGACAATAATTAACTATAATGATATCTCAAAGTAGATGTCCCTACCCGTCACTGATTTTATAAAAGCTAACACTACAATCATGAGAAATAGTAATGATAGAGCCGTCTTTAGAAATCTCCATACTGTTTGGAACTCCACGAAGCAAAACCTGTTGACATTGAATGCCGGAGCGCCGATCCCAAAGTCTCAATGTTTGATCTTGAGCAATAGAGGCAATCGTATCGTCTCTTAAAAACGCCGCATCCTTAATTGCTCCCGAATGTCCGGAAATAACGACTGGACCTAAGCGTAAAAATTAACGAGCTGATTATTATTCAAAAAATTAATACGACGTTTCTCAGAAACTACTTCTTATATACTCCAGACGACCTTATGGCCACATCATAAACGTAATTATTTGTGTAACTATGACTGGGAAAAATGATACTTTTTGGTCACTTGAAAATTTGGTAAAAGGTAATGAATATTGTTCTTTAGAGGCAGCCAAACTATAACAAGTTGAAATCAACATCATCAACTCAAACTTGATTACTTTTTTCCAATAACTTCTTCTCAAGCTTAATCTCAATAAACTTACAACCAATTCAACATTGTCAACAAACTTACTGCTTTCCGGTCTGTTGATGTCAAAAACCCGAATTAATTTTTCAGTTGATCCTGTTACCAAGAAGCATGAATCTTTTGAAAAAGCTACACTTTTGACGATGCGATTATGTTGAAATGAACAAATTTCTTCTCCAGTTATGGCATCCCACAGCTGAAATCAAAACCAATTAATTTTGAATATTAAAATAAAATAAAAATTTTTTATTAATGATAAATGATTGAATGTGATTTTATTTTTTGCCAAGAAATTTTCTTTTTATTGTTTTTAGGCTCAAAAGCATATAGAATAGAGGGAAGTAGATTTTAAGGCCACAACAATTGTTTGAAGAACCCACTAGTCATTGTAAAAATGTCATTGAAATTTTGGCATCATTTCAATCACTAACCTTCCTTTTGTTGCTCATGCACAGGTATCATTACATGCACAACATTATAAGTTATAAACTAAACTTGTCTCACATTTTTTTCAATTGAAAGGAAAAGGCCTAAAATCAGCAGCAGTAAAAGTTAACGAACATTATATGATATTGAAATAAAAATTGGGAATATTTGTCTAAATAATTTTAGATTCCAATAATGAATTTATAAATCCTTTTACAAACTGTAACAGAGATTTAAAATGTCAAAACTACTTGTCCACTTTATTAGATAGTAGCATTGAATCAAGAAATTTTGTTTTACAATATTTTTAAATCCTTTAGTCTCCAAGCTACCTTAGCATTTGAATCAGCTGAACCTGAAGCAGCCTTTGTTGCATCTGGATTAAGTGCTACCCCCCAAACTGCACCCTTATGTCCCATAAATGTACCAATCCAATCTCCAGTATCACCTTGCCTAAGCATGGGTTGTCCATCTGAAACAGGATTAAAACCAAAATTAAAACAGACTTGAAAGCTGAATGCAATAACACAAATCAAATTTAAATTGTTGCAGACTTTAGTTCTACATTAAATGCTTGTATTTTTATGCTGCAGCAATTTTTAAAGACAATCTTTTTTTAAATTAAATAACATAGTCTTTGATACAATTCAAATACTCTAATTTAAAGGATTTTGCATGGCTTTAATAACTATAAAAATATTGGATTTAACTTTTAAATGCCATGTGAAAAGTAATGATTGTCATTTAAAAAAGTTTTAGGTTCCAGGTAAGTTTTACTCAAGAAAGAGTTTCCATGAGTAGAAATGAGGAAGTTTATCAAGGATATTTAAGAAAATAAGGAAACAGTTAATATTTTTCTTGGACTTGGACTGATACAGGCCAAGGTAATGTGGAAATGCTTAACTGCAAGGTCGGTGTTTACAGAAACTATAACACATTTCGTTATTAATAAAAACATATGCAACATAAGCTAAGTATCAGTAAAATTAAGTGCAGGTTTCAAAATCACCTTTGCACGCAGAAATCAGAAAATATCCACAATCGGTAACATCACTAAAAGCTAAATGCACCACCGGACGTGTATGGCCACTGCAAGTTAACGGAGTCTGCTTTAAATTAGACATATCTTCTAATGTCAAAAACTTGATAAACAAAATTTTTCGACGGGGCCCACCGTAACGTACGAACCATCCAAACAGACTGTCCGTTGATACCTGTTACGAAGTGGCTGTTTGGGCACCCCAAAGGCAACAACGCTTGACATCACGCGCGGTGTTGCCAGTTGCCAATCTTATTTCAAAATTGGCGCATGCTTTCAAAAAATTTGAGGTATTCTTTTGGTGCACGAATTTTCAGTGCGATCCAGATTTCAATTATTAAAAAAATCCAAACCAAAATCATGGGGGTTAAATAATATAATATAATTTAATTTAATTTTACGATTATTTAATTCAGTAAAATAGCCTAATCTATTTCTAACATGTTGAAAACGTTAAAACTAACGTGGAAGCAGAATGATGGAGGCGTTTAAATGTATTCATCAGTTCACCACTTAAATTAAAAAATAATGGATTAATTGTGAAATGTCGTGAAATTACAATACGGGACAAGAAGTCCCAAGGCTTTTATTTGCTATTGCAAACTTTAGACTTAATAATAAGTAGTAAAATATGATGAGATGAGGTGGAGGGACTTCATTTTCTTACTGTTTGGTGGCACCATCATTTGGTGTTTCATATTTGAATTGTTTATATTAAAATCTTTGGGCAAAAAGTTTTACAACTACTTTCAAGATTTCGAAGCAACATCCCACCTGAAAAATCTTTTTATTAAGGCCCCCGTCTTGGAGGAAAGGTTATTTTTAATTGACAGAAGAATGCTGGAAATTTATCACGAGATGGAAAAACGATCCCATAACTCTGATCAGAGTTGTGTTTTTTGTAAAATAAAGAGAAACCAGCCGATTACTTTTGCACTCTTGTGCCCTACAAATAGTTCCTTGGAAGTAAGTTTGTTTTCTTCTTTAATTTTTAAATTTTGGCCTTTTAATGGAAGTAATAATTTTTTAATTACAGGAACATGTTCTTTTACCTATACTCAGAGCATGGGAAGTTGGTTTTTGGGTTGAGAGCATTATTAGCTCTAAGCCAAAGAAGTTTTCTACTTATCATGCCAATTTGCCATTAGGTTTTATCTTACAAAAGGGTGGAGGCGCTGTGATTGTTGAAATTGTATTGCTCCATGAAAGAGAGGTATGTTATAATACAGGGTAGTCAACTTTAGTTGTAAGAAAACTATACAAAAAATTAATGTTCATTCAATTTTTTAAAGGGTGATTTTTGGTGGCATGGCTCATATTATCAAGATGCTCAATACAAGTCAAAATTCTCAAATCTAGGCATAACAGATGTAAAAAATAACTTGGTGTTAAGTCAAGAAGGTGCCTTAAACAAATTTCGCTTTAGATCAGTTGTCATAGATCAGAATTTGGTGAATGTACCAAATGATATTTCTTTATTTCTAAAAGACTCCACTCATTTCATTGAATGCAATTATGAATTAGCAGATAAGTTTTATCGAACATATGGTAAAGATACAACTGCAAGAGCCTTGAGGTTTATTCACAAGGCCCGCAAAATACTGTCAACAGCCAAAGCTGTTTTAGATGAGTTACAAATCCCATTTTGGATTAGCAGTGGAACTTTATTGGGTAAGAAATGTGACCCAAAAGGGAAATGTATATGAAGAGCATGTTCTAACCATTGATGTTGCAAGTAGATTTGAATTAACATTTGACAAATTGTTTGGCTCCTTAGATACATGTAAGTAAAAATTATCAAAAAATGCAACCTGAGTCTTAACCCTATGTGTTTCTTTATAGGAAGTCATTTTGATTCTGTTTCAAAATTGCAATTGTCTTATATGACATTGTGGAACACCTTAGTTTTGAAATATTGGTTTTGCTTTATTGTGATTGTTACTGATTTCTGTTAACAAAGAATCAAGTAACTAAAATTGATTCTTAGTTATGTGAAGTGTTGCTTTAGTTTTGGTGTTTTTTTTACAACTGCATGAACTTTGTAAATAATCAGTTGATAATTTTTTTTCCTTTTAATTTAGTGAGTAAAATTGCACTAATTTATAGTAAAGAAGTTGACATTTGATAATAGTATGACATGAATTTGAAACTAGAAAATGTATTAATATTGAAACTCTTGCTCTTTTCTTTCTTTATCTTAAAGTTGTGTATAGAAAGTTATTTTACCTACATATTTATTCAAAATGATTACTGAAAGTGTGCAAAAAAAATTTCAGGTTATTATAGGCAGTGTGACATCATCCCATACGCAGGAGATGTGGACATTGGAATTTTTATCAAAGATTACAATGAAAAAATGATAGACGCCTTTAAAGCCGCCCATTTGAAACTTAAACACAAATTCGGACGTATAAATGAAGGATTTGAATTATCTTTCATTTTGAATCAAGTCAAATTAGATATTTTTTTCTTTTATGATGATGGAAAGAATTACTGGAACGGTGGTCATCAATTATTTAGGAAAAACGGAACTTCATACGGTGCCTACAAATACAAGTAATTGAATTTTCCTAATCTTTTTTGTGTAAACACTTCCCAGAGCTTTGAAATTTCAAACCAAACGTTCTTTTTTCAGGTACACTTTTCCTAAGTTTACACTTTGTTGGACTGAATTTTTGGATATTAAAGTCAGAATCCCATGTCAGACTGAAGCTTACATAAGGGCGAATTATGGACCTAATTGGTTTATCCCTATACCCAAATGGAATTGGGTTGAAAGCCCCTTCAATGTACAGAAAATGGGAGAATGGAAGGATGATGAGATTAGCGATGTCATGAAAATCTATTGAAGGTTTTTGTTCTTGAGTACCTGCCTCATCAACTTGATTAGTCTATTGCTTATTTTTTTACTTCTTTATCCTCTTGCTGGGTGTATATCCAAAATTTATCTTTCAGCATCTCAATCCACTAACCACATAACTCAGGTATGGCCTTCTCCTTTCTACAGTTAACCCAGAATATTGAAATTTTCTCATAAGATCAAAATTTTATCTATTCTTTCATCACCTCTTTTCTCAAACTCCGAATCTCTTAGGTGAGTATATATAACTCAAACTACAAAGTTCCCTAAGAAGTTCTTTTTTCCATACCAGCTCTGATTTGCTCTTCAATTTTGTAATTTCCATTCCATTCCTGAGGAGCTGAGTTTGATCAATGAGGCTTTTTAAAAACTAGTCATTACAATTTTTACCATTATTAACGTTTGAATCATGTAAAAATTGTATTCGGGACCTTGTTATTCCTAATCTATGAGGGAAGTTAAGAAATATATTCTTATAAAATATTTGTTATGTTTATTGCACTTCCATAAATGGATGAAAAATTTTCTTTTTAATATTCTAATCATTTAATGTTCCAATTATATTTTTATACTCTTTTCGAATTTATATCATGGAGTTCTCCTGTCTTTCTAACTTCAGTAATAGTATGGTATAAATAGACAAAATCATTTGTTTTGTTTGTTACTGTCTAAGGGATGGTTCCGCAATTGTGTTGAAGAAATAGACTGTTATAAAAGTAAATACAAATGACTTTCAAACTTCATGGTCATTTTAATTTCCTTTAAGTTTCCTCCATAAGTTCCTGTCACTGTTTAATTATTAAAGGAAATTGTGAAGAATTAAAAGAAAGGTTAGGTGTTTGTATAATCATTGACAAAGTAGAACAATTAAGTTACTGAGCTGTACTATAAAAATGTTGGGTGTCAGTTTGGTAAGTTACTGAGAAAAGCTCTAAAGTGAAAAAGAGGCGTCATAGAATAAATAACAGACATATTTTTTTACTCTATGATTAAAACAGAAATGGAACCATTCGCGAAGTTATTCAAACTTGAGATTTAAAGAACGTAGTTTTTTATCAAACTAATTACTTTGAATACTTTATCTGTAATTGATTTATCACATATTTAAAATTATAATAATCTGTTTACTTAAGGTAATCTAAATTTCAAATGGGATTGATTTGTTTTTGTAACTATTCGTAATTCTGAATTTAGTTGTGGGTGATTGTTTACATTTACAAAATTAACCGGTGGATTTAATTTAGGAATGGTTTTGTAAAACAAGAAGAAATATGTTGTTTCAAAGGATTTTACCTCACGCTAAAGTAAAGTTTCAGTTCCGTCAAAAGCTTCAGTTGTCAACGTCGGTCAGCGTCAATGAAGATAATAAACTGAATAAAATTAAAGCTTGGCAAGTGCATCAGTATGGGAGCTTTGAAGAATTGCAGTTGACAAATTCAAGATCTCCCATCATCAAGGATCCAAATGATGTCATTGTTCAGGTGTCTGCTTCTTCTGTTAATCCCATTGATGTAGCCATGATGAGTAAGGCTGTTAATTTTTAATAATTAGTTAAATCGAAATTGTGTAATGACATTCCTAAGAAATTTTCTTTGCCAATAGACTTAAAAAGACTAATTATATCATTGTGGGTATTAGAATGTAAACTTATACTAAATTTGCAGTTTTTATTATAAGACAAAACATAAATTTTATTTCAGATGGTTATGGGGCCACCCTATTAAATTTCATGAGGCAAGCCAAAGCATGTACGACTGAGACTATTTTAGAATTTCCTTTAACATTAGGCAGAGACTTCTCAGGTATAGTAGTTCAAAAAGGACATAAAGTTAAAGAATACTCAATTGGTGATGAGGTTTGGGGTGTGGTTCCAGTACATGAGCCAGGGAGTCATGCAGAGAAAGTTTTAGTCTCAAAAAATTCTGTAAGTCATAAACAATTAAAGTTAATTTTCTTGATTTTTACTAATTATTTAAATTTGACATTTTCTTTTATCAGTTACAAGTATTCAATAGGTTTTTTTCACAGATTCAAAGAAAACCCAAAAATATTTCAATGACTGAAGCAGCATCAATGCCCTATGCAGCAGTTACAGCTTGGTCTGCTCTGAAAGTAACTGGTGGACTTATGATATTGCCACCTGCAGGAAAAAGTGTTCTAGTTCTTGGAGCATCAGGTGGAGTCGGAACCATGGCTGTTCAAATGTTGTCTTTATGGGGCGCACATGTTGTTGCAACTTGCAGCACTGATGCTGTACCACTGCTTGAATCTCTTGGAGTCCTTGATATTATTGACTACAAGGCAGCAGGTTTTATTGAGAAAGTTCAAGCAAATAAGTAAGTGACTAATTTTCACATTAAAAAGAAAAATCAAAAACATTTTCATATTTCTTTTTTTAGGATAAAGGTATAAAATTGTGATAGGAAAACATTTGATTTAAAACAAATTCATCATTAAATTCTTCTTTGTTGCAGATATGACATTATTCTTGACTGTGCTGGTATTGGGCAAGAAAATGCTTCACTTTATGTAAATTGTTTAAAAGACTATAAATTTTCAAAATTCATCACTTTAAAGTCACCAATGGTAAGAAATTTCGATGAGTACGGAATGATTCCTGGAATGTTGAAAAATGCCGCTGATCTGATTTTCGTTAATTTCTCAACGGGTGTTCTTCCAAAACTTTCGTCTGTTCGTTGGGGGTTTTTATTCCTCTCGAAAGTGCTTTGGTTGAAATTACAGAAGAAGTGTCAAAAGGCCGGGTAAAACTATCTTTCACTCTTTCAAAATTTTAAAGAGATCCGTAAATAGAGATCGAAAATCACGTTACAAATCTTTTGCAGATAATACCAGTCATTCAGAAAACTTACTCGTTCGATGAGTTGCCCGCAGCTTACGAACATGTGAGCCAAGGACACCTGAGAGGTAAAACAGTAATAAATATGAAATCAAAAAGGTGATGATTCCGTTTACAAAAGTAACGCAAAGTATTCGAAAATTTAAGAAGGTAAAGTTTTCAGCACGAATAATCTAGCTTTATATTAAAACAAAGTTGTTGATATATCAAAATTTAGGAACAACCTATGATTGTTTCATGTATCAAAGAAATAAAACCAGTCAAGTTTGTTAGATTTATATTCCAACAAAAAATTATTTTCAGTCTAAGCAAATAAATAAGACCTTTGGAAGCTAGTTTATCAGCCCTAGTTCCTCAACTGTATCAGATTTTTCAGAAGGCGGGTATAGACTTCCCAAGAGCTGTCGTTTGCTTCCACTCGATAAAGCTTTAATTATCATGTTTCAAGTTTTTTCTCCCAACATTTAAAAATGAACAATACTTGGTTTTTAAAAATCCTATGAGAGAAGGAATTTCAAATAATAGCTTTTTACTATCAAACAATAATTTTCTTCTTCAGTTTCTGCAAAGCACTCGCATTTCTCTCGCTAGTTCATCGTATTTCAACTTCAGCCTTCCATGATTGAGGTATCTTTTCCTTAAAATTAAACAGATCGAATCCCATCTTTCTTTTTACTTCAGCCATAGTTTTACTGGCTATTTCACGGGCTTTATCACGACCCAACTCTAATTCGCCGAGTAAATATTCAGGAGAACCCATGTATTTAAAGATTTTGCTTCTTATTGGTTTCAAGGATTCTATAACGACTTCCGCTAACACTAACTTGTATTCTCCTGTGTCTAAGTTCTTACTTTCTTCAACGATTTCAGCCGGTGTTTTTCCCGTGAGAGCTGAATGAATTGTTATTAAGTTAGATACGCCTGGTCGCTTGTCAGGTTCATACGTCACTCTGTAAATGGTATAAAATATTTAATAAAGCTCAAAAATGATTTACTCTAGAGCGATTCATCCAATTTACAGTTACAGTTTAAGAAAAATACTCCAAAACTCTGAAACAATATACTCACGCTGAAGTGAAATCAGTAATTGCCCTCTTACACTTTCTTAAAATTTCGTCCGGGGTATCAGTAAGATAAATCATTGTTTTTGTATTGCGATCACTCTTTGACATTTTTTTCGTTGGATCAAGCAAATTTTTTACTCTACCTGAAGATGAATCTGAAAGACAAAAATTCAAACTGTATTAGATATTACTTTTATTATTAATTCAGTTTAAAATGTGTTCTCTTACTGGATAGTCATCATTAATTCTAAGAGCTTTGATTAGTTGATAAATCCAGTACATAAAACTGATTAAAACTTTACCTATTATCGTTTCAGTCTGAGGGAAAGTATTACCAAACCTGTTGTTAAATACTTTTATCAGGTGTTGAGCAAGTTCAATTTGTTGAAGTTGATCTTCTCCGACAGGAATATGAGTTGCTCTAAAATTAATAATTTGTCAAATTACAGTTAAAAAACTAAAAAAATAATAAAACTGATTAATCTCTCAAATCAATTTTTAAAATTTTGATTTATTTTAACCTGTAAAGCATAATATCTGCAGCTTGAAGTACAGGATACATAAAAATTCCTACAGGTATCTCTTTGACCATTTCACTTTTTTCCTTGTATTGAGGTAAATGTGCTAATCTTGCCATTGTGCTCATGGTTCCTAAGATCCAGCATAGTTCTGCATGTTCCGAAACCTGTAATTGTCAAAATTTATCACATGACAACACTGAACTTATTTAAAGATTAGTGATAAGGGTGGAGCACAATTTTTTACCATTCAAATCAATTAAACTATTTAACACCATTTTAAAAATTTTAATTTCACTTACAGCAGATTGCTGAAACAAAATACTTTTCGATGTGTCAATACCACAAGCTAACAATGTTGCTGCCATCAAACATATGTTACTATGAAGTTCATTTGGATTCTGAAGAGTACAGAAAGACCATGATATAAGTTTCTGAGTTATTATGTTTCAGAAGAAAAATTTTGATTGAATACCTTAGGCAGTGTAATTGCATGAAGGTCAGCAATAGCATATATTACTGTATTTTTTTCCGAATCTTGAAAATGTTTCCATTTCTGTATGGCGCCTAGGTAATTTCCTAAGTGAGCTCTTCCTGTAGGTTGAATAGCAGAAAATATTTGCCTCGGCCAAACGGCCGGCTGAAACAAAAATTCTGAATTTTTTATCACTGAAAAGCAGGTGAGATACATGGTGTTTTCTCTTTAACAGAATATTTTTAAGTGAGAAAACAGTACACAACAAAGTGACTCACTTTTTCTGTACTAAAACATCTTGCAAACATTCGTCCAACATTGTTAACATGTATCAAACGGCGCATTTATTATAAAAATCTCAATAAAAATTGTCTGTGAAAAAGTTTGAAAATTTCTTTTAAAGTACCGAAAACGAAACCATAACAACCATAGAGCTTCACATTCGATCAGTGAATATATTTCATGAATATGTTTTGGATTATTTATTATTTGTTAATGAAAATTAAATAATCAATTAAAAGTAAAAAATTAATAAAAAGCTTCATATATATGACTTATTGAAGTATTAATGAAAGTGATATAAAATAATTTTTCAAAAGTCGAAAATTCATTTATAAGCAGATTTCAGAAGACGTGTCAGCAGAAATTTGTTTATAGCAATTTCAAGTCAAGACAGTGACATTTTTATAGTTTTAAAGATTTCCTCGTGAATTAGAATTATTTTCTGATAATCATAGTAAATAAGCATTTAACAAAATGGTAATGATTATTAAAATTGTTTCTTTGTAAGAGTGTGTATAATGTCGTACACGTGTGATGTTGAGGGCCGGAAAAGTTTTTACGTGTCCTGGACCTTGTAGTGTTTCGGTCCATTTTTAATATTTAATTATCTAAATCTGAAAGGGAGTGTCGCTTTTTGTGAATAAATTGCTTTGTTTTACGGGACGTTTGTTTATGAATCAGTCGTATTTGTTTGTCAATTTTTTTTCCTGTTTTTAAATGATTGATGATAACTTGAACCAACAGGCTTTTTTTCCTTTTGTACTGTTATTATTTTTTGTCACAGTCTTTCCCAACTTCTCCTCGAGGCTGAATATAAAACCGAAGATAACGGTTATTTTTATTTAGTCTAATGTTTTATTTGGGTTGTGAAAATTTTCCACATGTAACAGAAAACAAATTCTAATATGAATTACATACCTGAGGTATGTTTTATCTGTGTTGAAATTGGGATAAATTTTGAAGTTTTGATTTAGGTCGCTGTTTCAGCTGATTTTATTGATTTTCCATTCCAATTAATTCCAAAAATAATTTTTCTTTTTCAACAGTCTGTTGCAGAATTCTTAAAAGGTTTGCCATCTTATAATGAGGACAATTTCACAAGGTATCATAATGATAGTGGAAGTAAAATAAGCACAAAGAGGCCTTCTATTTATTTGCCAACAAAAGACTTTCCTTCAGAACAAGGTAAAGTTTGAATTTTATTTTTAGATCAAATTTTTGAAATAAACCACACTTGGAGTGGCACAATTCCACAGGGTCAAATGTTTAAAAGAGTGATTTCCAATGTATTATTTAATAAACAGAAAAAAAGTTATGTGAAAGTATTATGTCGAACACAACCTAATTTAAGCAAGAGTTTCTTTATGTATTATTAATTTTACTACCAACTTTAAACTTTTTGTTTACTTACTACCAAAAATAATCAGATTTAAAGAAATTGTATTCATTGTTTAATAATAGTGTAGTGTTTATCTCTTTAATAATCTGAGAATTCATTATCCTTAAAAATTTATTGAAAATTTTGTTTGACAAATAAAGCAGTTAAACTGAGGACAATTACTAAAAATAATTGAATAATACATGATCTAATGAAGTTAATTAGGTCTTACAAAATTATGTGCTTTGATTAAATGTTATAATCAGAAATTTGGCTGTAGAAAATTTTAGCTGCCACTGGATGTTGATTATTTATTAAAATCCATGTGAGGGTGATTTAATTGATGTCTGATTAATTTTTTTTTGTTTTCCTTTGTTGCAGTAATAGTAACAGAAAAGACGAATATTCTTTTAAGGTATCTTCATCAACAATGGGAAAAGAAAGTAAGTGAAAAATTTGGTCTTCAGCTATTTAAATCATTCCTCCTCTTGAATAATAAATTTGATAGTTGTTTTAATCTTGAAGTAGTGAATTCACAAATTAGATCTTCTTTTTGAAGAAAAATTTTACATGGTATTGATATTAACTTTTTCTTTTGTTGAAGTTCAGTTACATTTAGATAAGAAAATTATTTGCTAATAGTAGGAAATATTTTAAAATGACTAAAATTATGGGATATTAAGGTGTAATCACCTGCAAAATATTTTATTAGTCTTGAGCTTGAATTTCTGTATGAAGTCATTAAGCTTTTAATTTTTTTTAATGTCATTAAAGTGATGAAGAACAACTAAAGAAAGAATTCATATTTGAATGCTTTGATGGGCATGAAAAGGTAGCTGTGCTTATGGTATCATTTATTAATCACGAGAAATTGTAGAAAATTTGAGGTGGGTTGCAAAGGCAGAAGCAAGCAAAAGTGATTTGTGACAGTTGTTTTTTGTTTTCTCACTCAATTTAGAGTTGTAAACAAATCACTTTTATAAATCTCTGCAGTTAATTGAGATTAATTTGTCCTGATTAAGAGGTGGCTCATGCAAGAGTCACCCAAGTATAAAATGCCCTGGACAAAATTCTTTTTTTTACCATCAAATCTGTTGTTCACCTTTTTTGTTTTAATTTTTTTACAGCAAGCATTAAAGAAACGAGATCTTACGAACGTAGAAACAACGGAAGAAAATGGAGTTAGAAACGTGCCAGATTAGACAGCTCTTCCGGTGGTAATAATTAAATACCTCGTCGTCGCAAATTCATATCCTGATTCTTTGTTGTGAAACCCTTGGGGGGAAACTTCATGAACCGACTGAAAGAAAAAAAAATGTATACCAAGAGACTTAAATTCATAAAATAAAAAGCAAAAACAACAGTGCCACATTAAAGGTAAAACAGATAAATAAAAAGCAAAATGAAAAAAAATTGGTTGGGAGGGTAGGAAGGGGGTCGTGTAATTTTAAAGCTTATGCTGAAAATAATTTTTAATTTTTAGGGCCTTTCATTAATATTTAATTTTAAGTGAGGAGAATGTTTCAAATCAACTTAATTTTCTATTTTTGAAGGAAAATCTATTCTAATTTTTAAGCCAACTGATAGTCTCTGGTCTGATTTTTTTAAGGAAACAATTTTTGGGAGAGGGAAGGGGAGCTTTGACCTTTAATGCTTGCTTTTGCTTTCTTTTTTTCTGAATCTGGGGACAGGTATTTGGAAATTTTATTTAAAATCGAGATAAGTTCTGAAATATAATTATTTTGGTGGTTTTGGGAGAAGTCAAATTTGGAATTGTTCATCGTCAAGTGTAGTTTGATATTTGTCAGTAGTTGGTGTGCAGGTGTTATATCGGTTTACTCATTCATCTGAGATTTTTATATCTTTTGGGAAGAGGCTGGAATAAGCATTATATCATTAGACCTCCTATTCCCACCAAGAGGTTTGTTGAAATGCTTAACAAGAAGTCATTCTTAATTGGGTATTTAATGTAGGTTGTTTGGTTAAATTATTTTTTGTAATTATTAAAGTTTCAAGTTTTCGATTTGCCATTAATGGTGGAAGTCAGAATGTTTTGTGGCATATTCGTTAAAAGTGAACTAAATGTTTCATTTCTCTGTCGGATTTTGTACGATTAGGTTTTCATAAAAGAATTTTGCTTTTTTTTGTTTAAATTGTTCTTATTCTAACTAGATAAAACCATACAAATTAGTGAATTAGTATTATTAGTATCTCTGCACACTTCAATAACCTGACAAAAATTATCTTCTGTGTTCCTTTTCTTCCTCTACGTTTTTTGGGATTAGCTCTTAAAAGGGTTCATTGCAATTATATTTCTGTCTCCATTTTTCTTCTCTCTTTGTCAAGTAAAAATAAAACTTTTCTTTTTATTATATTTTGTATTTGGTTGTTTAATAAATAATTTAATGGCGATGAATAAAGAATTTGCAAAAAAGGAGAGGAATTCACAGATGTGCAAATTTCACCTACTTGGGGTGTACTAAAAATGCGGGACGAAAAGGTAAAAGTGAGAATAAGAAGGAATTCTCATTGTTAGACACGGACTATGATCAAGTTTAAGGAAGGGAAACTATAAGGACGAAACGCAGAAGGAAATAGCGGGGAAAAAAGATGTAGAAAGGTACTGGAAGAGAGGGTGTACCTAGAAGATATGGAGCCACAGTCAACCACAGAGAAACTGCATAGGGCTTTGGTCTTATATTTGCTCGTATCCTCGAAGCAAAACTGAATTAAAAATTACTGAAACATTGTAAATTTATTTTTTTTCTTCTTTTCAAATTTTGAATAGGTTTATGAACTTTTAACAAAAACTTACAATGGTGCGATGGTGTGATAACATTTTTAATTGTAATTGGGTTGTACCTTTCAAACTGAAGGCAAATTGGGTCTCTGCCTTCCTTTTTAATAACAATTTATTTTTTGTTATAATTCGACTGTCTCCTTTGTAAAGCATTTCACATGTATTCGAGTAATATTTGTCTTTTTAATTTTGTTTTATTCATAAGTTCGAATTTAAGATTATTTTCTTCATTTATTTTCTGTTGTTGGTATGTATAATGTAGAGATTAAAAACAAAAAACTCATTTTATTATAATTTTATTTAAGTTTTTAATTGCCTAATTTCTTTTGTTAGTCTCCAAAACACTGTAACAAGGGAATCTTTATAATGGGAAAAGCGAAGGTTTCCTTCTATAGTGGTCATCACTGGTTTTGGTCGCTCTTTGGGGTGTCTGCCAATTCCAATTTAGATATACTGGAATGCACAGTTCAAAACTTTCCATTTTCTTGTCACTGCATCGTTTTTTTTTAAATTTTATTATACAAGTGATTTTTATATAAATATATATTTCCTTTTTAATTCTCTCTTGTATTCTTACTACTACCATTCCTAATTTTGTATCATTTTTATTGGTACTGTTCTCTTCCATCGACGTATTTTAACCTATTAACAATTCCTGTGGTTACGACCAACTTTGTTCCCTTGACAATAGGTATCTATTCAATGCAATATCGTATTAATAATAGAATACGATATAATAATATAGATATATTGTATTATATTACAATATTACTTCCTCTTCTTTTACTTCTCACGTCTGTTGTAATTTTTCATTCTCTTCTTTCTAGTTTTGTTCATTTCTATTTCTCTCTTTGGTCTTTCCGAACCAAATTCTTTCTCTAACCCATCCTGGAGCTAAAACGTTGGTCTGTTACTTAGATAAAGCCCTTTAAAGCCAGACCAAATACTTGTTTCGACCACGTGACAGTTAACTAGAGGATAAATAATTAAAATTATTTTAAATATGTCCTTTATTTTTTTTATTATAAATGGTAATAGTATAAGTATTAAATAGTTCACAAGCAAAATTAGGTGTACCCAAAGTTTAACAAGGCAAAGGTTGGAGGTGTTGAACCAATCAAAATAAGACACCGACAAAGAGGAATTTTTAGAGGTCATACATTTATAAAAGATTCTTACATAAAAAAGCCATCACAAGAAACAAAAGTAACTACTCTAAGATCAATTTGATTTTTAATTTAAGGCACGAAATATAGTATTTCATTCCAACCTTGCTGATTATGCATAAAATAATAAAAAGTTTCGCTTAAAATGCTCCCAAATTCCAATCAAGGCATACAAAAGCATAGAAAAGTTATTTCCTCACTTAAATCTCATACAAAAATTAAAAAACAGGTTTAATACTAAGGGAATACTTCTTACAAATATAACAATAATACTTTCATAAAAGTAATTAGATAAAAAGTAAAAAAACGACCAAAATTTACAGGAATTTTTTTTTAACTTTTCGTTCGTTTGCTATGACCCTCGATGGAGACGGCGCAACGAGATTCGGTCACGTCGTTGATACCTTCCACGAGACTTCTTTTTCTGGAAGTGACCGCTGATGTCGGAGACACTTGTTTTAGTAGTTCGACGTCATTCAAAATAACCTGAGCTCCTCCTCCAGCTGTCGGAATCACATCTCCCTAATAAAATTTTTGAAACATTATTTAGACGAATAAAAGGAAAAACGGAAATAGAGAAATTAAGAATGAACCACTTACTTTATATAATTTCGTCTCGAGTTCTCCATCTGTATGCTGTTCTTGTGTGGTTAGACAATATTTGGATGTCTTCGAATTGACGATGTCTTTGACATTTGTCAGTTTCGTGACTGACTTTCTCTTCTTCATACTCGGCTGGAAAACCGTGCTCAGTTCAACGGCGGTCGGTGATTTGTGATCTAACCAGACATCACCACAACCGACAGAACGAGATCTTCTGTGACGTGGGTTGCTCACTGCGATTCCCTAAAACGAAGACAATGTTTTAGTCCAGTTTTCTTTTTAGAAAACATGAATCAAACGTTTTAATTTATCATTGGGTTCCTAATCCGACATTCGAACTTACTCTTCTCGCTACATGTCCTTGATTGGATGGCGTTATATTCGGAGGCATGTATAAAGTCCCGTGGGTATTGACAGCAGACAATGGGGTCGTTGGGCAAGTATTTTCTATTCTACTAGCTACGTAATGCCGAGAAGCAACTTTGGGCGTGGCTTCGTCTAAGAATTCCCGAATGATTCTAAATTTTTCTTGCTGGTCCTTCATCTTGTTCTAAAATCAAACCCCAAAACTGATTATTTCGAATCAACCTCTTTTTCCAATCCAACAAGCACCTTTCGTATTTCCGATTTATTACCTGGTATTCGTCTCTTTCTTTGCTCAGTTTCATTTTCATTTCTCTAGTCAGCTTTTCCTTGGCCGCGGCTATTTTGCTCACACACTTTTCTTTTACTTTTTCCTTGTCCAAAGTTTTCTGAGTTATAAGCATGTTCTGATCTTCAATTCTTTGCTGAAGTTCTCTATTTAATTGATCTCTCTCTTCGATTTTTTTCAAAAGCTCACTTCGGTCGTTCTGACAATAACCCAATTGGCTTTCCAAAGTCGCCACCTGAAAACAGTCACGAATCCAGCTAAATCACACACACCCTCAAACGCACAACTCCTTAAACAGTTTATTGACTCCCTTAATAATGTCTCCTTACATCAAAAATTATTCACAATTGACAATTTACCTTTTTTCTCTCTTGCTCCAAAGTTCCTTTTACTCCTACATTTTCTTGTTTTATCAAAATATATTCACCTTCTCTTTTAACCAAATCCTGCCGCAAAGTTTGGTATACTGAAAATAAAATCGAATTTAAGTTAGGTTAGTAAAATTAAACTAATATTTACTGTATAACATTTTCTGCAAATTTAGTTCTCCGACTTTGAATTTTTCATTTAATGAAACAAATAATTCTTTGTTTATAGCAACACTTAGGGATTTCTGCAATCGTGAAATGAAAAATAAATTTTCTTCCAAAATGTCATTGCTTAATTCCCTGGGATTCAACTCAACAAACTCACAAGTATTAAATTTTTCCAAAGCTGAATTTCTCATTGCCAATCTTTGCTGCAAATAAGCTTTCAAATTGGCTAAGGTTTCTTCATCGTCTGGACCCAACAAAAACAATGATGGAAAAGATGATACAGGTTTAGAAATCAATCCGAGATCCATATCGTACTCCTTAACTTCTGTGTTTGCGTTCACTTCTTCCAAAGTCCTCTTGATGTACTGGTTAAATCTACGTCTGCCAGGAGTTACAGCTAAATCTTGTTTTGACAACGCTGGTCTGGGAACTTGAACTTCTTGGGTCATTTCCGCGAATTTCAAAACATGCTACAAAAAATTTCCAAATTATATGCAATGATGGTTTTCTTAAGACCAATAATTTGAAAATTTATGGAATTTCAAACCTACCACTGTTTCATCATAGTCGTCGGTTTTGGGATTAACGCATACAATCACCCTGACTTGACCTTCACCGTCGAAATAATTTTTAAACAAATGAGTTAATTTCGAGTCCCTGTAGGGCACCATCTTGTTGGTGCCGTTCTGCTGATTCTCTCTCAAAATTTCGAGGCAAGTCCTCAACGACATCAAAGAATTATTAATATTTCCTGCAAAAGATGTTTTAACTTTTTATAAACCCTGAAGAAAACCATCAGAAACTGAATATATAATTAATAAAAGTTAATTTTAACCTGCTTCTCTAAGTCTCTGGCCTGTATTTTTTGTCCTGTTGGTTCTTTCACTTCCTGCTAAATCCACTAAAGACAATTGACTTACAGTTATAAACTTTTTAAGAGCTAAAACTTGTTCGTCCAGTGCCTCGGTCGGTGCCTAAAACCAAAAAAGAATTTATAGCAGCCAAGTTTTCTATTTAAAACAAGTTTTGAATAAATAAAATTGATAAGAAACAATAAATGATGCTAACCTGCACTAAACGAATTGTGAAAATTGAATGACTTCTACTGGATTCCTCATTCAAATTGGTATGGGCCATTCGCTTTCTTTTTTGACCTTTGTAAAAGATTTCAAAAGCTTCCTCTGGGGATTTAACCTCAACTTCAGTTACACCATGGACATACATATTACGATTACCATCCTCTCGAATCACTTTATTTTGTAATCTTTAAATAAAATAATAAAAATAAGTTTGTGACATACAAATATTAGGTTCAAATCCAACTTTCAAGTAAAATGTAGGCTTACTTTTTTGTTATGAGATCTTCAATAGAATCATCAAGCAAATCATGAACATTATTGTTGTAAATTTCTATGTAAGTAACAAATATAGCAAACATATTGTCTTCATCCAAACTGTCAATTTTGGTGTTGTCAGGGATTCTACCTTGCAAAACATCACCTTCCCCAATTCCTTCTTTCCTGCAATTAAAGTCAATTCAGTCCGATTTCAGTAACAATTTATTACAAATTAATTGTTTGTAATTAAATAAAAACCAATTAACTGACCTTCTTGGAGTTTTAATACTTTTAGGTAACTGATTAAAAAATCCCAAATCATTTTGGCAGCACAACATAGCATCAGCTTCATCTTGAATTTCGAAACCATTCATTTTATCTGGCTTAAAAACATATTTTTGGCCTGGTAGTTTGATATAGTGTTAAAAATCACATCAATGCATCTGGGCATGACACCTCCATCATGAGGCTCACCATTCATTGTATAAGTCTTACCACTACCTATAAGAATGAATAAAATATAATTATGTTAAATCTCTAGTTAAAGATACATCAACAAAAATAAAACAAAAAGGATTTATCTACCAACCTGTGACACCATAAGTGAAAAGTAAACCATTTCTCCCATGTATCAGTTGGTGCACCAGTGGCAAGGCAACAGTATCAAATATTTCCTTTTGTGACACACTTTCATCAAAAACTTGCCTAAATGTATACTGGATTTCTTTAGCAGTGGTTCCATTTCTATACCCAGTGATTCCTTCAGGTGTAGATAACTGTACTGTTGTGGGTGAAACAAGTTTTAAACAGCTTGAGAAGCTGCTTGGAATGGGTTTGATTCTACAATAAACTTCAACTGGTTCTTCTCTCAGTGAACCTGATCTACTTTTGCCTGGAGTTTTTCTCAATTGCTTACACCGTCTACAAAGAGTACAAAAAAAATTTTAGTATGAGCATTTTTTAAATTTCATCAAAACTATTTTATTAAACATTTCATTTATCAAGTGTAAATGTTTAATATAAATATCAGAATATGGGAAAATATATTTCAAATTATATTTAAGACAAATGACTATGATAAATTAAAAGACACAAATCACTTGACATATTTTTTCTAAATGAAATTTAATAACAATGTGAACAATTCTAAAATCTGTAAACAGCTAGGATTATGTTTGTGACTTTTTTTTGAGTGTGAGAGTGTGAAAATGTAAGATAATTTCACTAAAATATTTAAAAACACTCCAAGGACCTCCCAAACACCCATAATGGCATCAATGAATCCCTTAGCTTGTGTTTTGTATTAAAACCCATTTCGTACAAATAAAATTTCATATTAAGGGCCCTTGATGTACCATCAATCAAAATCTCTACCATCCAAAACCCAAATCATGGGTTCACAAATGAATTCCCTTTAAAATGACAAAATAAATAATGGCATTTTTTAAAAGGTTTTGCATGTTGAAACCGTTTTGTTTGGAATCTCATATGAAGCCTCCTAAATTTTGTCTTGTTATTACAAATTTACTTACGATGGCTTCATTTTTTACTGTAAAAAAGTACACAAAAGAGAAAACATTCACAAATAAAATATACTATCACTACAATAATCACAATTATAACAAAAAATCGCTCGTTTACAATCTTAATCTCCAACGGTTTTTTTTATAAAACGAACGTTACGATTCAAGTGTGACGCACCGAGGTGCAGGGAAATTAACTGTGTGACGTGACATCTAGCGTCAACTTTTGGAACTATTTGGCCTAATGGTCGTTCTCCTGCCAATACGTTTTTTATTCATATAATTTCATTTTCACTGAATTTTTCCTGAATTCCGAAATTCATTTATTACAATAACCTTAACATTATGGTTACTCAAAAGAAGCCTAATTTTTATAAAACATGGACATGTTCCCCATCCTGTTGAATGGTTACAAATGTTTCCGTCGCTTCAATGAGATTTATCGATAATTTTGTGTCGAACATATCAAAACTTTTTCGATTTGTGTTGAGAACTTTTCCATTTATTAAAAAAAAAAGTAGCAAACCTATCGATAAACGCAACCATAACTCTATCATGATTTAATTCCGTTTTGAAATGGAGAATACTTCTCACTTTGTAATTTTCATCTTTTTTTCGGTTTCCGGGAAAAGGAAGCCCGATGATTAAAATTACACCTGGTGTCAGTGAATATCTCGCAGGATATTCTGTCACATCATGTATATCGATGAGCCAAATGACACCTTTTCTTGATGGCATCTGTCAAAGGAGCTTTATGTAATCATCTTAGACTGTTATTGGGATTTTCCATTCATTTTCAAAGCCGTTCGATTGTGACAGGCTGAAAGAAACCTGAGCTCTAAAAAAAATTTTTCATTTAAAGTAAAAATAATCAAGAGAAAAACAACATGAATAAAAGGAATTAGCAAGTTTGAGCGTTTAATAATCTAAACTACATTTGAGTTCTCTTTGAATGTCTTTATAAAATATTTCAATAAATTCCATTTATAGCATCAATGAAAAGTTTCAAAGTTGGAATTGTAATTACCATGAAATTAATATTAAATTAATTTTAATTAATTGGATTTTGTATTTTATTTTTCAATAAAAGAGTCCCAAGACTATTTCTTTAAATATAAATATGATATAACTTGTAGTAGAAACATTTTTATTCACAATTAGTTATAATTAATATATTGAAAAAGCATAAGTTTGATGTCTGAATGCTTAATTGAAATTGCTTTGTGATTGATTATGAAAATGGTGTCTGTAATATATTGTATCCTTCCCATCTTTCAATAATGTATATAAGAAATAGAATTTTCGGTCACCTTTGATTCATTTCTTTCTGAATTTCCAATCTGGAGGTGTTTTCCAGACACTTTCAGCCATCACTTCCCAATTCCCAAGAGAATAAAAGCAAGTACAATACAATGGCGGATTGAAGAAAAAACTGTTGTGCTCAAGGCAATTTAATTTCTTCGAATGAAAACGCCATAAAAATTAAAGCTTTTGTGTCAATACACATAAATTTCGTGAGGAATCTTAAGAGAGTGAGAAAGAGAGGAAGGACAAAGAAAAAAGTTAATTTGAAATTGATAAACTATCTTATTCATAAAGCTAAGCCTTTTTTAAGTAGGCTATCATTTTTCACAAATGGAAAATCCCTAAATATCTTCTCCGTTTCTCCTTATTTTATTTTCTTTCCCCTCCCTCCTCTTCTACTGCTTTCCTTTTTGGAGGATATTTGTACTTGAATAAAGAAGCAGGCTTTATCTCGAACTGTTGAAAGAGAACCAAGCAAGCTTCTAGCAACAAATTTCAAAAGGGAAAAAGGCTCAGCGCAGAAACCAAAAAGCATTTTCCTCGTGAAATTAGGCCGTTTAAATATGCCAAAAATGTAATTTTACGCGTTCGTTAATCCATTTAATTCCAGTTCTCCGTTCGAGTTTTAATCGGAGTTTTCCTGTATTGTCTCTTTGAGAGTTGCCAAGACAATAGAAACCTACAACAAATTAAATTGTTCCTCCAGGACTCTGTCGTTCATATCAACCTGTTTTGTTCACCTCCCTTTTGTTCTCTCCCCCACCCTCCACCTAGCTTTAAAATTTTGGATGCAGTCGAACATTCATATTACAAACGACCTCAACATCCGGTTGTGTCGAATACGTAGCAGAGAACGAGAAGAGAGGCTGTCTGTGTGTGTGTTCGCATGTCCGCAACAGAAACCGCTAACAATTTGATGGATGGATGCTTCAAAAAATAAAATTAACCAAAAACCCCTCTTCCCCACTCGAGCAAGCCATTTTAAAAATAAATTCACCATAAAACATGTAAATTTTGAAGAAGTGGGGAAAACATTATTGCCAAACCTTTAAATTTTAAGGGCGGTCGAAACAAAATTGTACCTGCTAACACTCGGAAAATTAAACTTCATGCAAGAGCACCATGTTTAATTATGGCTTGACTTAATTACATTTCAGATGGTTTTTGTCTTTCATAAACCACTGGCCTAAATACAAAAGGACTCGACATAGAACCGTTTTTTGGTGAACACGAAACCAAATTTACAATTTAGAGATAGTCAACGGGGAAGAGGAAAGAGAATATTTGAAGAAAATAGACTCGATAAATTAAGGGCCAAAGGGGAAATGGCTAATCAAACGAAATACCTTCTTAATCGGGGACGTGAATTTTCTTGTTCCCTTTCCCGAAAATTTTGTGAATTTCACTTTTGAAACTTCGCAAAGGATTAAGAGATTAATTAATTAGAAGATTAGATGATAAGTCAAAGAGAATTAAGAATCGAGTACTTTTACGGATGAAGCTTTTCTACTTTTAATAATAACAACGAAATTATTTACTTACACTAAACAGGTCTTTGAGGTAGAAAAATTGTGGCGGACGTTTTAGGAATCAGTCGTGGAATTAGACAGTTTAAAAAACCGGAAACTCTCAATATCGAGAAATAATCGAATTTTAGTGGGGATCCGCGCCTAAACGTCGCAAACTGTTTTCATTCATCTCATCCTCTTCATCCTCCTTCTCCCTCTCTCAATGAATTCAAACTCGGTTTTACTCAGCAAATGAAAAACGATTGCAAATTTTTCATGGTTTCCACACTGAATGAATCGTAATGAACGGTTTGAAAACAAAATGAAAAATCAAAAATGAAATAGCCAGAGAGGAATGAATGAAAGGACATCTAACGGGATTTTCAGCTTCCAGAATTTCCAAAAAAAATTCCAAAGAATAGGGGAAAGAGAGAGAGAGAAGAGAGAAAGGAGGTGTAATGGGAATGATAGTGAAGACGTCCTGCCGCTCTACCGTAATCAAGAACGCTGGGCCGTGTAGTCGATAAGCAATTTCAGTCGCGCTCGGGAACTCCGGCTGATACGATGCACGAAAACTCGAGAAGAATATTTTCTCTCACTCACTACTTTCTTTCTCTCTTTCTCTCTCGTTAATTCATTTCGAATTCGTGTGAAGGAATTGTTAAAATAAAATTATTTTTCGTAGATTTTTTTGAATGGTTTCTTTTTTCCATTTCGAATTTTCATTGTTGAAAAAAAAATCATGTTCGATTTTAGTCGTACGTTAAAAGGTGTGTTGTAACAGTCGTTTCTGTTATTCGAATGTTTTTTCTTTGTACCCTAAGTTGTTCAAAAAAAGAAATTAAAAAAACGTGATTTTTTACTTATACAACAACAGAAAAATTAATTTTTCTATTTAACAAGCTAAAATTTATTTTTGAATATGTGCGGGTTTATTTAAATTTTATTTTTAATAAAGCAAAACAAAACAAAAACAGAAAAGCGACAATGGATTACCAATAAGGTGAGTTTCATTCATTAAGTGATTAAGATTAATCTCATTCAAAACAATTTAAATAATTTACAAAACTCCAAATTTGAAAAAAAAATTATACTAAAATCTGTCTCTTATCTTCTTACACTTGTCTATACTGCCAACATATATCGTACCTACTGTTAGCCTTGCCGACTAATTTTAGTAATAAAAAAATTCTTCGTTGGAATCCTTTGGATCCTTTGAGCTATCGCATATCCTTTCAAAAATTTTCATCATTCATCGTAACTGATTACTGGAAATTTTTTTTACGAAAATTGTAAAAAGGAAGTAGAGTTAGTGAGCGAACGTAGAAGGTAGATGATGAAATAATGGCTCATAGAAAAAGCCCGCTTTAAATTGAATTTTCACTTTTCCTAGATCAATTTTCATCTAATAAGCCTCCTGTTTAATCCCAGAGGTTTTGAGTTCACCTCCTCTCCGAAAACAAAAGAAAAAAGGAAGAAGATGATAATTTGATCAATTAATTCCCATCTTTTGTTAGATTTTTCATAAATTAATTATTATTAATTATTCAGGAGTATAAAAAAAAGAAAATTCCGGATGGAGAAACCAAGAGGAAAAAAACCGAAAAATGACAAAAAATTAATTAATTTTGGGAGGAAGTGTGAAGATTTCAGAATTGAATCACATCACATCACAAAAAACTTTCATCGTGTGTCTGTGTTGACTTTCCCTGTTTTCTCGGAGTGCTCAAAAAAACCTTAAAAATAAAAACCTTTTTCTTACCCAAACGAAAAAAGAAACCGTTTATCGATTTTTAATCCAACCTTTAACCTCCTTACCTCCTTCCTCCAAAATCCTCTCTCCACCTCTTCCTTACCCGTTTTTCTATTTCTTATTAAGGTCTTTTAAGCTTTTTTTTTAAGTAAAATACCTTTCGACACGAAAATTGTTTAAATCGAAGGGAGGAGCCGATAAATGATTATCTTTCCAACTCCTTCCATCGCTTTTCTGCACCGATGCCTGAGCCTGAGAAACAAGATCTATCAATCCGGAATCAGGAGGTTGGGACGGGAGGGTAGACGTGAGGAGGAAGAAATTCTCTCTTGTCAGTTTTATATCATCTTCCTTCCCGGGAGTTCTCTGCATTTGTCGATACCATAAAATTTTATCACCTCGTTTTCTCCAAACCTTTCAAAACTGACTAGCCTATAAATGAAATTAGGATGATTTCGACAAAAGAGGTGAAAGAGGAAGTTGAAGAGAGAAGGAGGGAGACGGAAAGGCGGGATTTGATCAGTATAAAAACAGAATTTTTATAACCAGAATACAAACTTGAATTTTTGAATAAAATATAAAAGAAAAATTCTTTTCTTATAAATCTCATCATTCGTGTCAAGGAATTTCTTGTACGAGAATGATTTTGTGTGTATCAACGGTTGCATCTCGCCCCATTCCCTTCTTTCCCTTTGGAAGAAGTTTGATTTTGGTGGAAACTCAAATACCATGGCTGTATTTCGTTTTTTGCAATTTTAAAGCTCACTCAAAGTTTTTTTTTTTAATCATCACTGATGGTGATTTCAAGAGTCCTAAATGTCACAAACAAAGAAATCATGATCGATAAATGGTCAGTGCGTCAAGCACAAAAAGGTAGAAAACCGAGGAAAAATTTAAGAGCTTTACTGGCCCCAATCAAGAGCTTTAATTTTCAATGGCCACCAGTCTTGACTTTTGACCTATTACTCTCCCGGTTCAAAGATTTGAATAATACTAATCTACGTCTCTGGCAGACTTTTGACAAGTTTACAACCTCCACAGCCTAAAATAAAAAAAAACAGAGTGGAAGGGGGGTTATAAATCGAGCAACTAACCAACAAAACTGATCGCGATTAACCTCTATCGTTGTACAACTGTCAAACCTCCATTGCAGTCATTCGGAAAAACCCAATGAAACCCTCGAATTTCGACGGGAAATTTTCCAAATTCGAGTTTATTAACACCAACACTTCATTCAAACGAATTTTTATTTTTATTACTAAATAAAAGGCCTTGGGCATTTATAAATCAATTACAGTGCTGATGTAAAAAATGATAATTAAAAACAAAAACAAACAATTTGACCACCGAATAACAAATTATGAAAATTGGGAAGAGTAGATGGAGGAGGGTATGGGGCTTGGTTATTATAATTGCATCAAAATAAAAATTAACGACGAAATAATTATTATTTACTTTGAATTATGGAAAATTGTGGGAGAGGAAAGGAGGACATGATGGAAAATGAGACCTTTCGCAGGGGATTCGTATTCCCTTTGAACTCTCGCCTTTCTTTCTTTCTCTCTTTTCCACCTTCTTCAACCGGAACAAACTTTTGTCGTTAACTCGTTGACTGACTTCTCAAAACAGAGAGATCACGAGGAACACAAAACTTTTCACGCATAAGAATGTGGCGCCTCATGAATTTATATTTTGTTTTCTTACCAACTTTGAACATCTCCGACATTTCGTTTTCTTTTTTTCCTGTTCTCCGTGTTTAATAATTTTGAAAGGCGAATTTTCTTTGTTTGAAAGACGACGTGAGGAGAAACAAAGAAATCTCATCAAATTTATAATAAATAATTCGTTTTTGGAAAACAAAAATTGATATCACACATAATCACTAATAATAAATAATTTTTAACCGTCAATCGTCGTCATTTCCAAGTTGTTTTCGAGTAGATTTGTCATATTTTTGGAGTTAGAGCTAATTAGACGATCATAAAGCCGGAAATAAGAGCTTTTTTGAATTTTTCGGTTTTATGATCCAAACCCAGCCAATATTTCCATTTAGAATGCGTATAATTCAAATCCTGTCATTGTTTCCCCTTCCCAACTCCTTAAAAAAATATTAATCACTAAATACAAACCGCACAACTTTAAAGTCACTTGATATAACCCGTATAACAAGATATATACGTAATAAATAGCTTATTATTATTAATAGTACAACAGTTTTTGGCAGTTTTCGAAAAACCTTCAACCCAGAGCTGGGCCTCGAAATGACCATAAAACCGGAAGTAACGATTCTATCGTATTAGTTTCCGTTTTTTCGATTCAGAATCGTTTATAAAGGTATAATAGGATTTCGAAGAGGTGGACTCATACCGTTCCCTTCCCGAATATCGACAACAGTTGAACTTGTCACATGACCTGTGATAAATTGATTATTATTGGTCTCTATCGAGACCTAATTTCTCGTTGTTAGCTTTAAAAAACAATATCATTAAAGACAGATGACTTTTTTTATGCGATTTTAAACTTTACAATGCTCAAACAGACGATCAAAATTGAATAGGAGAAAAGAGTTTGGATTTTGCGGATTTTAATGAATCGTAACCATCGCATAAAACGAGATCTGATAGTGTTAAATACACTAGCAGTTTGTTATTTATTTATTTTAGATGTTTGTGTATTTAATTAAGTACTTTTAACTTTATTTACTTGTTTACGTATTTATTTATTTATTTATTTTCATCACTCTTTATTTGCTTATTTTGTATATTTATTTAGCTTTTTATTGATCTACTTATTTTTTCGGTTAGTTTTGTTTATTTTGACTTATCTATTTATTCGCTTCGTTACTCATAATTTAATATTATAACATCAGGGTAACATGTACCTATGTTATATAGGTAGCAGTGTATAGTTTATTTGTTTATTAGGTGGACGGAAAATAATGTTGGTTCTTGGGCGCTGCACCTAATATATGTTACGGTAAAAGTGATAAATCGGGCGAATTGATTGTCATAATCACCAACTTAGCTTTGTTAGTGTGGCAGGAGTAGTATATCTCGTTTGTATTTAGGTTTATTTGATTAAGCTCTAATGGGTTGATGGTTTTTTAGAGCAACACCCAACCACCTCTTTTCCAAGAAGCAGCAATGAAACTTTGTGAAGCTCCAAAAATTTGTGCTTGGATTAGTTCAAATTCCATTTTCAAATAAACGGGATAGTGATCCAAAGTGAATGCCATGTCTTTATTCTCAAAGGGAAAAGAATGAATGAAAAGAAAGACGAGGAGATAAGAAAATCTTATTCTCAGAATTCTATATATAAAATAACTATGTTCACAAACTGTCTTTGAAGTAATAAGTCAAATCTAACGACCAGAAACCCGTCGGTAATCAGTCAAATCAGCGATGGCTCTATCTCGTTGCTGATTCGAGTGGGCGAACGATGTCACGCTCTCACGTGGCTGTCACAACCCGCTTCTGGTATTCGACATTGTATTTGAGCCCTTCCCAATTCAAAAACCTTTCGAAATAATTTAATTTAAGGCTCTCCCACACAAACACACCCCCAACATTTTTCAAAAGCTTCTTACCAACGTGAAAAAAAATGAAAAATTTTCGCATAAATGAATAAAAACAGAAAACAAGAGGAAGTAAGAATTGAGTCTCAAATATGAATATTAATATTTAAAACTAAAACCCTCTACCTTATCATTATACTGTTTTTTATTTCAGTCATTCATCATGGCTGCGGTATAAGGTGGTAAAATGGCGTTCTGGCAACACTTCTTATTTATAATTGACTTCCTTCTTCTTTGGGAAAATTCTTCGCTTTTTCTTAAATGTTTATGATTTCAACTCAGGGAAGAGTGTGATTACGACTACACTTGGAATCTGAGTCGTTTCCCCCGAGACAGGTTAATGATGAGAAAGACGGACGAGGAAATTTTAATGAAAAAACTTTGAAAGGAACCCAAATTCCCATAAAAACTCTTCAAGTCTTAAAATAGATTTAAAAGAATTTTTCTCCCGGAAGAAATGCTCCCTAATAAGCTTATACAAATCCTTTATTATAATCCTAATATACTGTATATATATACTACATTTAACCGGGATTACAACAATATGTTGACGTCGAGGAACGAAACTTGTGTTCTCCCTGTTTATTTATAAGCTTTTGTTTAAAAGGAAAAATGAAATTTGTTTCGGCATAAGCTCCATTGAGAATTTTAATTTTATGGTTTCACAGTGTTATGTGTTAGTGTTATGTTCTGTCTTTGACGTCGTGTGCAGTCCAGTCCATATCCTTGGTTAGTGTTGGGTTTTAAAAAAAATTTCTTTTTTCATTTCGATGATTGCTTTTTCCTCTCTCTCTTTGGTCTTGTATCTTTTTATTTTGGTCTCCTTTTTGGTTTTCTTCATTACTCTTTACTTTTCACTTTGGTTTTTTGTAGAAACTCGAGTTTTCTTTTCTATGTCTAGGGGTGGGAGAATATCCTTTCCACTAGAACTAATATTCTCTTTTAGGTTTTGTGGCGGGAGGAGAGCCCTAAAAGTTTTTCTTCGGCCAAACAAAATGTCTAGTATTTGGCCTAGTATTTTCATTAATTTTAACTATCATATTTATATAAAGATAATATTGAGAATAACGTTTATTAGCCTACCCGTCTGACACCTTTTCCGCTTGAAAATCGTAGTAGAATTTGGGGCACGTATACCTATTCTTTCGGGATTTTTTAGAACTCATCGATGTCTTCTAGTTTTAGTGTTCAGAAAGCGTTTAAACTTCTAGTTCTGGAGTTTTCTTAGGTGTATGAACCAATAATTTTTTATTTACGCTATTTAATTTATAAAAGTGTTTATTATTTGTGAAATAAGACCTTGGTGAGTAATTATTAGGTCTTTTCTGACCTCTACGAACCATTCTTTATTAGTTTACATGTTCAGAAAGTACTTGAATATTCATTTCGACGACCTAGCGGGATTCATTTTCATCTAGGAGGATATTTTCGGTTCCCAAATTTTTCCTATTTATGATTATGTGTTTTATTTTAATTGTTTAGAATCTGTTTTACAGGGTTCTGGGTTTACTGGTTTACCAATTTAGCCTTCCAGAACTGTTTACTACCTTTAACACAATGGTTGGTACGATACATAACAGACAGTCTGTCTCAAAAGATTTCGGTTATATATGAGCGCAATATCACCATCAACCAAAGCTGTAAATTGAAACGAGCCGGTTAGATGTTGATTAAGACTCTATTCAACCGAAACTAAGTTTTGAAATTCCCCAAATATCAAAACAGTTCGCCGGTATTTTCTTGCCCCAAACTACCCCACGGGGTTTATGATGAATAACTGACAAAGGGAAAGACACACAGCCCGAAAATTCTTTACACACTCGCGAAAGGTTTCACATACTATGAAATTGCTGCCAGGAAAATTGTTTCGCTGAGGAGAATGAGTTTTCCCACAAACAAGGCAAGTGGAAATATGTTAATACAACTAATTATCATTTTGCATTGAATTATTACCGCTACATTATGTTTCAATTTAAACATGGCCGCCGCGAGAAATGCCACCGACAACTTTTCGATTTCTTTCTTTTTTTGTCCTGTCTCCCGGTCGTTTGCAACGGAACACTGCAAATAAACGGTCGTTAATTATATTTTACTGACGAAAATGATTAAAACAAAACAGTAATAAACTCTTTGGACGAAGGAAACAAAGTATAAAAAAATAGATATTCGAAGTTGAAATTGTATTAAGCCGCCCGCATACAAACGAACGAACGAACGAACGCCATTAACTTTATTTATCCTGTCTATTTCCTTTTCCTCGTTTTTCTTTTTCTTTTTTCTTTTGCTGTAAACAAACACTTACGTTTAAAAAAAAGAATTTACAATGTTTATTGTGTTCAGTGCAAACGTAAAGAAATCAATGTCGAGGAGGAGGAAAAATTTTTGGAATTTCAGGGTGAAAAATGCCTCTGAGCGAAATGAGTTTAAGAGCTTTTCAAAATTCAAAAATAAAAATCTCATAAAATACGAAAGCGATTTATAGTCGGATGGTTAAAACACCGTCAACCGTGCGAAGAAGTATGGATTCTCTTTCAGAGCCCCCCTCCTCCATCTCCCCAAAGTCCTTCCTCCGGTTTAAATTTGCCACACGATAAAGCAATAAGTGTTTCGAGATCGTCACTCAAGCGTATTGGGTCCACAAAGACCCGAATTTTTTAAAACTTCTTTTCGGAGATCTGCTTCGAAGGAAAGGAACCAAGAACACAAAGGAAGAGAGGGGAGAGGATGAGGGAGGGGGTTAAAGGCGTCGTCGTCATTGTCATCGGTGTTGATACCCAAAGGTTCAAAAGCTCGAGGTCATAACATGTTAGTTCAAACTCGTTCGCTGTTGTCAATTGTTTGCAAAGGGATTTGCCCCGGAACTAGTTGACACGGTGTGATGGGACAGGGGATGAAGGGGGTAGGGGATGATGGGTGTGGTGGAGTAACCGCTTGTTTGATTGCAGCGTCTATTTCGACCCGAGCGTTGGAGTGTTGATCTAGTGCGGTAATCACTTGCGTCGTTAATTCTATTCTTTGGTTCATGGGAAGGAGGATTGAGGGAGGAGGTGGGAGGTGGGAGGAGATGAAGGAGGACGCTTTATCTTTTAATAGCCTAAAAATCGAAAAGACGTGATTTATTTGATCATTCTCCCTTACGCCCGTCTCTCATAAATTTATCTCCTCTTCTCTCTTTCTCATTTTCATCGAGACCAACGAGGTTTTTCATCTTTGAAGCCGTAAAATTAAGCCTATTAATCCAAAAATAAAATATTTTCGATCTGAATTGCTCATTTCAGCAGGATCTTGAGAAAGGATGGCTCTTTTTCCCTGCTTTCCCGCCTTTTTACCATCGAAGGAAATGAGAAAGCCTAAGTCACCATTTCCGGACTTCATTTGATGAACCCAAAGGAATTAATGGAATTTGGATTCGAATAGCTTTCACCTTCACACATTATACGTAAGGGATTGTCTCACCCCAAATTTTTCTTCTTTAGTTTTGCCATCCAGTCAGCATTTCGAACCAACTCAATCAACTTATCGTTACGAATAATACTCAAAAATTGGCATGAGCAGACACTGGTACATGTTTCTCGTGAACGAAACTTTGCTTTTTCAACACCAAAACCTCCGTAGTCTTCTTCTTATCTTGAATAACATCTCAGAAAAGGAATAGACAGAGGAAGAAAAATTTTCCCTGGAGACTATAATTTACAATAAAAAAAGAAGAAGTCACAGAGTTGGGACAAATCCTCTAGGCAAGGTTCACATAATCCCAAGACACCATAAAAATACAAAAAAGATAAAAAGATGATTAAATAGACGAGGAATTTAAATGAAATTCTGCAAACTTAAAGACCGAAAAGAAGGAATGGTATAAAGAGCCTTCCATCCCTTCCATCTTCTCTTCCCTCATGATATAAAAAATTTTGGTTTCTAGTCGTAAACCTATCTTCAAGATATTTTTCGTGTAGCCAAACCTTTTTACGTCCCACGAATGTCTATGAATCTCTAAACCTTGATCACACTACAAACTCGGAGAAATGGTGATGTTCTCGAATAGATGAAGGCTAGGCAAGAGTTCGTCAATAAAGCAACAATTACGCAGGCCAAAACCCTTTTCTTGAGCACACAAAGTAATTTCCAACTTTTGTTATTCATTTGACTCAGGATCGTGGACGTAGATAACATCGAAACTTTAAGTTGGGAAACTATTATTATTATCACCACCGGCTTAATAATTATCGCCATCTTCCTCACCTTCCATTCTTTTATTCTACACTTGGCTACCGTTCTCAAACTCAGCCTTTTCATTTATAATTACAGATTCTTGTATAATAATATAACGAATAATTATTATAATAAATATTATGTGACTAGCCAAATTACTTTTTAAAGGTTTTAATAAAATTGGAAAAATAACTTCACACAGGCATGTATGGAGAGTGTCCTGAGATTTGTCATTGAGATTTTAGGGGATGACAGGAGATTAACGTCTTTTAATCTTTTTCTTGTGTTTTTGTTTGACCCTAAATCCTCTAAAACAAAAATGAAACCCATGAAAACGAGTTTTATGTTTGAGTCTTGACCCTGATTTAAATTTGACACGAAAAATTATTAAAATCCGTAAAAACGGTTGTACGGTGAAGATAAAACTTTTTATTACGGTTGGACGTGTTATTAAGGCTTATTTCACGCGGTTTTTAAGTTACGCGGTTTGAATTTTGCCAGACATTGTTGATATGGTAAAAAAAATTTTTTTATAACCGAAGTGTGACAGTTTTTGGTTTATAATTTTTGGTTTCATAGTAATTTTAAAATATTCTTAAGCTCGTTTTGCGTTCTTCGAGGGTAACCAGAAAATCGGGAAAACAGTCCGGCTACTGGTGATGATTTTAAAATGAGGAACATGTTTAATAAATAAAGAAATGTTTGCGAATTGCGGTTGCAAAACTCAGTCCTACACAGAACCGGACACGGTTTTTCACTTTACACATCAACCGATAAAACAAAACAAAAAATTTATTATGAAGCTTTATATTATTGTAAAAATAAAATAAAAACCTCACAAACAATCTTTCGCATTCAAATATTAATATAAACCCACCTCCCACAAGAAAAAAATCAAATACACAAAAATAAATAAATAAAGATCAAAATCAAAAAGTAGATATCCAGCTACCAGCAGTCTTAGCTTCCAGGCTGCTACACTAGATAGTAATTCCCGTTCTTTTCAAGATGTCTACTGACAGGTATAACAGCTCAGAAGATAGGACGGCTAATAAAGTCTAAATCAGTTGTTCAATAAATAAATAAATGGGAGACTGTTTATTTTACTGTCACGCTTTGAAGGTGGATCGGACCACGTGGAACAATTCCCAAAGAAAATTCGGAAAACAGGTTTCTATGGGAAAAGATTTTCATTCAATTTTGGTCTTAATTCATTTTTGTCGAGTCGAAATGGTATTGGAAGTGAGATTCGCCTCCTTCCTCCTCTTGGAAACAAGATTTCTTGCCTTTTTTCTTCGCTTCTCTTTCCTCCAAATTAAAGTTTAAATTAGTTTCCGATGGTTTTCATTTGTTTCTCGTCTAAAATTTGACTTTTCTTTGGGTCGGAAATCTCTCCTCCATTTTATTTAAACCTGTCCTGGTTTCGTGTCTTCCCTCGGGAGGCGTTTTATTTTGCTCCGACACCTCTTTTCGTGAATTAATTTGTTCAGATTTATGTGCTTTCGTAATTATAATTTACTATGTCTCAATAATTTTCACAACTGCTAATTTCTAAGCAAACAAAATGTCTTCCTATTTAGGTTTTTATTTATTTAAAATGAGCACTAGAATTTCTTTACCGGGAGTTACAACGGGGAGGGGTGTGTTAGCTTACTTTCTTTATCCCTTGATTAGCTTCCTGTTGCTTCTTCCTAATTAGCCGACTCTCAAAATTGGCTAGCCTACAAGTTTCGTGGAATTTACACGTTCCCAGCCAAATGACAACTTCCAATATCAACAGCGATAGATATGTGAAGCCGTAAGCCGCTGCCGGTGTTCCTCCGATGTAAATGGATATTAAAGCCACGGCCAGACAGAAGTCGCTAAAATCGTTGACGATTTCACCGGCAGCGAGGACCAAAGCCGGCAGGGTCAAGTGTCCCGAATTGAGCAAGAGGTCGAGAAGGAGGAAGAAACTGGAGAGGCCGTAGCAGATGGATCGGTAAATGTCGAAACCTGCTCTGAACGTGAGAATTGTTTTCGCATGTTTAAAACTCATTAAGTGTACCTGGGAGGAATCGATCAAGGATCCATCGTCCAGTACTTTGTATTCGTCCGTGTTTACACCGCTCATGAACACGTACAAACCGAAGACGGCCATGGAAAAAGCAGCGATGCGATGAAGCCACTGATTTCGAATTAGCATTTTAGAGCTGTTGTTTCGTTTTTTAATTTTGAGTTAACGAAAAAAAAATGGAAAAGAAAATAAAGAAAGGGCGGTTAGGTTTGCCAGTACATTTCCTCATGTAAACAAATAATCCTCCATTTGTAAAGTTGACTTTTTCAAGCCTTTGAACCTTTCGAAACAAGAACCGAGTCTAATGTCAGCACAGTTGACACAGTGTCTGCTTTTCATTTGTCACAACAGCATTCGACAAAATTCTTTTTGCGTGCCATCAAACTTGCAATTTTAGAATATAATGTACATAAAAGGGAGCACAGGTTATTTGTGTATACGTCTGCGTTAATAACTTCTAATAAATTTGGTTCATATATTACATACAATCAAAAGACGAGAACTGTCCAAGTTTTGAGTGTATACTCTGTCACCATCCTTTCATGTTCAGCTATTACTCATGTCCAAACCCTTTAATATCCTCTTACATACGTCTGAGCTTCTCTTTACCCAAAAACAAAATATATTAGTCAAAATAGAAACTTTACCGACAGTAAAAAACCACATGAATCTTGATAATGATTTATATCATCAAATCTAGAGTGTAACAAAATTTAGCGTCAACAGATTTTTATACAGCAAAAAAATGACTGAAAAAAATTCATTATTGACTTACATTTTAATATCAGTGACAAGGGAAAATATAACACACGCACTCTAGCAACAAAATTGCTGACAGGTTTTGACAATATTGTTGTTTAGTTCGAATTTCAAAAATTAAAATTTGAATTAAGTGCCTAATGTGTGTTCCACGCAATGTTTTAATGCACACAAAATTGCATAAACAATTTTTTGAAGGCGTAAAATCCTATTAAGTTTTTGGTTAAAAATTTTCTGACGTTATTACTTGATAACTTTTCAAATGAGTAACTATGTCAACATTTTAAAAAGTGTTTAGGTTAGTTTTTATTACAAAAAGAATAAATTTGTTACTTTCATAATTAATAAATTATTTTAAATACATAAAAATTCTATACGCGTAAAATATCTGATGAAGTTGATTATGTTTGAGTTGGCGTAACGGCTAATTTTTAATAATATTACATAACTGATACCAATCTATGTTAAATAAAATTAATTGTTTCGGTTAATGAAATCAGGAAATTTTAATAAAATGTAAATTTATTTTGCGGGCCACTAAAATTCAATCGCAGAGAAGTGGTGATCCGCACAGGGCCGGTGGTCGATTGCTGCGGTTGGGAAACAAAACTTAGCCAAGTGCTCTTTATGAAAAGCTTCATTCAAACAGTCTAACAGCTAAATTTTTCACAGAGATTTGTGCAATGTGTCTTACTCCAAGCGTGCTTATCTCGATTGTTCATCGGTTATACTGTCCTTTTCCTCTGTATCCTGCCTTAGTCAATCTCGTTTATTTTTACAGACTCCTAATTTGATACAAAACCAGTTAGGAGTGAGTTTCCTGCCACACCTCTGTTCACACAAGAGAAAATCACGCGGAAACACGTGTCGAGGAAATGAATTCTTCAAGCAAATTTCAAACCTTCACTTCTCAAACGTTTTCAACTATTTCCTGAGCCTATCAATCTAACTCGAAAGCTTCTGCTGCGGAAATCCCCCTCCTCCCTCTCCACACCGACGCATTTAATTCCTCTCTACGCCCCTGGAAACTCATTCTAAAAAGCTATAGCACTCTCAATTAATCTCACACACTAACTTCCTGACATCCGGCCCATTCTCGTGAAGACTCTAATAGCAACTTTGGTTCCGGTTTCTTGCCGTGAAATTAGATTAAACCGTCACCGCCAAACCCATTTAATTCAAAATGAAGATTTTTTTTATTTATTTTATTTTTTCTACAAAGGTCAAACACCAGGAGCTTTCAAAAAGCTTATCTTGACACCAGTAACGCTTTTCTCTCCATAGCTGTCCTAAAAATATGGGTAATTTTGTCCAAATTCCTCCAACTTGGGGGTTTTTTCCGAGAACAAAACTCATAGCCGTGTTCGTGCTTTCGATTCAGGGAAATTTTGGAAAAAGGAATTTTCCTTTTTTTGGAGGCTTTTGAAAATTTATTTCGAAAAAGGTTGTTAATTATCAATAATAAAAATCGAGGAGGAGCGTGATAAATACACGTGTTCATGGCTCTCCTCGCGGATGACTGGGCTTCGTTAACCTTTTTTAACTCTTTCGAGAAGCCTCCTCCTCCACTTTCCGGCCTTTCAGTTTCAGCAGAAATCAATTTTATTTTTTCTCTTTCTTCTGTTTTATTATTTTTTTTTTAGTTGGAATTTCCTGAAAGTCCCTTTAGTTTTGCTTTTCGTTTGTTTTCTAGAACCCCCTTGAGGACATCGAGCTTTCTAAAAAAATTCTAGATTCATTCTTTTTTATTCGTTACAAAATAATAAGAAATGTAATTCGTCCCTTTTTCATTTCCGCTTTCAAGTTTTTTTGCCTTTTTTGACTTGTTACAATTTGTAACGGAAATGTGTCTTGAAATTTCTTTCCCGGAGATTTATTACACTTTTAAAACTTTCGTCTCTTTGAAGTCTTTCGTATAAAATCAATTTCGAGTCTTTCGAGAGCTTTAGGATTAATCCCTACATTGGGAAACCCGATGTAGACTTTTTGTTTTGTTTCAAACTGTACCTTAGCTTACATTAAACCCATGACACGCGTGTCAGTGCTAACACGCGAGCACTTTCTGGTGACACGCATCTTCAAAGATGAAAAATTTTTCTAATTCAAATATTTGTCCCTCACAACGGCCAAAGCTGGTAATAATATTATTACTTGAGTTAATAATAATTAATATTTTAATTCTAAAAACAGACTTATACATGTTATACTTAACTTAGAAAAATTATAAATATTTATATTTTGTAGTCTTTACTTTGTGATGTTGACACGCAGAGTTCAGAAGTTTCACCATCACTACACCAGGGCATCTGTTTCCGGAAGAGGATGACTGAACTTGTTTGAAGATTCGAGGAAGATGAATAGCACTTTAAGAATGGTAGAGGACTTCTTCAGTTAACTTTCAAGGCTTTTGTGACCGGTTCGGTGAAGTGATATCTTCTAGCTCAGGTGGCTAAAACTAGTCAGAAAGTTCTTAGTCGAAATCTCGCGAAATTGCTTCCTCTGTGGTAAACTTTGATAAATGTCGTTCATCATTCTTCGACGGTGCCGCCTTTCAAATGCCTTTAAATCATTTTTTACTTTCATATCTCCCCGGCAATTTTTTTGTGTTTTTAAACGATGGAAATCTCCTCTTCGCTTTTCTCTCCTCCTCTCCTCTTTCTTTCGGTTTTCACGTTTTTGTTTTGTTTTGTTGTTTCGTCTTTTTGTTTCATTATCAGCGAACAAAGCAAGAAAAATGACTGTCATTGCTCTCCTAACGCCTTTCTCCTTTCCCTCCCCCACCTCCTCTCTCGCTTTTTTCTCTCTGTGGTTTTGACTTTAAATTTGAACCGGGTGTTGTTTCTGTCGACAACCCGCCCCTTTCACTCTTTTTCTCCTTACCGCCCTCTCTTCTCTCTTTTTCAGTGAAATAAAAATTCTGAAAAAATTTAAATCCGTCTGTCTTTGTGTTGATCAGTGGGTTCACGGTTTTGGTTTCCGTTTGAGACCGTGGTTCTAATTCCTTGATGAAAAAATGGACAGACCGGCGTGCTTTTGTGAGCTTTCCTCCTTTTAATTACTAATTATAATGGAAAACATTTTTTATTCCTCTCTCCTGAGATTTCATCCTCTTTGAATAGTGCTTCCATTAACTGAGGTCATTTTCTCTCACACAAATACTTCCTCTTTTAATTTTCTAGTTAAACATTGGACTCTTTTTAGCCTTTTTGTCGCATGTTTCTTTCTTTGTTTCTTATAAACTTCCTATTTTATTTACTTCCATTTTCCTCATACATCGAGAACTAATAAAGTTTTATGAAGATAGATTGTCAGAACCCATGTCACCGCACTCTCTTAACTGAACAACTCTTCCTCCCAGTTAAATTTAATTTTCTCCTCAAACTGTCCACATTGAAGGCTTCATCGGCCTTTTTCGTCGATATTTAAAGGATGTTCAAGTTCAACCCGAAATCCCGTCTTCTCGTTTCTCCCCGACGGCCAGTATTCCCTCCTCTAGCTTACAACGAACCCTTCAAAGGACCAACGACAGCCTTAGTTTTTTTAAACCTATTTTTCTTACCACACATTTTATAATTCAAAAAGGAAACCTATAACTAGACTATAAATATAATAAAACAAACATAAAATAGCGACAAAGAGGAAACTTAAGTTCACATAAGTTTGTTAACCCCGTGCCATATTAATAAAAACGTCATCAAAATATAATAAAATGTTAAATAATAATAATAACAACTTTATTTTATAAAAATATAATAAAAAGACAATGAATCGGCTATAAATTGAGAAAATGGTGACCGGAAATGGAAGGGTAACTGTTCAATGGTCACCGCTTTTATGAGATTGTTGTTACATTTCCATGTATTTGTCGATTGAGTTATATACACTATAACTGGTATATACTATAGAAGCTCTTATAAAAATTATATATACAAAATGATATTGTAACGCCTAAAAAAGTGTACACAATAATATGATGGTGGTCCTAAAACCGTTTTTCAACCTTTTTTTGGGTATAACAGGATGCGGGAGGAGGATTCATCTCACAACCATTTGCGTCCAAGTCGGGAACCTAACCACTACTCCTCTCGTATACACAATAATATTATTAGTATAATCATTTTGCTTATTATCTCTGGTAGGTACTACTCTTCTCACACTTTGTTACATCCTGACACCTTAGAAATAGGTCTCGTTTCCAGGTTTTTAGTGATAAACCTGTGAATTTGGTGCCGACTAAAGGAATTTTCTTATATTTTCTCCAACCAAGACTTTTCCTCTCTAATTTCTCCAATTTTTGGGTCAATTAACTCAGTAAAAATATAATTTTAATTATTAATTATAAAATCAATTTAATATAATTATCTTATCGGCTTTAGGAATTTTTTTCTCCAGTTCATTCTTATTTTTGGAATTGGCTTATAATTTCCAGACTTTCTACCTCTGCCGGAAGTGTTGTCTTACATCTACCAGATCCAATTAGAAGGAATAATATCAACAACCTCTTAAACAAAATCCTTCTCTTCAAAACAAGTTTATTACCCTGGAAAAATTTGTTAAACAAAAAATTTTTCTCTCTTCCCAAAATTTTTGGTACTTCAGGCCACGGCCGAAAATTAACGCGACTTTGTTTTAAAAACTTTAAAATAGGAGATGGTGGAGGTGGGTGATTTGGGGAAACATTGTCAAACAAAAGCTCAGGAGAGAATCGATCATCAGTTTTGGATTCTTGCCGAGTTTTTTTTCCTTTTTTCCTTTCTTTCTTTTTTTGTCTAGAATTTTTGGATTAATGATAATCTGAGTTGATTGATTAAATGCTAAAATGAAAAACTCGAAAGAAAATTTTCTTCCATTTTTAATTTACTTTCTTTTTTCAACTTGGTTTCGAATTTGGTTCCCCCCGTGTAATTTTTGTCTTCCTTTGACAAAAAAATAATTATTTCCTTTGTCTTAAAAAGTTTCTTTCCTTTCAGACTTAATTTAGAATTTAATTCGCCTCTCGATTTAGAAAAGAAAGGAGGGAATGAGTGAGGGACGGAGAGGGATTTTGAAGAAGAAAATTGGAAAACTTGTTTAAAATTTTTTTTCCAAGAGGTGTCGATGTTCAGTTTTTTTCTTTTTAAACTTCTACAGATAAAGTTTCTTCTGTTGCTCTCTGTTTTCTTCCTCATTCTTAAGCCCCCTCGAAGCTTCCGGTTTAGAGTGATTCGAAATGAGGATGAGCCACCACTTTTGATTTTCAGGAAAGGAGAATAAAACCTTTGATAAGAAATTCAATTAGAATTGATTGCTGTCGTGGTTTTTAATTAAAAGAAGAAGACAGGAAAAAAACTGCGCTCTGTCCAAGTTGATACCGAAGGTAATTTGTCTCTCTGAAGAAGACGGGTGGAGGGAGGTGGTCGTTGGATCACCTTAGGTTTCATTATCACTACTTCCATCACTTCTATAACCATCGAAAAGCAGACTTGATTACTGTTGGCGGTAAACACGCTTGCCAGATCTACAATAACCAGGTGTTCGATACAACAGTTTCTCTCAGTCGCTGCTGACCCAGTTAATTAAATTTAATTTTCCTCCTCCATCCCGCCTCGATTTCACTCCTTCTACCTTCCATCAGTCAAGCCCCACTGAATTCATAATTATCAACCACGAGGTGGTTAATTGATTTTAATAAGTTATTAAGGAAACAATATTTTGCAGACGTCGAGATATAAATGAGACAAAACAATGGATGAGGGAGATCGATGATAAATGAACTTGCAAATAAACGCCAACGTAAATACAACGCAGGCGTAACTTTGCGGTGTTTTATTTCTTTCATTGATTTATGCTTCCAAGGAATTTTTTTTATCCTTCTTTAGTGTGCGTTTAAGTTTTTTCTCCTCCTTTTTCTATCTTCCCTGCTGCTTTCTTACTTTTCCTGAAAATTTTCCTGTGTAGATGATTCCTCATCTCCAAATCTAACCTCGTCCTGCTCTCTGTTGTTGAGGTTCTTGAGAATTTTATGTCTTCGTTATACCCATTCGCCTAGGGCCTGATTGAAATTCAGTCGTGTTCGCAACTGACCCAGATTGGTTTTATGTTTGCTTTGAAAAAAAACTAAAATGAATGTTGATTCGTCAGCAATTGAAGGTAAAACTTTCTGTACGAAACTTTCAAAGCCCTGGTAAAAACTTTTGTTTCAAACAATTTTTTCTCTTTTATTTTAATAAAACTCAACAAAAGTTCCGAAATCCACAATGTTTTCATTCTTCCACAGTCTTTATTGACGTTGAGCTCCATTTTCAAACGTTTTTCTCTTTTATTCTCTTTCTCTCGTCCTTCTCTCCATCTACTCGAACCCTACGATATCCTCAGATTTCCTTTATACCCCTTCACGTACTTAAATTCGCATTGTTCTCTTCAACTAAAGCCGAGTGTGACAATCAGCTGAACAGTTTCAAATCATTAAACTTTCAGAAAGGAAGTGTTTCTGGTTGGACGCCTTCTCCTAGGAAATAGCGACTTCACTTTTGTGTCTGTATGTGGAGTGTTTTCGTACATCCGGTTTCCTTTTGCTGGTAAAACAAGAAAAAAAAATAAACACAAGTTTATGGTGGCGTCTGTTTTCCTATTGTTACAAGTTGGTGATAGGAATCCTCAAGCGTATACGTATACGTGATTGTGGTTGTTAAGACCCAACAACTGGACGTCGGATATTGAAACCTTTTATCTTTTTATTGAAGGCCTCTTCAGCTACAGGGTTTTCTGATTGATTGAAGATCAGTAACTGAATGATCTTGACTAATTGATCTGAAGCTGGGCTTCGGTATTTATACCAGTGTCAATGGGGCGAAACTTTACTGAAAGTGAGTCTACTTGTCTGTTTCATCCTTGACGATTTCATCTTCTAACTGCCACAAACAACCACAGCAGCTTTACATCTAGTCACTAGATATGTACTTGGACAAAACAAATTTGAGGTGATGGTCCAAACTCAAATCATCCAAATGAGACGACTAATTGTTTTCGGTGAAAATTCCTTGTAAGTAGAGTTGGTACACAACAAGGCTGTCGATATTTTGGGAACAAAGTTGAGCTTTTCCTGGGGATTTCCGATCAAAAAAAGTCACTTAACAAAGAATCTGCTTCCACCTGCATGAATAAAAAAGTCAGAACGCGTTGAATATCAAGCGTCAACTAAATTATGCAAAAATCCACCAGTTATAAACAACTTAATAAGCAATTTGCAAGACTAGAAATTTGCTTCAAGCAGCTCTTAAGAAATATTAATTTTGAAAAGCTTTTAATTTCTTTTTCTTCTTCTTCTCCTCCTCCTCGTCCCCTACCTCCACTTTCTTCTTTCCAAACTTCTCTCCCACTCCAGCATCTTTTCTCTCCTCTTCGACAACAAGGTCTCGAAAATTTTGCTCAAACTTTTTCATATGGAAATTTACTTAAATTTCAAAATGGCGGATATAGAAAAAAGGAAGAGAAAAACGTTCGATGTTGCGATTTTCCTAATTATTAACATCGTTTGAATACGAATTTAATTTGTTATGTGTTTCTGTTCTACAGCAAAAAAGGAAAATCAGTGTTACCGTCAAGTGACGTTCACAGGCGTCTACTACTACCCACTGTCATTCTGTCTCTCTCTCCTTCCTTTCTTCCGCTTTTGTCTAAGTGTTAAATTTCTTTCTCTTTCTAATCTCTATCAAGTTTAGTTTTGTGTTTACATTTTCTTCTGATTTATTCATTCATCTTAATCTTGTCTTTACTATGATGTATTATTTTTAAAAACATTTTTGAAGCTGTAGATGATAAAGCTGTATCACAGATTCGAGTTTTTTTTGGCGCTGTTTCCTCCAGTTGCAGCTGTGCATCACATTTCCTGGGTTTGATGTAGTGCTGCAGCTACCCTGCAATGCAAGTCAATAGTTGTTAGGATCACTCAAACCAGAAAAGTCGATGGATATAAACCACGACAACGTCAAAATTATTTAATAAAGTCCTCAAAAAATTTTTCCCAACAGAAAATCACCTTCACTCCATTTTTGTAATTATAGTCAATTTGTTAATTTACGTATATCAAATATAGCACAGATCTAATCAACGCTACAAAATGTTGACTCCATTATCACTGAAAAAGGGCTACTATAGGAAAGGTTTTCGAAGCTACCATTCAATGTAAGATTCAAAATACAAAAGCTCGAGTAATTGAGTCAAAAGGAAAGGTTCACGCCAAGTCGGCGGCGAAAATCCATTGATTCCTCTCGGGTTATTCAATTTTTATTAATATTATTATTGTTAGTGTTTCTAAGAGGGCGTGAAGAATTCAAACCGCTGTTTAAATTAGTCTCGCAATATGAAACCTTTAGAAAGTGGTTATAGAAAAGAAAAGAAATAAATTCTGAGGGAAATCCGGGAAAAATTTATCGCCGGACGATGGTTAAGGATTAACGACTTTACGACGTTCCAAATATTTATCGTATCCGCAAAACCGTGTAAAAGGCGTGAAATTTGTAATAAATGGTCCACCGGATGCTTGACTTGCGACCCGAGCGGAGAATATGTGTTATTGTTTGCTAGCATCCTTCCCAATAAATAGACACGCACGCACGCACACAACAATAAATTTTGAGCTTATGATAGCAATTTTAAGATTTACAGATTCGAAGAACTCACAACTCCAAGTAAACATCTCACATCTCACTTGAGGTATGTTCTCAAATTAAAAAAATGGAGGCAAAAAGAATAGACCAACTACTCTATTCCATCAAACTAAACTCAAAACCTCAACTGTTAACATTAACTCTCACCTTCGAAGATTCCACAAGAAGGAAACCGCACCCTCGTTGCTTTTACCGATTCCCGAAGCTCGTTCACAACAGAAAGTAAAAAATTTTGAAAGAAGGAAGGAGTAACAGAGTTTCCACGATTTTATAGATTGGAAAACTGGAAAAGCCACGAAAAATAAAAAGAGAGAGAGGGAGAGAGAGAAAGGTTTTCCGAGAGATAACGAAAGGATTTTCCACAAGTTCCAGTATCCGTGAGGAGCTTTTTTGAGGTTCCAAAGATTTAAGGACGGTGTGTAGTGCGACTATGGGAGTGGGAGTGTAAAAAGAGGAATAGCAAGGGAATCGGCTGGAGGGATTTAAAAAACACGTGGGTCAAAATGACCACAAAGCTGTTATAAAACATTATTGGAGAGATTTTTTTTCGAACTGTTTACAGAACAAAAATGTTTATAAGTAAATAAGTTAAATAGCTTTTTACACTTAAAAATAAAAACGTTTAACATCGCCGAAGTATTTATAATGACTCAGCAACACCAATTAGACTAATTAGATAAATAAATATTTAATTAGTTTCTCTTCATCCTTTCTCGCCTTTCACTCATACACTCTTACTCTCAGCCTCCCTCTCTCTCTCTCTTTCTTTTTATCTTACTTTCTCCTCTTTATGAAATCATAAAATAAGACACCATTAAAATGACAGATTTTTAAAAGTAATTTTTACTTTTTTAAAACGTAAAAGTTTTATTTTAAAATTTCCTAAAAGATGACATATTTAATCATAACATTTGCAACTAGGTGACTCATCATCTTACGTTTCATAATAACGGAGGAAATGTTTAAAAGAGAAATCATTAAAGGGTGACATATTGTAAAAGTTAGAGCGAAATATATTGCCTTCATAAATTTGATACTAAAAAAAAAATGTTTAAAAGCAGCATAAATTTATATAAAAAGAACTCAAATAGTGATTGCTGGTATATATACCAAAGGTGGCAAACCTTTTTTCACTATCGAAAGAAAATTATTATAATTCAATTAAACAAAGACCAAATTTCATAATTATTAATATAAAATTCAAATTTTTTTGCGTGCCATATAATTCATTTCCGTGACATAACACGCTTGCTATAAGCTATAATATCAAATTGTATATAATATAGGCCTATTTTATTTGTTTCTATATACTGAATTTGACTTTTTTTAAATAGCTGAGGTAACTGCTACCTGTCTCCAGCCATTTATTTTTAAATTCTATCGAAATTATAATAAATTTATTATCTCTTGATTATGTCATCCAAAAGTAGTGGCATAGCTTCGAATAGGACCGGAAAGGCTCAGGAAAAGAGAAAAGGAGAAGGAAAGAAAATTATGCTGTCTACATCTACAAGGTGTTGAAACAAATTCAGCCGGACACTGGAATTTCCAGCAAGGCAGTGAGTATCATGAGCTGTTTCATAAATGACATCTTCTAAAGAATCACAGGCGAAACTTCGAGACTATCTCACTAGAACAATCGATCGACTATTTAGTTAAGGTAGGAAGTATAGGAGAAGGCAAAGAGAATTTTAGACAGAAATAGAAAACGAAAGGTTGGATGAAACATGAGTCGAATTATTCTTTATTCTAAATAATACAAAAAAAGGAAACCGCATTCAATACAGTGGTTCGCCTCGGAAAAGCTTCGAAAAAGCTGAGAGAGAGAGAGAGGCAAACATAACACAAAACGAATGAAGAAGACTAAACGAGTGCACTTATCATATCAGTATCACGTATGAAATTATATAAAGCATAAAATCTAGTATAAATTATCTGTTTTTAATTGGAATTTAATAGATCGAACGTGACGATCGCACTCACTTGATTACTCGTTCCAAAAAACCAAAATGGCCGCCGAATTTTGTATCCGTTTCCCTTCCTCTTTTCCTTCCTATTCCGCTTTTCTCTCCTAAACGAAATCAATCGTAAAAGCGATTTAAAAATTGGTGTTCATTTAAATTTTCTTTTTTACGTCCAAGTTGGTACACCTGGTTTCTTTAAAGGTTATAACAACGGGGGAAGGGGGAGAAAAGTTCGATTTCGTTGTTCCAAAAAAAAATAAAAAAAACATTTCCCATTGTACGAAAACAAAGAAAAGAAAATTTCTTAGGAATGAAAAGAGGACCAGAACAATATTCTTTCGTCTGGTGTTTTTGAATGCATTCGTGTTAAGATAAAAAGGAAAAGAATTTTCATTCCTTTCTTGAAAACAGAGGAGCTAGGAAAATGGCGCAGGTGACGTCTAACGGTCTTTCGCGTCTGCATTTCCGAACCGAGTTAAATCGGGAGAAAGAAATCCGAGGAAGAGATTTATGGCGGAACAGAAATGGAAGGAAACGCCTTCCTGGTCGCGTTTCCCGCACATAAATAAGTCGATTTTCGGCCTGATTCTTCTTTCTTCTAGACGTTCTCGCGACTCGCGTTTGTGTTGTCGTCTTTGTGTCCGTCTGTCCATCCGTTTTTGAATAAAACACAACAAGAAAATTCCTCTTCAACACGAACCTCTATCTCTTGCATCCTCTCTAACACAAGGAAATCCTTATTCCGACGCTTTTAATTAAAAATTCTTTAAAAATTCTCACATCTCAAATTCTTTTCCATCATCCCTCCTCTCCTCCACCTCTCCCTCTTGCTCCTCCTATATCTTTTATATTTTCGAGTGAGAAAATAAATCCGCAACACAGCTTTTTTTTTAAAAGGTCTGGATTAAAAAAAATGGAAGAGGACGAGAGAGAGAAAGGAAGAGGAAGGGAATAATTGGTTCATCTAAACGCTAAAAACGTTTCGGCTCTCTCATCAGCCCCGGCGAAATTTCCATAATTTTTGTCCAAAAGTTTCCGAAACAGAAAAAGGAAGAGAGAGAAAGGAAAAGATTTTTTCTTTCCCGACGTTTAACATGGTGCCCTGTGACTGCCCTGGCTGACGAGACCTTCCTCTTCTTTCCTTTGATCTTCTATTCTGTAGAGTAAACGAGATCTTTCATTCTTTTATTGCTTTCCTCATCTTTTTCTTTTCTGTTTCTTCAAAGAAACGATTTTTGGTTTGATAAATTTAGAAACAAGATTAAAACTAAAAAAACCAATTTAGTGACTAACCAGTTACCAAGAACCAAGTACAATCGTAAACTATAGTTTCATTATTCTCCATCCTTGTCTCTTGTTTAAAGGACAATTGTTAGAAATCTATGTTTGGTTATTAATTTTAAACTTCTCAGTATATATTCTTATATATATATAAATTCCTGTGCCTAGGAGGGACATAGGACCGCAACAAATGTCCTCCACTTGTCCCTATTGCGTGCTAAGCACTTCGCTTGGGACCATGTGGCTCAAGTTTAGATAGCTCAGCAGCTATTGTTGACATCCACGAACCCCTGGGTCTTCCTCTGCGACGCTGTCTGGCGGAGTTCCACTCTAGGGCTTGGCGACAGATCTCTTTTACGCCTTTCCTTAAGGTGTGTCCGATCTTCGTTCCCAGATTTCCAGCGCCTAAAGCCTCTGGCTGCATTTTTTGAGGAGGGCCTCATTCGTAAGTCAGCTGTCACGCGACCAAGTCTTTGTTATGTACTGCAGGTTGACAAAGGTTTTAAGTTTACGGGTGACCTCCGAGGACACTAGCCAAGTTTCGCAGGTGTGCAGAAGTAACACAAATGTTGAGTTACGCCACTTTCAAGACAAACAATTCATTTTTCTCTCTGATTTTTTCCCGTCTTGTCCCATTTCTTTTCCTTCACTCACTCCATCATAGTACTTGGCTTTCCCTTCACTTTCCTTCTTCCCATTTTTCATTCTATTTTTTTTTAGGTCAACGACAAGACAGCCTCTCAGGCATAAACTATTTACAAAAATTTAAGCTAGAATTCCCATGTAATGGAAAATTCAATGAGATGACGTTAAAGAAAAGAGAAGAGGGAAGGGAAAAAAAAATTTTCACCAAACAAAAAGCCCTTTTCTCCAAAATCAGTTGCGCCCAATCAATTCACGTCAGTCTCGGAAGTGACATGGATGCGATTATCCGCGGACGAAGACATCCCACCCCGTCCTCATCTTCCCAAAACAAAAGAATAGCTTAGCCTGGATTTCGTCGATGATGTCAGATTTTCTTTTTTCACTTTCCGCTTCCCGATTTTTAGTCTTCTACCCCCGATTCCCAAAATCCCTAAGAAAAATGCTTTCGGCAAACAAAGATCGAGCGATTTCCTTTTCCCGTTTGCGTTTGACCTTCTCCCCGGTAGATTTTTTTTGGGGGGCTTAGTTTCCGGTTTCCATATTAATTATAATCATGCTTCCAGGGTTAGGGAAGTCGTTTGAATTCGAAAAAAAAATTTTCTCCCGTGGAAATCTCCTCTTTAAACCCTCCCTGCTCCACCATCTTGAGAACGTGATTCATTTCTACCTCATTTTTCTTACAGTTTACTCCTCTCTTCGCGTCATTCATCTTTGTTTCCTCTCCTCCAAAAAGGAATTTCAGGTTCACTTTTTCCCTTCACGATTCCGTTTTCATTTCTTTTCTTTCCCTCCCGAGGCAACGAAAGAAAAATTTCAGGCGATGAAAATAGTTCCACGCGCAAGAATATTTCTTCCTCGCCTCTCTCTCAGCGTTTCTTTTAAATGGATGGGATCAGCGATTTTCCAATTTGCGAAATTCGGAAAACGATTTGTTTAAACACGACTAAGCAAAAATCCCGAAATTAATTGGAGAAGATAAACTTCAAAACCAATTTTTTTTTGTTTTAGAGAAGAGCTGCCAATCTAAGAAAACAAAAACATCGATTCCCAGTTTTGCCTCTCTCTCTCTTCGCCTCAGTGTTCCACTTAAACAAAAGATTTAGAAGATGAGAAAAAAAAGGTTTTCAGGAATTAAAACTGGGAAAACTTTTTTTGCTTTTTCAAAAATTTTCTTTCACGTCTTGTTTTCTTTGTCTTTGCTTCCCTTCCGCTTTGTTCTCTAACTCTGAGTTCTATTTGTTTAAAGAGAATCAAGAGTGTATAGATGTCATAATGACTAGCCACCATCACTCCCACTCTGTGTCTTTATTTCTCTGTCTTCTTTGTGTGCTCTAACCCATCATTTCATCACTCCCAAATGTTTTTGACCTACATTTAGACTTTATCATTCTATAAAATCAATAGTTTAGTTAACCTAAACCTCTGACTAACACCGTCTGTGGGAGATTTGTGGTGTAGTGGACAAAACCCCTGACTAGAGAAGTTATGCTCGTGAGTTTTACCTCTCGTAACATTTATTGTTAATCATTCTCCTCTGTTATCTGAAGAACAATTTGCCCAAAATTATCTAGCACTGTTGACTACCGATCGGTCTATATTTCTGTGTGCACGAGGGTGCAGTGATAGATTCCAATAGCAGATTCACTGGAAGGTGTGAGTGTAGCAGTTTCTTGATCAGCATTCTTTGTTTCATTTTAAATAATTTAAATATTCATCGCCGACCAAAGTTTCACGAAGGGCTGATTACAAACTATTTGTCTTCTTCTGACCTAACTGCGTGTGCTTGGAGGGACATTTCCTCTACAAAGTGCCCACAGCAGCCGGTTCCCCAAACTTTGATCAAGAACGTAAAGGAACATACATAATGCCTTCCAGCAAAATGGTGAGACAGACTAACAGCAAACTCGGAACAAGTTATTATGACACTCCACTACATATATTAATTATAGTATTCAAATATTATTCTGAGATTGCAATTTCTCAGGAATGAATTACTCACTGAGTCACATTCGTTTCAGCAACACTCAAAAAAAAGTGAGAAGCGACAGTATTGACCGCATAAAAATAAACCTGACAGTGTTAAAAACAAACTCTAATTACAGATGAGAGTCAATTTCAGTGGCGTAAACAGATTTAATAGCTTTAAAATAAATAAAAAACAGTTCGTGAGACGATTTATGTGACAAACATCACCATAAAGTCGATTCCGTCCCAAATTTTTAAAAATCCTAAAATTCCCTTTTTCCCCGTCAGCACTCCTGACACAGATAAAACCAAATTGACTCCGAAGTAATCTAACAAAATATGTGAGATTGTCATGTAAATGTCGAGACGATTTGACAACTCTACTTGATAACGTTTCAAATAAAAATGGATTTGAAAGGAAAATGTGGAAGAAATGTTATGTTGGACACTCTGACCGAGTCCCATAACAATTATAAAATGAAAGACTCAAAAAAAAAATGGTCGGTTTACCATCGTGACATTTCCGCTCCCCAAGGATTTGGGGGAAAAAAATTTAAAAATTTTCCTTTAAAAAAGTCTGAATGGATTGTGGGAAGTGAGAAGAAGAAGAAGAAGAAGGCGGTGGAATGGAGTGAGAAATGAATCAAGACCTTTTCATCCTCTAATCAAGTCTACAATTTGACATTTTAACAAAACAACCTTTTCCAAAATATAGATGGATAACCGGAAATGATTGATACACAAGAGATTAAGAAAGAGATCAGACAAAACCCATGAGTGGGGGGTGTAGGTGACGTCAAAACTCAGAAAGACTTCAAAATGGCGGATGGGTTTATGGGTCTGAAAACACAAATCAGAGACTAGAGAGAGAGACTAATTTAAACGCAACTCATGTAAGGGGAGAGGACTAGCCGGAGAAAACTTTTTTGGGCAAAATCTCTTCGCGACAAAAGCCCTGCCATTTACATCTAACAACAACTATTTGGTTACCATGGTTTGACATATTCTACCGCAGCTCTTCTTTGTTCTAAGCGTTCACTTCTTCAAATTCCCTCTGTTGGAAATCATTGTTTTCCAATTTGAGTTCGAGAACCTAATTCCTCTCCTAATTGGACCCTCCTTCTTTGTATCGGATAATAAATCAAGGCCGTGGCTTTTACTTGGCTTCAAATTGTCTTAACATCAACGTGAACATTATTTATAATTTAACACTATTCCCTGACATTTGTTTAACTTACTTTAAACCGTGCGAAGACATTTTCTCTTTTGCCATTCTAAATTAATTTATAAAAGAGCCGACACTTCATTCTAATAACGTCGGAAGTATACCTGGAAGTTTGTTTACAGCCGCAAGTTAAATTCTCTGCAACGTATTCACCCCATCAAAACGAGTTTTGGTATAAGTTATTGTGATATATTAGGTTGGCAATCCTGTGAGTGTGTCACGGCAAATTGTATTTATGTATTTTTCTATCTTATTAAAAATGGAGGTATAATAATAATAATAATGGATGGTTCCTTGATTATTCTTCATCGTGACACTTCTCACAAATCACAACTCCTCACTTATACGCTTTTTACATTACAGCCCATACTCCTGTTGTGTTTACAGTAACTTCGATTGTTTCTGTGGCAAGTTTCCACTTGTTGGTAGTTCTCACTTTGGGAATTAATTATAAATTTCATTTTTTTGTCTTTTCTGTGGGTTCAACATTTTTTCATACTCATCAGTGGTGTCGTAGTCGGTTTCAAACTATATGATACAGTTATATGTAGTACATCTTTGTCCAGACTATAGTGAAATTTGACGGCTATGATTGGGGCTTAGTACACGTGTTAATAATATAAGTAAACTGAACTTTCGAGAATATTATTATTATTATAACTTTTTTATTGTATAATTTTCCATTATTTCGCTCAAGGCGTTAAGGGTAGTAGTTTTTAGGGTGATAGGGTAGTAGTTATGCTTGTATCTCTGTAATTGTATAGAGAAACTAAGAAATATAAGGTACTGTGGAGGAGAAATATGGGTCTAGGCAGTACAAGCTTCAGTATAAACAGGGAAATACCAAAATGGATTCTAGGAGTGGAGGAGTGCACCCCAAACAACATCACATTTGAAGAAACGAAGAGGAAAAATTATACATAAACTCGGGAATAAGAGCAGCCAAATTTGAAAAAAGAATCAGAGACACAGATAATGAAATTCTAAAACTTAGCATAAAAGAAATTGATAAAAACAAATATCCCAAGAAGAAATGGCTGGAAGAGAGAAGGAAATAGATTGAGAGAAAGGTAGTTGGATGGGCAACAGTAGCAGAGAAATTTCAGGAGAAAACTTTATAGACAAGCTTACAGAAGGAGACGTACGAATACAGAAGTAAGAGCTATATGACAAAATTATTCGGTTCAGGTGTAACCCCAACTATACCAATTTGCTAACCTCTGATTTGTCTTTCTACCTCAGACACACAAATAAAACAAACCTAAAAGTGAGATGCCATGGAAAGGGGTGCTGGGAGGACACACCCTGTCAGTTTCTTGTGGTACCCTAATGAGAAACATACTCTATTCTACAAGATATTGCCGAGTATATATTATTGTACCTTGGTATATATCAATTATACTAAATATTTGTACATTAATGAAGAAATAAAAAACAGCGATCGGAAGGCTTTTTACCATCCGCTGTAATATTTCTTCCAATCAGAAATGATTTCCTTAGACAAACACTGATTACAGAAAGGCGGGAAATTGCGGCTGATCAGGAGACCGGAACAAACCTAATCCGCATTTTCCTTCCTTCCTCCTTCTACCTTTTATATTATATTATTTATGCAAACAATCCCTAATAATATTTGTCAAAAGGGTGGGATACGAAAATCGGTGGAATAGAAAAACGAGAAAAAAAAACTTTTTTCTGAAGGGCGGTAAGGAGGAGGAAATAGAGAGAAAGGAAAGAAAATTCCGAGACCCTCTTTTCGGGAATTTCAATTTTTCTTCACAAATTATAAAATCCAAAAAGTTGAGAGTTTGAAGTTTTCCTCATTAATTTTTGTTATCCATCCCTACCCCTTCCATCTTTCTCTTCCTGACTTTTCCACCCTCTTGTACTCACCCAAAGGCCATCATCAAAAACAAAAAATTACTCCAACGAAGGTTTCATTAAGCGATGACCTTGTCTGGATACCCTTCAGTTATTTCGGGTCCGTTTAAACATTTGAAGATTTTCTCTGAAGATGGTAAAAAATGATAAAGTTGTCTAAGCTCGAATATGAGCGTTCGCTGGACTTCTTGTTCTTAAGTTGAAAACAAAATTCCTTCTTGCACCTTTTGCAGGAGGTAAAATAAATTTTTCATGACAGTTCAACTCTGCTCAAATTCTTTGAACGCATCCCGTATTTAACTAAGACTAATTACGATTCGGACAACGAGTCCAAATGGTTTAAAACTCATCAATTCTACGGTTAGCAAAATCGAAAAAGAAGACAGGGGTTCATAAATCTTGACAAAACAAAGACGAATCGCATAGAGTGAAACCGGAACAAGAAAAAGGAGTCTCTGATAATAGTGGGAAGCGAATATATCGAAATCAATACTCTAATCGGCGGAAGTGCTTACAGAATGAAATTTATAAGCAACGCAACAACAACAACAACTATCTTTCACTACTCTACTGCCGTTTTACCTTTTTGACATATTAAACAACTTTATCAGAGGTCACTTTCACTGTCTTCCTCTCCTTGGACATTTTTTTCAACATTTTGGCTCCTTGGGTGATGAAAATGTAAGTCCAGAAGAGAGAGAAATATAAATAAATAAAAAGAATTTAATATTTTCGTCTGATTGCTCGTCATGGTTGTATGAAATGAGAAAACAAGAACATAGCAAACTGTTGACACATGTAACACACATATGTAATGAGACTCGAGGAAAACGGGGGCAAACCGTTCCAATAAACTTTTTGACTGAAATATTAAATTTTCTTTCTTCCTTTTTTTTTGAAACGACGTGACTGCCTCCCTTTTGGCTCCCCGCCATCCTCCTCACCATCCTTATTCTCTCTTATTTCTTAAATATCGTGCTGGAGAAATCGTTGTCTGTCATCCTGTCTGCTTATTAATAAAATTTCTCACATGGAACCGATAGGCGCGTTGAGGTTCGTAACCCGTTTTGTAAATTTAATTGAGTCTTGTTTAAATCAATTTTGGTATAAATATACTGTATATGTTTATATATAACTGAGTTCTGATCTTATTTTTAATTGTTGGGCTTAACAGGATGTGAGAAGGAGCTCAAACTCGCAATTATTAATCTGTTAGTCAGGCGCTTTGATCGCTCAGACCAATAGCCAAGAAATTTCCAAATAAATAATTAGTGAACCGGAAATAAATATCGTATATATATAACAGATATAAAAAGTGATAAACTGGGCGAATACATATATATAATTCCTGGCGATAATTTATATTCACCACTAAAATTGATGACACACCGTATAATCTATAAAATCTTCAACTCGTTATAAGCAAGCAATTCAAGTAGCTGTGCTCATCAGCAACAGTGAACGAATTTCCCAACAAGAAAAGGACATGAGAAGAAGTGACAAAAGTCTAGAATCCGAGTAAACTTTAGTTCAATCCCCCATCACGAGTTGAATATTTTATAAACTAGCCGGTAAATGTGATAAACAGTCAATAATCTGTCACATTTACCAAGCTTAGTTGGAAATTATATATATATTCGCCTGATTTATCACTTTTACCGTGAGATATATGTGGTTTAACACATAGAACCGTAATTAATTTCCGAACCACCTAATTTTAATAGCTATAATGCCTTATTAACGTTTCATCTGTTCGTAATTAATAATTAAAAAGGTCTGCTAGCGGTTGTGAGTTACCTGATTGATTTGATTCCTTCTTTTGAAAATCTAAGGATATAGAATATCTAGAATATAGAGGATTAGAATATCTTGGGATAAAATACTGTACCTGTATAAAAGTTTAGAAAGCACAAGACAAACACTGTCACTGTTTAAAAACAAACTGTCACTGGACGTATCTTCTAATTAACTGATGTGGACGTCTTCTCCAGATCCATGGTACACGACCTCGCTTATATACTTTTGAGGCACCGTACGTGGAAGCAGAATCGCTTATGAAGAAAAATTGTATTGAAGGTGACATTTTTTTGGTGGAGCCACTTTCTATAATTGTATATTAATATTATGAGCTTCCAGATCCTGAGGTAAATGACTGTTATACTTCTCGAAAGGTATTTAAGAGGAGTTAGGTGGCAGGAACTTTCAGTTGGTGTGATGTACCTCAAAGTATTTTAGTGCCTAACCTTAAAAACAAATATCAGACCCCAAATGTCTTTCACACTACTTCTTCATTCTTTCTTTTGACAACCTATTCAAACCTTTTGTGATGACATCTTTACCACCATTTAATTTAATTTATTTCTGTTTGACACCCATTTTCTAAAAGTTTCTTCTTTCCTTTGTTCTATTCACACCAGCTTTCTAGACGCTTTCTTTTGACAACTTTTTCAAGATCTCAAAACCTTTTTTCTAAAGGATTCGGGTTTTTATCTACTTTCTTGTCTACATCAGTTTTATTTCAGTCTTTGACTTTGACACAACCTTCAAACAGGACTGGACGCGTTCGCATTCTTTTAAATCTTCAACTAAGCGGTGGGAAATGCTGACGATATAGACGTTACAACTCGGAAAAGTCTTAAATTGATCATTAAAATCTAAATTGTTAGCCTAAACTAGATTTCTTAATCAAGTTTCGTCTTTTATTGTCCTTTCAAGAGTTTCGAAAAAAGTAAACTCGAGTTTCTAAGAAGGAAAAAAAAAGGAAAATTATTTTCTTTGAATCTAAAAAAACTTTTCCGACTCTATTTCCTGGAAAACTTTTTTTCTTTCATTTCATTGTTTGTCGAGTGTAATAATAATAACAACAACAGCGAAAGAAATTCTTTTTTTGTTTGGGTGAATAACTTCTTCGCAGGTAGATCTCGAACACAAGTTTTTTCTCAGAAACTTTTTCTACACTGCCTTTCATTCTATAAAAGGAAAAAGATTATCAGAGGATGAAGGTTCACCGGTCTTCCAAACCCACCGAATTTTCCATTAAGGATATTTTCTCACTGGGGAAACTTGTCCGAAAGTTTTTAGCCCGATTCCGCAAAAACCAGTACCGAAACCAGACCAACCGGAAAATGTTGTTTAAACTGAATTTTCAACTTTCCCCCGTCGGCGATACTGTGTTTCATTTTGACCTCTCGCTCTCTTTTCTTCCATTTAATTGAAATTTAAATTTCCGACGAACCTTCCGCCTGGTGAAACCTCCAGCACCACAAACACACTCGCGGAAGGAAGTCATTTTTGATTTTCTTATACGAAACGCAAAATAAATTTGAGGGAATCCATTGGTTTCCGAATTTTCATCCTCATCCCAAATATCTATGACCGGTTTGAGGGTTTCTGTCTTGTTTGGCGCCGCCGGTTTCATCGGATTCCTTCTTCCATTTCCGGCGTTTCTTTCTTTGATTTCCTTCAATTTTGTTTTATTATATTTTTGTCTTCTTCGTTTCTTCCCCTCCTCGTATTTTCTAACTTTATTATCGTTTTCATGGCTTGTGTGTTTGAATCTGATTGGTTCTGTCAGCGACGTAACTTAATTTTTCTCTGTCGTTCTCTCAAGGCGCTTTCATTTCCCCGCAGGCTTTCCATTGGAGTTCAATCTCTAATGCGTCAAGTATTACGACGTGAGACTTTTTCACAATTGGACAATCGACAAATTCAAAATTTTCCTTCTTTCCACCACCCTCTTCTTCTACTCTTAGCTTTTTATTGCTCTCAAGTTTTCCTACGTCTTGAACTCTGATTTTGAAATCAGAAACCTTCCCAAATATTTTCCCCTCAATTTTCTTGTAATATACTATACTCAGCTCTTTTTTATGCGATGGATAAAAGCACCAAAAAACCGAAACTTTGACATATAATTTTAAAAGATGGCGGTGCGTTTTTAGGTTTTACGAACTAGACTTTAATAGAAAAATGCACAAGAACAAAACATTTTGCTTATGATGGCAAAGATTATAATGACAATGACAAGGTGTGAAGGTGTAACAGTGGGATGTTGATAAAATAACGACCAAACTAAATTCATTTTTGTGCTCTAAATAAATTTAATAAAGATCATTAAGACCATTGAAAGACTACTCAACCTACAGACACCACCGACCTCTCACTTTATTCTCTACCCCTCTGCTCACTCTTTCTAATTTCTTTCTCTTCTCGATCCTAATTGGATGAGATGCGAATCGCAAAATTTTAAAACCGCATAAAAATAATAATATCATGGTGTACAGGCCATAAAAGAAATTAAATCGATAATTCAGAGGAAGAGGGTGAGAGTGAAGAGGGAAAACCTTTCAAGACATCAATATCACATAAAGGTTTACGAGACTAAGAGGACAGAGTTGAGAAATTCCCGAAGTGGATTTAATCTCAGATCTAACAGTCCTCATCAACTCGAATTGACTCGAACACATCTTCAACTTTCGACTTTTTCTTATCATCCTTTCCTTCCGTTCTCTCTTCTCCCGCCTCCTTCAACCAATTTTTATTGCTAAATAAAACAAGAAGACGATCTTTATTTACACAGCTTCTCAACTCTTCAAAATTTAATCTTCAAAGACGGTATTGCAAATTACGTTTGGGAAATAAAGAAAGCTAACAGATAGATAGATAAATAAACAAATAAATAAAATAAAGGACGTTTTGTTTTTTAAAAAAAGGAATAAATATAAAAAAAATTTTTTTTCTCTTCCTTCAAAGAACAAAAACCTCGACAAACAACTTGAAGCAACCAGGAAAAGAAGAGAGAAGTTGAAATCGTGGTCTTTCAGTTTTTGGAAATTTGAATGTCTATGGTTTTTACCACCGAATTTTTGGTGGAAAGGAGACGGAGAGAGGGATGATATAGAGTTGAGCAGTGACGTGGGTGGTTTTCGATCTCGTTCATATTATCAAATGATTGATGAAAAAATAATTCCATTTTCTCAAACTCTGTTTACATCCGTCGAATGATTTCCCCCGTTTTCGACTTGTGACGGAAATAATTTGACGAGTTCCGGTTTGTTTGTCAATCGCTGCTCTTTTTTGGGTCCGCTGTGTCGTTAAGTTCCATTTTCTATCCATTCCCTAATTTGTTTCGATTTGCTTTTGCCGTTGTAATTCGCGTGATTTCAAATCCGTTTGAAATTTTCGTGGGACTGTGAAAGGATTAGTCGAGAAGACGATGGATAAACCGATTCAAATATATTTGAAAACTAACCACAACATTTCTCTTTCATTTGATATTGAGCGAGTTGATGAGGTAATGTATCGTAATATTGTTTTGGGATGGTTAGTCATTTTGTTGTACATCCAATGTAAATGCTGCCCACCAAAAAATCACAAAACGCTTCTTAGTACTATACACTCGGAGACGGTGAGTCAGTTGGAACTGTTTCAAGACTTAACAATAGAAAAGTATTTCATCTTTTATTGTGTGAGATTTCTTAAAAGGCTGTGGTTTTTCTTTCAAAATAATTCTAGTTGATATAACTTTGAGTTTTAATCGCATTTTTGACCCATAAGTACAACAGGATATGGGAGAGGGCTCGGATTCACTTCCATAACTTCTCTGGGCCGGCATTTTGACCACAAGAACACAGACCTCCCGCACTTTTCTTCCAAAGTATATTATCGAATTGTACACCCAGCTTCAGTGCTGTTACGCCGATCTGCGATTACTGCAGAGAAGAAGAGGACACCGCAGATCACACACTCAGGAGATGCCCAACATGGACCCTAGAAAGGATAGAACTCCAGGAAAAACTCCCGGACCTAAACATGGAACAACCATAAGGACATTGTAGATTCCAAGGAAAATGGCAGAGCTTCCAAAAATTCTGCCGCAAAGTCTTGGAAATCAAGGAGGACGATGAAAGAGCTCAACAAGGACAACCAAGGAAGAGAATAACGTGAATTCTACTTCTCCTTTTCCTGCAAGCCGTACACTCACCCCAGGAATGAGACAATAGGAAACATTGACGACGCAGAGCCAAGGACTTCCAGAAAGTTTTGTCTTCGCGGACGGGTCATCTGGAAACCTTATAAGCTCAATAGATTAATAAAATAAAACTAAAAAAAAGCTTCAGTGCTGTTAAAACTGCTTACTCATCCCTGCTCACCTTTTTATGCACTTCGGTAACTTTCAACAATGCCATATCCATACAATCGCCGAGAATCTTACTCATCAGTAAGACACAAGTTACGCCACTGTTATTTTATTATATTTACAATACTTTATCAGTATCGTTCGAGAATTTTATATGTTTAAAATCAAAATTACTGTATAGAAGATTCGTACATCGACCTTACGAATAAGAAGCAATTGAATTGTGATTCAATATGGCGAAAAACATGTATAGCTTATAAACAATAATCAAATATATCATTTTGGTATCGTATCTTCGATTAACTTTTATCAAAATCAATCAAAATCGAAAACAAGTATCTTTATTAAAGTTTAAATATTATTTTTTGGCCCACAGGAAAACATTTCTTTCGAGGGTAAAAAAGGTTGTAGACTTCTGTCCTTGACTAAATTGATATCCTTTCATTGTTCCATGGTGACATGGTAACGTTCATTCCTTAACTTAAACAAGACCTAAAACACAATGCATGGCCAACAGAAAATTACGAAAATAATCACTTTTACATTACTTTTCAAACAAAAGTTTAAAATTATTTTCCCATCAGGAAAGACAGAGGGTAAAAGAAAAGGTTTAATATGTCTGACTTTTGCTGTTTCCATGTGAATTTACAAAGATAAGTCCTCCGTCGTTGAGAATAATTATTGTAAAAGAAATTCCGTCTAGTAAAGGAAGAAGAGCTTTCACAAGTTAATTTTTCCAAAACAAAGTGTTCAGGATTGGCGTTAGTCATTTTTTGGCAACAGAAACATTACCATTACTTGATTTTACTTAGTATTACATTTTCATTTGTCTACGATTATATTTTCCTCCAAATAAGAAAACTTCTAATTTTCACCAACACCCTTCTGCTTTGCATGTAACTCATTACTCATCCCATATTTACAGCAAACCTTTCAAAAATTTTAAAAGAAGCAACAGGAAAGGCTCTATCCCGTTTGGACTTCCATAAAGTTTCTAAGTTTATGTAAAAACCTGCCATGTCTATAATCCGTTTTTCATTAAGACAAGTACGCCACTTTACTAAATAGTACATCAATTAAGACTTTTCCTTTATGCAGAAAATTTGAATTTTAAAAATCAACAAAAAATGTTAAAGTTTAATTTAACTGTTTAAGATGTGACATGGTAACGTTCATTCCTTAACTTAAACAAGACCTAAAACACAAGTTTCGGCGAGCTTTGCATCCGGCCAACAGAAAATTACGAAAATAACTCACCTCTACATTTTTACATAACCTCCGACGTTCTCTAATTATGTTTTCTGCTTTGAAGAATGTAAAACATCCTTTTTCAGCAAACCTTCAGGAAGCAACAGCTCCCAATTATCCCGCACCTTTTATTACAGTTTATCGTCCTCCTGTCTTTTCATTTCCTTCTTAAAACCCCTATAAAAGACAAAAGAAAACCTTTTTACCTTTCTGCATTTAATAATCTTGCTCAGAGAAAACACAATTTGTGTGACGATTTAACTTTAAGAAAAGAGTTTATGAAAGTAGTGTAAGTCCATTTTTGGTTCTTGTTTCTAAGTCATCTGCTGAGAACTATGACGTTAAATCAAAGATTACTCATATGTACAGAATAAGAGTGGAAAATCCTTAATATTACCAGGATTTGAATTTTTAAAAAGGCAACAAAAAAGGATCCTGATTAGTGGTTAATTGGATGAAAAGAAGATTAACAGTCTAGCAAAACTGGATTTTAATGAACAGAGCTTTCATTGGTCACCCGCAACCAAGAGGTCAGTTAATAAATTAAACCTTTCCGCAAGAACAAAATAATTTAAACAAAGCCACCTGGGGTTGTTAGTCTAGGTATAGGCGATGCAACAGCATTTAAATTGTTTGCTTCTTTTGCGTTTGGGTGACAATGGAGTCTGGATGGAAAGAAATTGTCTACACTGGGATGTTGAATCTTCAATTTTCTTTACTTTTGACTTATTAATCAAATCATAGCAAAAACCCATTTGACCAATTTCGAACTAAGTTTGATTAATGTGACGAATTACTGAATATTTATCACATTTACCGGCTAGTTTATAAAATATCCAACTTGTAATGGGAAAGGTAATAAAAGCTTGATCAGATTACGAGTCGGATATCTCATAGACTAGCCCAGAGGTGGGGAACCTTTTTACCATTAGAGGCCACATTTAAATTAGGCAGCAATAAGAGAGGCCGCTGTAGTTTTCCTACACATTTAACAATTGATTGCGTTATATAGATAAAATATAATATAATACTACAAAATTTTAAATATAATATACATATAAAATAATATAAAAATATTATAAAAAATATTTTTTTATTCACTAACTTAGTGACTTGTTTGGCTTTGTTTTTTGTTTGACAGTAATGACACTTTAAGACGAATTATTTTCCTGAATATTTTTATGACACACGTTTGCAAAGGACTCGTTCCATAAATAATGCACACCTACTGAAAATTCTTCTCTTAATTAATAATTATACATATTTTCATGAATAATTTCTTTCATAAACATTGCACAGCTTTCTTTCATAAATACTGCAGAGTCATGTGGTCTTCCTTCATAAATATTGCACAGTCATGTGACTTTCTTTCATTAATACTGCACAGTTCATCAATAATTTACTACAAAAGTGATGGTCATTTAAGAACAAACTTTTTAAAAATATTGCACACCTTTAGAAAGAGTTTTTTTATGACACATTTAAAAAGGACTCATTCCATAAATAATGCACACTTACATCATACTCTTGAATAATGTTAATAAATATTTCCAAGAGTAAATTCTTTCACAAATACTGCACAGTGATGTGACTTTCGTTCATAGGGCCGCACAAGAACCTCGCGGAGGCCGCAGGTTCAACACCTATGAACTAGCCAGTACGTGTGATAAATACTCAATAATTCATCACATTTACCAAGCTTAGTTGGTGATTATGTATAATCGCCGGAAGACATATTGGTGGTTGTTTTAATCCCGTTTCTCACCCTTAATTTTAGGGTATAACAGGATGCGAGAGGAGGATTCGAACTTACGACCATTGCGTCCAAGTCAGGAACTTAACCACTACACTACTCCTCCCGCCGCCGGAAGACATATTTATTCTCCCGATTTATCAATTTTATAGTGTATCAGGTGTAACGCACAGAACCGACATTATTAATATATTCCGGTCCACCTATATTTTGTAAAAACTAACGACTGAAGCTATCCGCCATAACATCAACAACGGCAGCACTCCATTGTTCTACTATCAATTGCTTTCTGACGTCAGCCATGACGTCACTCGCGCTTTCCACACCTTTGCGCGCCCGTTTTTGTCGCTGACACAAATTAAACCAATTATTCAAATACGTTAGTCGACTTTATTGTATACAGTTAAATTTTGAGGTTTCAACAACCCGCGTCACAGCTGTCAAAAACGGTGAACACTTACGACACAAAAGAACCACCTGAAATCAGTTTATAAGAAACAAACCATCGTCGTCATCGTCACACTTTGAGGTTTTGGGATCAAAGTGGAATTATATACCCCTCCCCATCCTCAAAAGAAATGTATATGGCTATTGATTAATTTCAAAACTTTGAATTTTCTGGAGAACGACAGAAACTGGAGTTACGTAATTTTAAAAACAAACAAACACCAAGAAACAACAGGAAAAAAATTCTTCGGCTAAGAGGTGGGAAATAAAATTAAAAAGAAAAAAAATCATTTCGCTAAGAGCATTAAAAAAACAGGGTTACCAACCAAATGAATAATTTTTTAAACGAGTCTTTCCCTGCGGGGAACCTGAAAAACAAAATTCCCAGGTTAAAAAAAAATTATTAAAACCAACTCGAGAACCTATTCAGAGTTTAAAAGTTAAAAAGTAAACGAATTAATTATAACAAAAGAGGAAGTTTCACCCTCTACAGCCTCCTCTCTCTTTTTCTAGGAGAAAAGAAAAACTTTTTATTTCTTGTTAAAAACAAATTTCTACTTCATTTTAGCTTTGTACACCTTTTAATTATAATTCTTCTTCCCGCGGTCATCCACTTCTTCTTCGGTTGGTTTTTAAATTCCCCGTGACATTTTCGTCTGCGTCATTAAAGCAGCAATTTGCATGAATAATAAGATTTAATTTTGTTAAAATTGCCTCCCCCCAGATTCCTCAGCCTACTCATCTTGATGATTTTATTATCTAAGATTCAGCAGAAGCAAATGACCTACAGAAACTCATCTCAACCTCTGATGAATTCTCATCTGAATTGTAGATTTTTATTTCTATTTTTTATTTCCTTTTTAATAAATTTTCTTTGGAGAGAGGGAGACATTTTCTTTAGAATATTGCTGTGAGTAAATCTGAAGAGACAAAAGAGAAATATTTTGTTTGTTCCTTTTTTTTATTATCGTAAAAGTTGGCTTTGACTCGCTTTTCCCTTTTGGATTAGAGTCCGTTGATCTCTCTCTCTCTCTCTGGAAAGTTGAGAAAGAGTAGCCATTGCGATCTAATCCTCTTCGCGATTAACGCGTGAATGAATGTGACGGACGTGGCAAGTTTTTCATTAAAACCCAGAAATGTTGTATTAATCTTCTTCTTTTTTTTACGTGGAAGACGTTTCTTCTAGAGAAAATCCTTCCTCTGGATTACTCGGAGGCGTCTAAGCCTAAGTTAATGTCTTTTAATTTGAGAAAATGTCAGATGTTTTGAAATACTTATCAGATTCATGTTTGGGTTGGTGGAAGACTCCCATTTGGAAATAGTAGGTCATCTTGATGAGAAATTAACACCCTTCGCTCGTTCTTAGAAACCAAGGCCTTGGGGTTGATGTTTAAATTGAAACCTTGAGGTTTTCATTACAACATAGTCGTGCCATTGGAGTGAGATTGGGTTGTGTTATAACACTTTACCTAAACGATGTAACCCATTCAGATCATCAGGGCTTTTGAAACCCATTTAGATGAGATATACAGATGCTAAAGAAGGCGAAATCGAAGTTTCGTTCAACCATTAAAACTGAGAATGGAATTAAATGGACGTAGTGTCTACAACTTCATTTTCAGTTTGAACTACCGCTAGAGAAACTTGTCAGCAACGCAACTGCCATCTGTCTCTATGCGAGACATTTTGTAGTTGGTCTGGCTTAAAGATTTTAGTTCTAGGGTGCAGACCAGTGTCTCAGCCCCAGGAATAGGATAAAAGGATGCGACTGGAAGTCGATAGGGATAGGGTCAAAGGATGGGATGAAAGATGGTATAGTAATAAGAGGAAGAAGAAGAAGGTAAAACAACGAGAAAATAGAATAAGATAGAAGAAAAAGAGGAGAAGGGAGGAAATAGGAGCAACTTTAATGATATGATAGAAGAAAGATGTAGAAATAAAGGAATAAAGTAAGAAGTTGATAGAAGCAGCACATATAAACCAAAAATTTGGAGTCCATCTTCAAACCACACCTGTAATGACAAAAGACCATCTTTATCTGAGGATGTGTGGAAATTTTATCAGTCCTCCCATCTCTCTGTTAAAATCTAGCGATTCCTTCTCCATTTTTTAACAAAATGGTTAAAATTGTAAACCTCATATCGTACATAACAATGTAATTAAAATGGTTAAAGGATGTAATTGCTTCGTTATAAACCTTTTTTATGCCTTTTTTATCTTCGTCTATTAAAAAAAAAGGTTTTTCAGTTCATAAAAATTGAAAAAAAAAATGAAATCCCACATCTCGCGTTACCAACCACCGATCCTCCTCAGTTTTCCTACAATTCTCTTCCGCCATTTCCCTCAGTCTTCTCCTTCACTCCTCTCCTTCACCCTGTTTTCATTTATATAGAGTTTAAGGAGCAAAAAACGATTTCTCTCTGATGTCGAGAGTTTAAGTAAAAGTTAATTAATCAAATCCTTCTAATTAATGGCTTTTTCCAGTCCTGGTGTTGAAATTCCTAAATAAACAACTTCAACTTCTTTTCCCGAGAAAAAGCTCCCTTTCGGGGCTCACCTCTCTTCTCTAGACCCCCTTCTCTTCCTACTCCTTCTCTCCGGATTGTTTGTCTTGAAACGAATGAATGGAGTATAAGAAACTCGACAGGAATTAGGTTGTTGTCACCTAATGAACCACGACTAAATCAGCTTAGGAAGAAAGATGAGGACAAATTTTGGTGAGCGGGGTAAAATTGATATTTGTTGACGTCGTAAGAGGTGTAGTTTCCCAAAAACATGACAACTGTTTTAAAACAAGATGAGTGCGAGGGAGATAAAAACAGCCAAAAACATAGAAGGTAGATAATGGGAGAAAAGGCGTAGAGATAATTTCGGAAAATAAAAAAACAGGAAGTGAACAAAGCGATCAAAGAACAGTAATGAAACTACAGGAATTAAATAGAAAAAGTAGGTGAGTACAATATAACGACTGTCACAGAGGTGAATAGTCGATCAGAAAAAAAGAGAGAAAACCACGTTCGGACACAAAACCTTTGTTTCGTACAAAGTGACCAAACTTCCTTCCCTGTCCTTGGGTCATCTCTTTGAGCCTGAAGCATTACTTTGACAGGAATTCAAAGGGGACTTCCGCAATTAATTTGTAAATCTCCTTCCTTTCCCAAAGGAATTTAATCGTTTACTGGCGCGTTTGTCTCTCTCTTAAACTTTCAGCTTAATCAAAAAAACAAAAGAAAAGCGAACGCCATCAAATCCCAGTGTCAGGAAAGAACTCTCCTATTCGTCAAATGTTACACTGTAACTATCTTCTTCGGTCTATCTGGTGTCTGTTTTGTAACTCTTATGTTTGTGCTGTTTTCTCTTTCTTCTACTCCTTCCAATCGTTTGTTTTTCTCCTCCCATCCATCTTCCTCCGTTCTTGACTATTAGAGCTATGGTAGTGAGTTTGAATCCTTTCCCGTATCTTGTTACACCCTAGGGTGAAAGCTAAACTAAACTAAACTAAAACTATTCTACTTCTCTGAGAAGCAAAAATTCTATTCTAGTTCTCGTCAACACCTTTTGGAAGCTGACGAAAGTTTTTGGACGAAACGCTTCCAGAAAAAGTGCCATCCCGTTGCTTCTCTTGAAGTCTGAAACTTTTGTTTGAAAAACCTTAGCCAAAAATGACGTAAACTTACTGTATACGGTAAAATGTACAAAGTAATTTAAATTATATAAACCGGAAATGAATTGCTCACCGCAGAAAATTTTTTTCCAAACATGTCACCTGGCGCTTCCATTCTGTCTTAGTTGTGTAGGCTAAGACCTACAGGACTATATGAAGAACTGATTCGACGGTTGGAAAACTGCCGGAAGTGGAATAATAAAAAAAAGCTCTGAAAACCAAAAATAAATTAATTTAATAGTATCAATAATTAATTATAAAAAAGGTTTCAGTCTTTTCATTGAACGCATTCCCACCTAAGGAGGGCATCAGAAGACCTACTAACTTCCTAACACTAATTAGAATCTTTCAGTACTCCACCTTCCGTTTCATCTTTCATGGTGAACTTATTTCTTTTCGTTTCTTTGACACGAAAGAGATGATTTTCATCTTTGTATTTTATAATAATTCCTCCCTCCCCCCTTCCTCCTCTTTCATCTTTCTCTTCTTCTGATTTATGTAAATTTATTTCATCTTTATTTTCCTTCTCGTCTTCTCTATTAAATTTTCTACCAACTTCTCAATTCTCTTTCTACTTAGCGACGACTTCATTTTGTCTTTCTTTCGATGCGACCATCTCGACAATCTCTCCACAACCGCAACTTCTCTTCCACAATAGCTAATTTTCGGTTTTCGTTTCTTTTATAAAATTCACTGCTGTTTTTTGCTGAATGCGATACGCTTGTTGAATAGTGGTCGAAGCGCCTTACTACAGAAGTTATGGTTGTGAATTTGAACACTCCACCACATTCTCTTTTACCCAAGGGTGAAAAAACGTGAGTAAAACTTCTATTTCCGGTTTTATTTCGTAGTATAAAAATTCAATTTCTACTTTCAGTGGCCGCAACGGATATCAGAATTGAGAAATGCACACTTCGGCCCCCTCCGATGCCCCACGGGGCAATTCGGGGTTCAGGCGGCCGTGCAGGAGGACGTAGGAGTAGTTCGATAGGCTGTCGATCTCTTCTGGGACGGAGGAGTTCTGTCGGACTTATTTTTATAACCTGTCAGGACCCGAACAGGGTAAGTTTTCTAAGTTTTTTTTCCTTGCCTTTCGACAACTTTTACAAAAGGAAAGTGGTCTTTGATGGAAGGAAAACAAAAAGAAAATGTTTCTCAATTTCCTTCAAAAGAGAGGGAAAAGGGATTGCGCCGGTGAGGAAGCTTTTAAATTGTCAAACGTAATCAAGGGAATCGTAGACATGTGAACGGAAAACCTTCAAGACATGGGAAAACATAAATAACCGCAAAACGAACGCGATGAGAAGAAGAAGAACGTCAAAAGCGAGAGAGGAGGAGGAAAATCGAGGCGATCCTAATAAAATGCGAAGACACACATTTGAATTTGAATTTTAATCTCCAATCCGGCCACCGACTTTATGGTATCCGCCTAGAGACTTTTCCTAAAAATTTTTGAAAATTCGCATCCACAATTCAGTCCAAAAACCACAGCAACAGTTTCCTTTTTCTCTCTCTCTCCTCACGCATCCTCCTCCTTCTCCATTTTACAACCCAAATGGCAACACTCCAAAATTTTAATCAAAAACCCTTTTTCCGGGGCTCGAGTGAAGACGAAAATGATCAAATTATACTCATGTTGACATGAAGTTAATCCTCCAGTCAAAAAGCTTTTCCTTCCTTTCAAATCTCCTTCCGCTTCCACCGAAAAGAAATTTCTTTTGATTCGGAAGTGTCCAAAAAAAAGGTTTTTGGACATTTTGAAAAATAGGTTTTCCCAACACACGTGTAAATAATTCAAAGCCTTTGAATCGGGGGAAAAGCGGGAGATGTGTATTAAAAACCACACATTAATCAAAAGGCCAAAAATTAAAGGCGTTTCCAATGAAAGGTGAAAAGCCTTCGCGTTTCCGCTCCGCCATCTTTTACGTTCGGTGTTTCTCCTTCAAACGATGGAAGACATTTGGTCGTTTCTTAATTAAAAAATTAAAAGGAAATGATTTTTAAAAATGATTACTAAAGAGTTTTATTATGAGACGGATGATGACACACACAGAAAAAAATTTCTCTCGTTTGACCTTGCTTCCTCTTTTCCTTCCTCCTCCTCCATCTTTCTTTTTTTCTTTTGTTCCGAGTCATTGTTTTTTAATTAATTGCCAGTGAATTTGGAACACAGGAATGAAAGGAAAGAAAAAGAAGAAAGTTTTCTCCCTTTTTTCCCGTCTTTGATGAATGGCGAGAGAGAAAAAGACAAAAAAAGAGAAAATTAGAGAAGACGATAGAAAGTTCATCAATTTCATTAAAGGAAGAAGTAAAATGGAGGAGAAAGACGAACGAGGAAGGAAGGAAAAAAGGCTCAAATAAAAGAAAGCTAACGAGACTCACCGAGAGCGTCGAAGCGATGAAAGGAATAAGTCAACCACACTTAAATGGGATTTATGGAACTTCAACATCCGACGATTCGATATCTCAAACGGAAGGATTAAAGACAATCGATCTCGCGACTCCTGTCGCCATTACGGACTCACCTTTTGTTTGTTGTTTCGTGTCACAATCAAACTTTTATTTCCTTTTTCTATTTCCCGAAAGTGAAAATATTTTCATTTTCTTTACTGCCGGAACCTGGAAATCGTTTCCCGGATTTTTCAATCTTCACTCTCGTAATAAAATTTTTTTCTTTATTTCTCTCTGTCGAGATGTCAACTTGCGAAAACCTCTCCCGGACATTTTTATTTTTGACTTCTTCTCGGTGAGATACGTCACCTTAAAGTCTTCGAAATGGTTGGTTACCTTCTGTGTTTTTTCGCATCGATGACTTCTTCATCTTTCATTTTAACTGTTGAGATGTCATGGTGTGACACCGGAAGAAATTTATGTCAACCTGTTTGAAAGTATAAATATTAATTTTGGGTTTGGTAGAAGGAAGAAGATGGCGATGGGAGGATTGTTTTATACTGTATGAAAAATTATTTTGGGACTGTAAGGAGTTTTGAGGTCTGTAGCAGCAACTTGTGACTAAGCTGTCACGTTACCAGTGATGGCTACCTGATTTTTAAACCCATCCTAACCTATGAGATAGCTTTTGGTTGTGGGTACATAGAGCAGTGATGATGAATCGCGAAAAATTATAACCCATGAGGACCTGTTGGGGTACTTCTTCAGGGATTAACACCCCAAAGAACTCGATTATGGGTTCTTAGACAAGTCCTCTTGGGTTTGAAAAATTCTAACCCAAGTGTTAGTACTCAATCCGTGAGGACCTGTTGGGGATAACAAAACTTCTTAGAATAGTTTAACACCTGGATTGTAATTCCAGTTATAACTCTGGACATATTTTAATGGTTCAAGTTTCTTTTGAACCCAAGAGGACATGTCCAAGAAGCTATAACCGAGTTCTATGGTGTTAATCCCTGAAGAAGCACCCGACAAACCCCCTGGACGGAATACTAACCCATGGACTCATTATTATTGTTTTACGACACCACAATCAAAAGCTCTCTCACCAAATAAAACTTTCAAAAAGCAGTTAGCCATTGGTCGGTCTCTTTTGAAAGTGGTGTAAGTCACTCATCACTTTCGAAGGAGCGGGTAATTGTACCAAAACAAACTCTCCAACAATAATTTGTTTAAAAATTTGTATTCGAAAGCTTTTTAAAGCTTCAGGAAATTAACTTTTCTCCGAGATAATTAGAAAAAGAAATTTATTTTCATTTTATTGCTTTTTGTTCGTCTACCGAGGAAGAATCAACAACTATAAGAAAAGTTTTTCTCGTTTTTTTGGTTTTTCCTTCAGCCCGACTTCTCCCCCGTGCTTTCCTTTTGAAAAACGTGTTCAAATTTTTCTTTACAAGAAATAAAAATGGAACAAACAAGAACAAACGTGACGAACATTTTTCCTTCCTCTCTCTCTCTGCTTTTCTTTTGGTGGTGTGAGTAACGGTTTCCCAAGACTTTTGAAAAATTTCGGGTCTTTTCTGCGGTGTTAAAGAATATTTTGAGGTTTTTGAGCTCATGTAACCAGTTCCCACTCTCCTTCTCGTTTTCCATTTATTCGCGCTTCCTTTGTTTCCCAGCTTCAAAATCCCAATCTCCATCTTTTTATCGTTAGCCTCCTCTCTTCTCTGTCGCTCTTTCGGTTTACGACCCTGCTTTTGATTTCTTCTTTTATTTCCCGTCTCTCTTATTTTGATATTGTCTTCATGGCCACCTAAAAACAAATCTCTTTCTTATCATATTTATATTGTCCTGTCCTTTCCTTCATTGATCTTTTTTTATGTTTTCCAATATACAGTCCATTATTCTCTGTTTTGGGTGGTTCGGTCATCAAACTCCATTTTGTTTCTTCCTCACCTGCTTTTGGTGTTTTCTAAAGTCTGTATTTTGTCGTTCGGCGATGTCGATTTTATTTTTAGACTTTCGCGGTTGAATGGAAAACCTTTGGGGTGGATACCACGTAAGCAATTCCACAGCTGACACAAACACAATACACGTTGACCATGACACCTGAACACCTTAAGGGATGAAACGTGCAGTTAATTAATTTTTAAACAGTAACAATCACAGTGTTGTGTTCTTGTTGTGTCTGTGCCATGAAAATATGAAATCTTACTAAAACTGTGCAATATTTATGAAATAAATGGGTTTTATAAGTTTAAAGAAGGAAAGAAATTTTGATTGTTACCATCGTGCCAAATTTTTCTTTCACCTTCTCAAATCTTTTATATAACCTGAGGAATAAACTGTGCACTATTTATGAAATATAGCGTATTTACAAGATTTATGGTTCATCTATTTTTGAAGTGGTCTCTTATAGAAATTAAAAGGAAAACGATTCTAATCGTAATCAATATGATTGAATGGGTCCAGATAGCATCCACGAACCTAATCGGACACTCATTTCAGTCTAACTTTCCGGTAGTGGACTGCCACGAATTTTTCCGGACACCGGAAATCTGTATAACACTTAAAGTTACCTTCACATTTCGTTCTCTTATTCTTTTATAACAAAAAGTATTTTTCCAAACTTACAGATCAACTCTGCCTCCCCGATGTTACTCATAAGCAGTATTTGAGGTGTGTCACGAATGAAAATCTTGTCGGACTTAGCCTGGAACTCGAAGAAAGCTGCCTTTCACTCATGTACAGAGCCAAGTTTAAACTTCCACGGAAGCGCGTGATGGCACGTTTTCCTAGAAGCCTTTCATCTCCAAAACTTTGATACTCCCATGTGTGCATTAACGTCTTACATTTTACATCAACTTGCTGAGTGCACACGTAGGATTTTGAATATTTCCTTCACTTCCATGGTTTGTGCTTTCTTTGTACGATTGTGAAACGAACCGTGGGCCCAGCACATTCTACTTTCCTCAAGAATTTTGATTCGCACTGGGTCTCTAAGTTTCCAGAGTAGAAACACTCCCTCCCCACTGAGTTTGTGAAACTTGTTTTTTATTAGTAACACACACTCTCTTGATGAATTTATTTTAAAAGTACTGCATGGTTAGGGAAAGTGTCTTTCAAAAATAATGCACAGCCTTGGGAGAGTTAATTTCATAATTCATGCACACTGTTATGAGAGAGTTGTGACTGGGTAACACACCAAGATCTCCAACTAACTCTTTTCCACTTTTTTGAGGATTTTTGATTAGGATTGTGACACTCACTAACCACAGCAGTAATTACAACAGTCATCAGAAGAAGTGTCCACATTCAGTAAAACTCTCTTTGCCTAGAACTAACATAAGTTTTGAAGACGAAACTGTTTCTGTACACACTAATGCAAGTTTTAAACTGTCTTCCTAATATTTAGAAAGTTCGCTCCATCACATACAGTCAGGAGGGTCCATCAGGTCTACCAGTCTGATTTGAAGTTTACAACGTCTCTTGTAGCCTTCTCTCGTTTTCATTCCTATTGAAACTTCTTTTATTATTCATCTTCTAACTTTTTATCCTCTTTCTACTTCCATCTTACACAAATTTCATCATGCTTAAATCATTTTTCTACGACTTCCTCTTTCTCTTCTATGTCATTCGTTTCTTTCATTCTTTTTTTTGTTGGCCTTTGTTTCATATTTTCTAATCAATTCCAAGAAATCATTTTCCTTTCTTCATTCATTTCTTCCGTTTTCTGTCGCTGAATTCACTTTCGAGAGAGAGAAAGAATCGCTTTGGAATTTGTTTCCGCCTTTTTTTGCTTATTTAAGGGTAGCTTCATCAAAACCATTCATTCATTCATTCACATTCTTGTCAAATTCATTATGAAAGTTCTTGTTTTCTGAAATAATTTCCTTTGCAATGTTTCTCAAACTTTTTTTTTATTTCGTGGATGCTGTTAGTATTTTTAAATCCTTTGGGAGGAGGAGTTGTTGGTTTTGGATCATCTTCAGCTTGTTTATTGTTGTCTAAGGGCTGTTAGTTTTTGTAGCTTCTGGTTCACTACCACCTATTTTGGATATTAAATTGATAAGTAAGAGAAGTCTGGAGAACAGATCAGTGTTTTGGTCCAGGAGTTTGTGAGCGGAATCAGGGCATCGACAATTGTAATTTACAAGTAACCCATACTTATAAGAGCTCATTCAAAAATACTGCACGATTTGGGCATGAAGTCAGTTTATAATTAAACGACTAATTATGCACACTGTTATGAGAAGGTTTGGGTTTGGGTTACACACCAACAATCTTTGTCTTAGATGATCTCATGAGGGTGTGGAACCTCACCTATGAATCAATATTTGAGAACTTGGCCTCTACAAAAGGTAACACCCAACCTTTCGAAACGAAATTGTTAATTGCAATCTTGGAAAAAAAAGATTCAAACCTTAGTTTGAGGACGTAATTGATAAAATTATGGCTGCTGCTATCATGGACATGAGAATCATGCAATTTTTCAATAAAACAAAGCCTTGGTCATGTCATTTCGTGAGCAAACTCAACCAATTAAGAGATTAAAAAAATCCTTCCAACATGAACCACATATACATCAAATGTGACATGACTTGGAGTAAACGTCCGCCCACAATGTAAAAGGAAACCAGTTTGTAGTTGTTGAGACGTTTGACAGTATTTCAATACAGTGATAAATCATTTTTGGGAGAAGAGTTTGATGTTTGCACTTCGAAAAAGAAAGGAAAAGAGAAATGCAAGAAGTAGAGAGTCGTTTTAGACAAAAAAGCTGGTATAGAATGTCTGAAGTTAGGTAAATGAGATTACATCACGTGACCTTATTATTTTTGTCGTTATCAGTCTATTTATGTAGCTTTATTCTTAAACATTCGCTGTTGAATGTCTTAGCACAAGACAATTCAAAATTTTGAGGTCAAATATCGCACAGTTTACAAGCACATAGACACAAACACAACACAACACTGGAGTTCTTTTAAAACACAAAATGGCTAAGTTTTTCTCATAATTTTGCTTGTTTGCTGGCAGTCAACATGGTAACTTTATAAACAACCTCTTCCCTTTTCAGAAACCTTAATTGATTCTTAATTTTCGGATTTTGTTTTATATTATTAATGAGAAACCAGAAATGAAAAATTAAGTGTCAAAGCACATCATTTTGAGAAGGTAGCTTCCAGAGTTTATTTACTTTTTGAAGGCAAGAAATCAATAACTGTAAGATTGATAACGATCCTCTTCCCTCTCCTTACTTCCGCCTTCCTTTCTTCTCCTTTCCCTTTTCCCTTCGGCTCCTTTTGTTTTATGAAATATTATCCAAAAATATAAAATATATCAAAGGCTTTTGACGTTCAGACTTTTTACTTTGATTACTTACCAAGAGAGAGGGGATGAAGACAAAAAGACAAAAAATAAGAAGCTCGGTGTCAAGTCGTATCAACCAATGGGCGTCACCTTGTTCCCGTTCTTCAAATTACCAGAAATGCCAGAATCAAGAAACCACTTCGGAGTCTTAGAAATCCTCGAAAAGAGTTTTCTTGTTCATTTTTTGGATGTGAGTGTGACCATAAATCAGGACGAGAAAAGACAAAGAAGATGGGAGAAGATGAAGAGATAGAGAGAGAAGGGAAGGGGAAGACGAGCGGAAACATGTAGTTAGTTAGAAAGCAATTTATGTCGCGTGAAATTTTCCGACGATTTTCGTTTTGTCTTAAGCCTAAAATAGATTTCTGGAAAAGTAGAAACTTGGAGTTGAAAACAACCCCCTAAAGAATTGGTAGTGGATGGAGGGATGAAGGAGAGGAGAAGTGTTGGGATTTTCTGTTTCTCACCTTGAATTTCTCTTTCCGAAGAAAAATTCTGGTTTTGGGAAGCAGAGGTACGATCTTCTCTCCTCTTCTGTTCTCTCTAATCTATTTTCAATATTGCAATGTATTCTCAATTGTCCCTCACTGTTTTCCTTTGTCCTCTTCTAGCTCTTTCTTCACAATTTTGTTTGCCTCCTCCATCTTCTTACTTCAATGACCAACCCTTTTCTCTGATTTTATGCTACGCTATTCCATGCTAGAAAAGAAGTTCAAAAATATATACCACTGTATAAAAATATCAAATTACAACAGCAAAATTCAAGATGAGAATTAATGTGCCTTTCAGAAAATTTATGTTTATATTAATACAACGCCTATTACTGACTTGATAGTCGCCACTATTTTAATAGGAACTACAAATTTAACACACTTAGATATACGTAAGCAGTATGACTCATTACTACCCCTGTTGAAAAATGAATAAGAGACTTTCGAAACAAAACAAAATCAGCTGCTCGGTGGATTCGAAGCCTAAATTTTACAACATGTCGGTGGGTGTGCTTTTGTCCTTATTATAGTGAGTGCCTTTGTTAATTGTCCTACTTTTTATGTGAATAAAATTTTTCGAATCTCAATAATTTGGTCTGCCACGGCTAACGAATTTTAGAATCCAAATTATCACTAACCGTCAGCGATTCATACAGCTGCTCCCATCTACAACCACAAACAAATATTCTTAAATTCATTGAAACGCAAAATATCTCGATTTGAAGATAAATGGACTTAGGCCACTTTCAAAATATACGGTTCAAATTTTTATACAAGGGAATAGTGCACCATCCAAAACAGCTGGAAATTCTGTAACTTTTAGCACGTCTCTGCATTCTTCCTATTAACCACATCCTCTCTTCTCGACTCTTTCTCCTTTTTTGTCATTTTTTCTTTTATCTTATTTAACGTGTTAGCGGGTTATGACTTGCTTGTTGAATTAAACGAACGCGTTTCCTCTTCTTTTTTATTGTCTCCTGTGCAATTTCAAGCGATGTAATTATCATTTGAGTTGGTTTGACACCATTACATTATAAAACAGCCGGGGAGTGTTGTCATAAAGGGTTAACGTGTCAGCAGTATGAGTTTTCGCTAAATTTATAAGAATAATTTCTTAATTCTGGGAAAAGAAACCGCTAATGCCACGAAGCCAAAAATATTCCCTTAAAAAAGACCTAAAAAAAAATTTTCTGGTTTTCTCTTCCCTCCTGATGATCTGTTTTGTCTCCTTTTTAATTATTTCTGGTTCTTCCTTTCTCAATTACCACTTTCATAACTTTCTCCTTCCTCCTCTCCACTTCCTCCTTCTTTTGTTATTCACCACCATTCACAACTAATTAAAAAATTAACATTTTAATAAAAAAAAGTTTTCTTAATTGTTTTTCCCTTTTAAATCATCATCTCCGATTTACTTTTGTCACTGTCTCACTCTCTGTCTCGTTCTTGAGAAAATTGAAAACACAAATTCGAGAAACGAAGAAAAAATTTTTAACGCCATTTCCAAGTGACCACTAAAATTTTTGGAATTTTTTTGGAGAAAGGACGTGGTGGAAGAAAGTGGGAAAAATATATCTTCCATTCGAAAATAATAATAATAATAATAACAAATAAATGTCGGGAAAAATTTTTTGTTTTACGACACTGGTGAAAACAAAAAAAAATTTTTTCTGCAAAAATTTATTTCGTCCATGTATATAAAAAAACGGTCATTTGCTTACCCGATTCCAAATTGGAAATTATTAAAGTCGCAGCCATCAAATAAAACCGCGATTTTATCGTCCGAACAATTTGTTTGCTTTTTGTTTTTCCTTTCTCTGATTCCGTCCCTCAGTACCGTAGTCAGGGTCAAAATTTTTTCTCTTAATCTTTTGATTTAATAAATAATTCGTGAGAAACTTCGGTTTACTTATGTTTGTGGTATCGTCAGAGTGTGTTAATTGGTTAGTCTGTGTATTAACCCTATGAAGATCTGTATCTATATGATAGATCTAGATCTATATATATGAAACTATATGAAGACCCCTGACCTACAGAGGTCTTCAACGTTTTACACATTAAGGGCCAAAAACAATTTTTTTCTGCACAGCGGACCGGACCATAGGTATTTTTATAAAAATTTTTGGCAATGGTCAGGATGATTAAACAAGTAGATAAGTAGAAAACATTTATTTATTGAGCCAATATCAACAAAGGGGCAAATTAAAAATCAATACAGTGCAGTTGGTCACGTCAGTTTTATTTCCAAAATTATTTTTGTGTAGTCGTTATTGAAAGTGCTGTTGGCGGGCCGCAAACAACATATCAGCGGGCCGCGGGTTGAAGACTTTAAACTAGGTAATGATGAGCATATTAACGGCTTTTGAGATTTAGCGGGAATTTTGGTTCTGAGTATGTCGAGGGAGTGTTTGTTTGTTTGGATGTGTGTGCCAGAATAACTCCAAACTGCTTTACACGATTTTAACAGATCTTTGTAGATGTATTTGCTGAAAGTAGACAATGAACACTGTTTAAGTTTAAATTGTCTTGTATAAGAAAATATTTTTTGGTTGTATATAAAACAAAATGACAGTTCGTCGGTGTATTTTTAAGGGCCATTCCATGTCAAAGAAAAAGTTTCAGGTCGACCATCTCTGGTTTTGTTTAAATTTACAGAAATGTTCTCAGGTTTGGGATGAAAATCCCCAAAATTTCAAATCTTCAATTATCCTTTAATGAGAATGGGGCAGCCAATGGGAGAACGGAGCTGCCAAAAGTCGCTGTTGATAGGAATGACCGTTAATAAAGTCGAAAAATTTTATATGACCCTTTCGTTCATATAATTACAATGAAATAACAAGTCATCTTAAATTTAAAAAAAACGTTATGGTAATAAATTGAAAATGTTTTTTGCCACAACAGGATACAAACTCACAGCGAAACCGTCAGAAAGGAAAACGCAGACTGCAAAACGCAAACTTAATAAATTAAAAGTAAATTTTGAGGTCGTGACCCACTCTTCCTCCTCCTCCTCCCAGAATTGCACTCCCTTAATTAATACCTAAACTCTGAATAATCAAACATGATTACACTTGGCAATTGTCACCCAGTTTACTCCATTTCGTTTACACAAACACCATTTTCCATGAGAAAAGCGTGAACATTTTCCTGTGTTAATTTCCCCCCAGTCCTCTTCTCCCTTTGCACCCTGCTCGAATTCCTCCAAATTCCACCGCCTTCTATATGAGAAAAAATTTTTTGAGATTTAAAAATTGGTCTAAACCCTTTTTGGCAAATGATTGGCGGGGGAGGAAAAAAAGGTCTGACTCAAAAAAAGTCGGAAAATCTTCTCTTCCTCTACACCGGAAGTTAAAATAATTATAACGCTTTTCACTCAAACGATCTGAGAAATGAAAACCGCGGATTTAACAGTTTTAAAAGTCGCATTTTTCCGGGTTTCCGCTTTCTCTTTTCGAATTAATGAAATTTTTTTGTTTGTTTGTTTTGGATGCGGTTTTAATTGCCCTCCAACTTTTGGATTAGTAAAAGTTTTTCATTCTGACCTTTAGGACTTTGTTAAATATTGATTCCAAATCTACTTTTCCAATTTTCCAAAGGTGAGTGAGAGAGAGAGAGAGACAATAGGGAAACTAAATACCGTCTTATGAAAAAATCATCGGACACTCTTAACGTTAATCTAGAAACTATTTTCGGCTTTTTTTTTCTTTTAAAATTTTCCGAACTGGAATCAGATGCTCACCATCTTCCTTTCCTTCATTCCCGAGCAGCCTCACTTCCGCTTGATAAAGTAAATTTATTTTTTAATTTCCTACAAACTCCTGAGAGGAAAGAAAAAGAGAAAAATGTCTTTTTACAGGAAAAAGCCGAGGCGAAGAGTTTTGAGATGGTTTATTACCTAAAACGTTGGTCACTAGTTGAAAGTGGAAGAAAATCTTTACTTAGCTTATGGATAATCGGAGATGTAATTTTGAAGGTAAAAATAATTTTTTTTTGTCTACTCTCCTTCAAGCTATTCTGGCTGTTAGAAAAATTGGCAAAACCGGTCTCAATTATGGTTGGAAAGGTTTTTTGTTTCACCATTTTCAATTTATAATAAAAATTGCTTTTTTCCTTTTCGAAAATCTGCCGCTCCCCAATCCTCCCTCTTCCTTTGTTTGGTTTGAGGAAATCATCACGGAATGTTGGGATTCGTTTGTTTGGGTCACGATCTTGAGGTTAAGGGTGATTCTGCAAGGAATTTGAGCCGAAGAGAGTTGCTTTATTATTATAGTGAAACCTCGCAAATGAGTTTAATTCGTTCCGGAGTTTTACTCGTTATGTGAAACAATTTTTTCTATATAAAACAATGTAAAATAGAAAAATGCGCTCCAGGCCGGAAGAAGCACTAACAAAAGTTATTTTTAGTATTTAGCAGAAGAAAAGGAGTAGCTAAGAAGCTTTAGAATGTGAAAATGAAAGAATTTTGGGTGGTAGTGAAGAAAATAAGACAGATACAGAAAGATTTAACTTTGAATCTACCCCGATTCGGAGTTTTCTCTACCTGTCGGGGAATTCCCATGTACATGCAGCCAAAAATTGCTCGTTTTGCGAAGCATTGCTCGTTATGAGAGGCATTTTTTGGCAATTTATGTTGCTCGTTATGCGAATTTCTCGGTATGAGAGGAACTCGTTCCACTGTAATTGACAATAACATTTGAGATCTATACAGATTCAGTAGACAAGTGGAAGAGATGAGTTAGTTGGAATAAAACGTGAAAGAAGTTTAATTCCAAGTTGGGCCTGGGAGAACATGCTTTCACTGACAGCTCTTCCAAAAATTTCTATTTCTGTAAAAATACAAAGTTTCCGTGAAACTACAAACTAAAAACAAAATCCAAGTAAGCATTAAGCGTTCTCGAAGCAATCGCGAGATTTAACACTATGACGTCCGGAGGTCTGATGTGAATTTTTCGTGTCTGTGCCGGTAGAACTGACTGTCGTGCTACCTGAGCACCAATATTTTAAATTCACACCATATGAACTTCAGTGGTAATAAATAAGTATAAAATTGCCAGCGACGCATGCGCAATAATTTCGAATGTGACGTCACCGGCGCTCAGCCAATAGTTTATGAAATACTGCATGGCACCACAGTGGGCTCTCCAGCGGTGAACAGGTGCCGTTTTTATGACCTCACAGTGGGGCCAGCGGACGTCATAGTGTTAATATGAAAAAGTGAGGGAAAGAGAAAAACAAAATGAAATACCCCCGAACACTGATGAGAAAGAAAAAAGCGAAGGAAGAGGAAGGTAAGATAAAGAGGACACAAAGACACAGAGGGGAAACTAAAGAAATAAAAAAGAGAGAAAAGGCTAGTTTAGCTAAGAAAATACTCAGGAAACAAAAGGATAAAATCAAAATACTCTGGGTATAAATGAGAAAGAAAAACAGAGAAAGCAAGAAGTAGTCAGAAAAAAAGAAACTAACAGAAAAGATGTATAAAGAAGACAGACAGAGAAACACAAAGGGTACTGGAAAGCAAGAAGAGAAAGAGCGAGAGAGGGATTCTGAAATCCTGACAGCCATCATCAATTAGAAAGGCAAAAACAAAAACAAGAAAAGAAGAAGAAAAAAAATTAAAAAGGCCGAGATTCTCTGAAACAGAAAATCCTCCAACGAACCGGAAACTGTTAGCAAAAAGAGTAAAATAAGAAAAGGAAAGTGTTCGCCGATTAAACTCGGAAACGGAAAATCAAACAGAATAAAAGGTATTTCACTCATTCTGATAAATATTCTGTCAGAACAATAAATAAATAAGAAAAAGGTTTTGTGAAAGCGTTCACGCGAAATTGTTAACATTCCTTTGACTGGTCAGAGAGGAAGAACAGAAAGAAATACCAAGATTTAGTTTAAATAATTTTTTCTGTTTGTTTTAGTTTCCTTTCTTTTGTTATCATCTCTCGTCCATCCGTTCCCTTAGCAAAAGGTCATCGAACTCATGAAACTGATTCAGCGTTCCAGTGTAAACGGCCAAATTTATTTTGTTAATTCTCATCAAAAATTTTTTAGTCGGACGTAATGCCTAACTGGGTTATCGGTGGAAGACCTGAAATTACTCTTGGAGACCCATATAAAAGCTTATAACTCATGTTATATACATTTTATACTGGGTTGTTGATAACCTCAGCAGTCATTAAAGTTCACAAAACGTCGGTTTTTACTTTCAAAAAAAATTTCACGGGGTATAACAACGATTTCAAGTTTGAAAAGTACCGCGGAAGTTTAACCTCACCCATATAGAAGCTATAGAAAGGTCTAGAACAACAGCTAAACAAACTTCTCTAATTTTTGAATATGTGGTCAGAACATCACGGCCGACAATGAAGCCCTAATTTATTATTTGGATCAAATTACTGGGTATTTATCACATTTACCGGCTACTTTATAAAATTTCGCAACTCGCAGTGGGATTATTAATAAAAGTTTGCTCACATATTTGGGTTCTGTCGCATTTCCGACAAAAGGCAAACAATCCATGCAGCTGGGTTCGCTGAACAAAAAGCGGCGAGTACAAGAGACGAAAAATGAATAAATGTATATACACTATATATATATCAATATTTTCTATATCACTATAATATGTATAGAATATATAATATAAAGTGATTTATAAATTATATTTATTAATTTTATATATTATAATTATTAATAATATTATATATTATATTATTTTATATAATATTATAAAGGTATATACTCTTATAATATATTATAAAATATACGTTATATTATTTATATATATATATTATACATATATAATATATTATTACCCTTATAATGTATATCATAAGAGTGTGGATATACTCATATATCAACTATATAGTGTATATACTATATATTATATATAGTTTATAATATATCCAAAATCTTAAACAAATTTGATTAAAGTTCACATAATGACTGGAGGATTTTCGCAACTAGCCGGTAAATGTGATAAATATTCAGTAATTTACCCCATTTAACAAACTTAGTTGGTGATTATGAATAATCGCCAGGAATTACATATATATATCCTTCTGGTTCATCACTTTTACCGTCACATATAGTAGGTATAACACACAGAACCGACATTCATTTCTGGTCTACCTAAAACTTCGTACTCACTCCTCAAAGGAAGCCCTCAAAGGTCGGTCAAATGTTTACTGTCTTACACCAGGAGACAGGTGAGAGTTAACACTATGGCGTCCGCACGTCTAATTTAGATTCTTTCGTTTTGATGCCGGTGGAACTGACTTGAATAATTTTCGAGGTTCTTGTTTAATCTTGTTTAATCCTTCGGAAGGTTTTTAGGTATACAAAAAGTTTCACTTTGTCATTAACTGTTGGTTAAACAGAACACTCAACAATAACGTCGTTTCACAGGTTTGAATAAAGAATACAGCCATCTACGCATGCGCAATAATTTCCAAATGGCACCACCGTGGAGCCAACGGACGCCAGAGTCTTAAGTAAGAAGTTAGTAACAAAAAATTAGTCAGAACTTGGAAGTGTATAGAGAATGATTACATAAAAATTTCTCCAACTTCTTGGGTAGTTGAAACAAACCATCGAAGACTCGACAAAAAATCCGAATCGTTCTAAATTGCTGACTAAGCAATCGAATAAGCCAGAAATCAGAAATAGTAATTGTGTATATGATAATCACGACAGGAGGATGTTTTCTAAAACAAAGACTCAAAAACGGAGAAAGCAATTCGGTGGATGAAAAATTCCGGAAATAATCAAGTCAGGGATTTGAATTTGGCGGGTTTTTATTTGAAAACGGAAATTGAGTTCGTTGTTTCGAGATTTCTCATGGGTTTACCATTGTCATTAAATGAGTATCAGCTGAGCATACTAAAGTCGATTCTATTTTATGATTCAGCGAGGATGAAACAGTGGGCTTAATTTTCTTAAACAGCGGAAGTTCTAACCCGGAACTAGGAGTTGTGCTCTGTAATCCGCACACAAAATCAAGATCGATACGAATTCTAATTAACTACCTCATTCATCCTCTAACGAAATTGTAGCCGCAAACCTGTTCTCATTCTGTTTGTGTCCAATTTTTAATCGATTCGTTTGATGACTTCAGCTTTCTCTTCATGTTTGTTTTCCCCATCCGTACTTTCCCCTCTACCATCCTGTAGGTTTAGTTTGTAACGCAGCTTTACAACGACCTTTGTGACGTTCATTCATCCGAGATTCCAATTTCAGATCTTTCAATATCTTTATGCTCAGAACTTTTAGACATTGACATTGTTGACACTGTTGAGCCCTTTTATCGTCTCCATTTTTAAGCATCACGTTTCACCAAAAATTACTCCAGTTTTTCCTCTTAGACTACGAAAGTCTTGGATATTGTCATTCGCTCTTTCCTTCCAAGGTCTTCTAAGGCTGTTGCCCTCGATATCTGGACTCTGATATAGCCTAAAACGCCCTTCGTGGAAAATAAAAATTTTTCAAAAACACGACGACTACATCCATGAGTATTATTTAAAAATATATATAAATGCAGAGTTAGGTCTCTTTTTATGCGAAATATGAAAATCAACAAAAAATTCAAAGCACGTGACTTCGCAAACAAAAAGCTGATGTGTCCTCAATCTATCACAACAGGAAGATGAACTTATGACCTATGGGTGATACTCACATCTCAGAAAACTCGAAACACCAATCAAAAAAGTTTAGTCAACACTGTTCAAAACGCCCAAAACAATTCGCGTAAAACAAGACCGGATAACACTTAGCACAAACGTATCCAAAAGGTCACCGACCGCTCCTCAATTATTTTTTAATTTCCAACCCACTCGAGACTCTACAATTCCTCGACAACCCACCACAGCCTTCTATATCTATATAACCGTTCTCATTCAAATTCTGAATAGTTTTTATGCGGACTTAGCAAATCATAAAAAGAAGGAAAAGAAACTCTTCGACGACTTTCATATTATTCATAATCAGCAATTTCTCAGTCGAACGAACGAGATTAAAAAGAAAAATGGCGTCGTCGGATGCCTCGCCTTCTTGGCGAACATTAAAAGGGGATTCAGATCGAGAAAACATTTCGCGAATCGAGAGAAAACGATTCAATATTCTGCATACTATTCCAAAATTTTCTTTTTATGATTGGCGTCTCTTCGGTTTCCTGTCTCGCGACAAAAGGAAAGTAAAAATGGCGTAAGAGTGGAAAGCACAAGAAGAAAAATTTTCCACAAACCTAACAAAAAATGGAAAGCTAAGAGAAAAATCAATAACATGAATTTTAATGACGCATTACGGTGCACACTTAAACAAAATTTTATTAAGAAGCCTCGACAAATTTAAGAGAAAATTTTTTTTTATTTGCTTTCTTGCCACTTTTATATTTATAAGTCGGTAAACAAAATATATTTTATACAGGTTTTCCTCCTGGGTGTGGTCTCTTTAGTCTCTCGTCCGTCGGGAATCAATGAAAATTCAGTTTGTGATCAAAAACGCGTGAAGAAGGATAGGTAGTAAGGTAGTGGGCGAGAGAGTTAAGCCGTTGAGGATATGAGATTCATTTATGAGTACTTACTTCCAGTCAGCGATTTTCGGCTGTAGAGAACAAAAGAGAAATCCGCGTGATAGATGAAGATGAGGAGGTTTCGGACAAACAAAATTTGAATCGGGGGAAGAAGGAATTCAAATTTTGTATAGAGAGAAGGGGAGGCCCTCTCACCCTCTGGGGAGAGGAAGCCTTTTGGGCTGAATCCAAGCCAAACAACCAAGCTTTCCCGGAAAATTTTTCTTTTTAATAAAATTGCCCATTGGGATCCCTTTGAAAAAACTCCATCAAGCAGAACATGTTACCAGCTGACAAAAACAAAAATCTCGTCTCGAAAATCCGCTTTTTCATGTTCAAAAATCATTTCAGGAGACAATGGAAACGTGGCAGGCACGAGCTTTTCAGTTCTTGTTTTAGCAGATAGAGAGGACTCAAAAGACACATCACCGATGTTCGATTATTGATCTGTGCGTTCCGGTTTTTGGCCAAAACCGGAAAATTCTCAATTAACCGCCGGATCCGTGACATGTGAATGCCATTCCCTGTAACTCTCCAATCTGAGGTTCTGATTCATCTCCTCACCCACCACTACCCTTTGTCGAGGAGGCATTGTCGGACGACTTGTATGCAAATTCAGTCCCATGGCCTCCAACAATGAAACTGTATCATTCGATTACGAAACAAATCTCCAATTTTTCGACTTTTTCATGTTTCATTCATTGAAGGAGAGGAATTTCTGTTGTTATTATCATGCGCTTCACATTTTTTCCTTTTATCTCCCTTCCTTTGGAAGGAAGGTTTCCTATTGAAACTCCAATTGAAATTCAAGCTTTGAATTCGCGAACACGAGCCTTTATTATATTATATCTTCCAATTTTTTAACCTTTGTATATATTGGAATCAGTCATTCAAAGTTTCGATGGACTGGAAAATTTCATAACAATGTTTTTAAAATTCAAGTGCTCCCAATAATTAAACGTTACGCAATCGTTGTTATTTGGCTGGAGACTGCGAGGAAGGAATTTATGAGTTTTGGTACCATTTTTATAGGTCATTTCTCAACCTACATGCAAAATTTTTATTATAATAGTGATGACACGATAAAAGCTGTTCTTAGCTAGACTAGAATATTTGCAAAGGCTTATAAAATACTAGAATTAGAAGCAGAATAGTATAAACATGAGTCAAAATAGGTGAACAACACAAATCTACACAAGTTGGAGTGTGATAACAAACCAGCCAGACATATCTGATGTAAAAGTTATCAGTCATAGATGTGGCGGTTACGTAATCTCAGTGCAAGCGCCTAAAGTATAAGCAGTCCAATGGATTAGGAGAGTAGGAAGAGAAATTATACTCAGGTACCGATTCAGATTTAGTGCCGTGGTGTCAAGACCTCTATTAATCGTATTTGCTATGGTTCAGATTTATAGGCATCAGGCTTTGAACCATTATTTTCCTCAAAGTCTGGTGAGAGTACCGGGGCCATCCGAGGGTTTGGATAGTACAGGAAATCGCGTCCTTGGGCACGAATATAATAATATAACTTCTGATTGTATTTCCTGTTGAGAACCTTTGGGCTCATTATTCCAAATTATTAATTAAAACGAAATCGAAACCGAACATCAGCGATGAAGACTACATCAAAACCCAAGTCTTGTCCCTCCGTTCATCATCATCTAAACCTTTCTGGGTCTATTTCACTAAACTGTCTAACTAACTGAATTAAGGTTATACAGTTCAGCGACTACAGAACGATTTTCAAACCTTGTGAATGGGTACCAAGTTAGTGACCAAGAATGATTCGTACAAGTTAATAAAAGCAGAAAAACAAACAAAAACGGAACTTGAGCATAACTGCCCAACATTACTCGTCTGTTAGTGATGGCTAACATTTGGGCGAAGTTTGGTCGAATTCGGTTTACACATTTAAGACTTGTGCTCGCACATACATGCTAACAAACAAACATAAATTCAGTTTTATGGGTATGATAGCTCTAATTAATATAAACGATCATTTCACTTTTATATTTATTTATATTATGTGCTGCTTTATTTCCGGTTTTATAGCCTTCTCTCAATTTAGTGTTATATCGTAACACCGTGTTGAACGTGTAATATTGTGTGGTTGCCCAAGCGGAAAAGAGAAAAGAACATGGTTCCGACAATTTTTTATTTAAAGGCCGTTATTTCAGAGGCAGTACTGCAATAAGAAAACTTGATAAAGCTCAGAGTAGGGTTAAGGAAAATGAAAAGAAAGAAAACGATCGGTGTGGAAAAATGGTTTCATTTTTCACAGGGAAAAACAATTTCCCTTCCCTCACATCCTTCATGCAACATACCACTTTTCCTTCAACAGATTGTTTTAAAAATATCTTTCATACCTTTCTACCTCATCTTCCTCCTCCTCTCTTTCTGAAACAGCGAAATAATCAAGAACTCAAAGAGATGAGGTAAATTGAGGAAACATCTCGAAAAATTCGAGGAAACTTGAATCATATCTAACTGAAACTCGTGAGGATGATTACGCAAGTCGAGGAAGACTACGTCGATAATTCCCTCAAAACCACGACAGCGACAAAGAGTGTATCAAACTTTTTATAAAAGCTCAAATATAAATCTAGAGCTTCCGAAACACTCGCCGAACCAATAACACAACAACAACCTTTTTTGTTTTTGGTAATCGTTTATAAAATCACGAAGCAAAACTTTTTCCTGACCGGGTCCCCCAACCGCACTCCCCATATCTCTACTCTTTCATAACAACAGAAAAAACCTCCGAAAGGGAACAAAATCGATTTTCAAAAAAAAAACAAAATCAATTCCTTTTGAATGTGATTCATTATACAGTTTTCAGCCATTTTTTATTCTCTCATCCAGAATTCATTAAATAAAGCCTTACAAAACCCGAGCCCAAAAAAAAGCTTTCCTCTTTCCCTTTATCCAAAGCTGTCAGAGCTTTTATGTATTCACGGATTTAGTTTAAAAAACCTTAGACTCATTCATAAAAATTAAAGTAATTAAGAGGTTATCTGATAATGGCGTTCAAAACACGTTCGATGTCTTTAATTTATTATGTTTCAGTAGGACGTGGGTAGTAAGGGGGGGGGTGGTTTCAAAAAAGTCTTCTCACCATTTTTAACCTTTTGTGCTCGACAATTTTTCTGGGTCACGTGGGGTGAACTGGAGGCGATTTTTGCGTGTCTACAATCACAGAACAAACCTAACCTATATGAATGAATTTACTTTAGCTATTTGCTCATCTACAGGACGTTGCTGTAATTTTTACTGACTAAAGAAGTTGCGCTATGTGATAGAGTTCAGTCTTAGCTATACTCTAAAAGTGAAAAATAGGACTGAAAGTGTGAAGTATCCTTAAACTAAATCTTTATCTAATCTAATTTCTGTAGATATTAACAATAGCAAATCTAAATTCCTGCAACTCTGGACAGAACCAAATTTTTCACATAACAAACGTGAAGCGTACCACACAATCAACACTGAAAATCTCGACGTAGTAAGAATGAGACGCACCGAATCTGTACCACAGCAAAACTTGATCGTATAAATCCTTGTGTTCAGATTTGCGGCCAAGAAATGTAAATGTTACTTCAATTCAATGTAAAGTGATTCATTCGGCTCAAGGCCAAGAGGCTCAAAAAGAAAAGGAAAGTGTAACAAAAGGCAGCCGAATGAATCACTTCTTATACCTGTAAATATTCACGAATTGTAAAATGACCCATCCGGACAAAGGCTCAGCTATGCTAAGAAAATGTTTCATTGTTTAAATGGGCCGCCCGGATGGGTCATCAATGAATTTCTTTGTTTGTCAACCCCTTTGGGGTATAAATACTGCTACAATTCATTTAATAAAGGATTCCGAATTCAGGAATCAGTGGTCTGGTCATTTTAACCTTACCACACTTCATCACCACAGGGGTGATCTTAAGGCAGAGGAGTTGTCCATTGACATACTTCCTCATTTCATCACCAGCGACCGCCACAGGAAGAATCAACCCTGAATCATCAGGGTTTTCTTCGTTCGAAAGTTCGAACACCTTGGTACTCAAACTGCGGCGAGCAAGCTCTACTGAGTGGCCCAGTGATCAGTAGAAACCGATTGAGAGAAAATTTGTGAAAGGTCGATTGCTCATTGTCAAGTCTGAACTATAGTGCCTGACCAGTACGAAAATGTTCCGGCCTGTGCTCAGAAACTGCTAACATTGTTGGCCTCAACATATCTTTATAAAACTATATACAGAAAATGCATACAGAAACAGACTTTCAGATGTACATACAGGTGATGCCCTGAGGGTGGACTGTATACGTCGAAAGCCGGACTTGTAAAATTTTTGGTAAGTCGTGGTACCCAGTCGCAATGGTCACAATGAAAATTTGGTACGAGAACGAAAAAGCTTGAGTACCACGGATATAAATCTATACCAAAGGAAATCTTAATCGTATCAGAAATATATTAAATTTATATTGTTTTAAATCCTGAGAATAAGAGAAGAGTCTAAAGGACACAAGTATGGTCTCAGCAAAAATGAGAAATAATCAAAAATCTTTCTCTAAAGTGACACAATATTACTACCGATTACAAATTAAACAGTCAAACGGTCACCAGACTGCAGAAATGCCAAAAATACGACAGGTATCATAAACGTCAGCCAGTAATAAATGTTGCAATTTATAATGCAACTACTTGTACTTAGACAGAATTTGTAATTTTGAGGACCCCCCGATTATGGTTTTCGATAGCGGAAAAACAAAAAGTGTAACTCGGCAAAATTTATGACTCGAAGGCACTTCATTTCGAAAATGGAGAACTTTTCCGAGGCGATGGTAATTCCTAGAAAAGCGGAGGAAAATGTATGCAAAGTTAATTCGAAAACACACATGAAAACTCTGATTCTCCGTTAAATTATGATATCTACATAATTTGGTGCTTTCCATGTGCGGGATTAAAGGAGAAGAGGAGGATTGGATGGAGGGTAGGTGTAGGGGGTGAGGAATTCGATAATGAATTTCCGAAAGGGATTTGACCGAGACAATCCCGAATTTTCTTTAATGTTTCCGTCTGGCCAGTGTATATGACTGGCTATCAAAACCGTTTTTTTTACCCCTAAGTCTCAACCCCTCTCAACTACCCTCTTTCTGAAAAAGAAAGTCATTACTCCGAGAAAAAATGAGTTCGGTTCAGCGGTTATGAGAGGACAAAATGGCAGATCTTCAGTAATTTTCTTCATGTCATCAACTTTACGATGATGAATTTGATTTAATTTCTAAAGAGCATAAAATAAAGTTTTTTTCTTCTTCTTTTCATTTCTCTTCTCCTTTTCCTCACCTTCCTCCTCCTCTCCTCTCCTCCTCCTTTTCTTGAGCAATTTAACAAAGAATTAGGAGATGGATTTTAATGAGAGCTTCTAGCCCAGTTGCTGAGATGAGAAATTTTTTCCCTTGTCTTCTGATTGAGATCTTCTAGAGCTTTAAGCTCTCGAACGGGATGACTATCATCACTAGCAGTTTGTTTGTTAAGATACAGCCTACCTACCCTACAAACCAACATTTCAGGCTCTGATGACCCTTCGCAGACCCCTTCCCTGTTGGACAATACCAACTCCACACAATCACCCGACACGAAACACCAAACCATGATCGTGACTAAAACTGAGATTTTAAAACACATGAAAACAGCACAACAACATTTTTACATAAATCTCAACAGACGACGACAAAAGTCGAAAGCGTCAAGTTGTGTCGAAACAGTCACCCAAATTTTCCACATTTTCAAATCTCAAAGCTAACATTGTGACTCGTTAACTGTCACATCTCGACTATAACGTTAATGGATTAAGTAATAAGAAGGAAGAGAGAGGGAGTGGGGGAGTGGAAAAGCTCTCGAGACAACAGAAAGTCTGCGATATCAAAAGTGGAAGTTGAAGCTGGTACGTGACTATTTCTTGCAGGCTGGCGGCAATTTTAGACTAAATCCTGAGTCGGAATCAAAGCGACACTCAGTTCTGGTAAATTAGTTAGGTACGACAGCAATATCAGAATTATTGCCTTTCCATCTTATTATTGTAATTACATTTCAATTGGCTTCTGTCTTGTCTGACTATAATGATTAATGCTGTGAATGGTAACTGAGACAGAGCGTTGGCCTATTTGTATACAAAACTAATCTCAAGTCAATTCTTAAGTGTCTTAGTTACGCTCTAGCACAGTCAGCGAAAAACCCAACACTCAGTTTTATTTATCTAGACTGGATGTCAGAATAACTACTCATAACCATACTACAGCTAATTAAGGTTGTAAAACCCAGAAGACAGTATGAAAAAAAAGGTGGAGCGGGAGTTACGTTAAAACCCTAATTGGATTTTAATCATGTGTAATCATTTTATATTTTCGTAATTAGTTTGCTAGCTCGGAACTGTATACGACCCACGCATGTACTGTATAAAAATATTAACTGAAAACGTAATTTGAATAGGTTTCAGAGTAATACGCGAAAATTTCGGTTGACATGTAACAAAGAATGTTAGAAGGTGACATTCTGGAACTCAACAGCAATTATCTTGCACCAATTCTAGACCTACGATGGTTCCCATGATCAATAAGAGCATAACAGCTATTTCCAGGTAGGCTGTCAAGTCATTCCTGACGTAACACCTAAAAAGAGTTTAATTTAAGAGACCGAACAGGACTTGAAGGACGTGGAAAACACAAAAGCAACATCTTGAAAAGTGGCTCTCGGATGACCGGAAACGACGGAACAATAAATAAATAAACTTTCCCTTATCACGCGATTTGAGTTTGGTGTCCCTGAAGCGTGCCACAATTAATTCTTACATTGTTTACTGCACTTCGAAAATCTATATTTATAGCCAAACGTGCTCACGGCTAAATCAACAAAATTGCAACAACTTTCCTCTGACCCGATCCGCTTTTTCCGGGAAAATCGATTCCGAAAGTAAAGTTTACGCAAAAAACTTAAATGTTTGCTCTCGAAACTGTTCGCCTCCGATTTTTCTGAATTTAATTACTAGATAAAAATGACAAAAGTTTTTATTATCTATTAAGAGGAAGTTGAGATCTTAGTTTGTGTCATGAGTATGAATCAACAATTTTTGTTTCGCCGGATGGATGGAGCTTTTGATGCTGGGATTATGGTGTCACATAGGGCAAAGTCCTTCCTTGTCTCCTTATCATCTCAAAATTCACTTTCGTTCACTAATTAATCGAGTCATTAGATCTTTTCTCTTGTCTGATCGAGTTTGAATATTTTAGTCTGATCAGTGTTGCCTTTGTATTATTCCATGAACGTGTTTGTTTAAGTTGGTAAATCGAAGAAGACTGTCTTCTTAGGATATAGTTCAAAGTTGTTTTCTTGTTCTTGTCTATGGTTTGCTTGTTATTCATCACATTTTGTTGTGATTGCTGTTTTGCCAACGTCTAATAATTCTGATTCGATAATGTAAGTGGGTCATTTCATTGAAATCAGTTATAGTATGAGTACCTAGTGAGTATAACTGGAAGATGTTTGTGTTCGTTGGTCACCACCAACGCTCAAACTAAAATCTTGGAAGTGTTATGAATTTTATTAGGAAAAATACATTTTCCAGACGTCACTACTAAAAGGATTCGAGAGCAAACAAAAAATGGCGTCTTTGATTTGGTTTCAGACATAAGGTTAAGATGAACTAAGAAAGTTTTCTGAAGCTTTCGTCTCCCATTTCCTAGAATTAAGTTAGCATTTCTTCCTCAAAGGCATTTTCTCCTTCGGGTTCCTGGAACTAATTCCAAATGTCATTTTCTCTCGTTTACCTGACACCCCCTCCCACTCTCACTCACATTACCTGAGTGGGACTTTCCTGTAACAAAACCTAAGAATAAAAAATAATTAAAACTGCTGACACAGTCACCACGTGACCGAAAAACAATCTTCTAAATTCATCATTTAATTCGCTTTATTGATCACGGAGAAAAACCGCACAAAAGGGGGCAACGTGCCAAAAATCCCTCCACGCTTTCCCTCACTCAACCATTTTGACCAGATAAATAAATAAATAAAGGGCAGTGGATGAAGATAATAAAAGAAAAAAAAGAGAAGAAGAAGAAGGGTAAAAAAAAATTTCGATTCCAGCTTTGTCCGAATTGGAAAGCTTCTTCGGTTCTTATCTTCAACTCGCAAAACGACCTTCCGCAACAGTCAAAGATAACAAACATTTATGTGAGTCGAATAAGGAAAACCAAATTCGATAAATCTTAGTTCTTGTTAGAACAATCGACCAGCGGAAAGGTGAAAGATTTATGAAATGTTAAACCGAATTACCATTCTTCGAGAGTGCGTACAGAATAAAGAAACAACCTTCGAACTAATACCAACAAACACCAGATGAAGAAGATATGAAGGGAGAGAGGAAAATTTTCTTTTTCCTTTTAATCAGACCGGAAATAAATTTTTCAGCAAATCCCCTACAGACACATATTATTGAGGTTTTCAGGGGGGCTATCTGGGGGTGGATGGGGTTAAATCTTTCAAAATCATCCGTCAAGAGCCTTTGCAAGTGTTTGCGAACTTAATTAACATTCCTGAAGCCCTTCTGCTACTTATTTTTCTCTCTTGTGTGTCTAATTATGATGTTTCTTGGTTAGGAGATTTTAATAATATTATCACAGCCCTGAGGGTTTTGGCTCTCGAATAAGGTAAAAATTTGAAAAAGGCGGAAGGAAATTTGAAATGATTCCGAAGGAGGTTTACACTGTAAAAAGCAAATAGCGTCCAATTTGTGAAAAACTCCGGAGAAATTATTTTTTCCCTTCGAGTTTCCCCCTGTGGCGCAAAAATTAAACAAAAATTTTCTTCCTCGTACATTTTCTAAAGTTTACTTGGGAGTGTAGACAATACTGTTAATTCAACAGATCATTTTGAAAATGGTCTAAGTCCATTCTGTTGAGATGCTTTAGAGTTTTCTAAATTTTGACTGAGTTTGAGTTTTATGTGTGTTGTGCGTAGGTCCTTTTTAATCGGACTTTTTTCTATCTATGTCAGCACTGTTTTGAGAAGGCGTTCCACACCCCTAAAATCTGATAAGTACAGAAACACTCACCGATTCACTGACGATAACACCATCCATATGCTGATGAAAAAAATCCATCTTAAGAGCTCTCAGTTCCAGATTTAGGACTTTCTGCAATACACCACTCCATCGTGTTTATGCTGTTGGCTGATCTTCATTGAAGCTGTTGTGAAAACCCACTCCTGAAATAAAAATTGTCTGAACTGTAGAAATTTCGACGACAGTGGGGAAGTTATTCATTGGCTATGAAGCATTCAGTGGGAGGAAACTAAATTTTCTAGAAACTTCGATAAGCCAGGGAAGTGAAAGTCACATGGATAGTTTTGTTAAAACTATTCACAAAGTTTCTAGAAACATTTTTGAGAATAACTTTCCCCTGATGGTGGGCAAACAGCGAGAGTGCTTATAGTTATGGTGGCAGACCACGAATTAAATTCGAACAGTCAAGTTCGTGAAAAATACTAACAAAGCAGATTCATAGACAGAAAGAAATCATCCTCGTCACTTTCAGTTTCCCAACACACCCAAAGATATTAAAATATTATAAAATAAAAAAATTACACAAATTAGAATATATACTGTATGAGATTATACAGAGGAAAGTTAGAAAAGTTAAAAAGACTTTTAAATTTCCAAACTGGTCTTCGCCTTCCACTGCGTCACTGTTTATCGCTTATAATGCTCATTAGCAGTAACATATGTCGTGACATGTTCATACATACAATGATATGACCGTTGCGGAGGTCAACAGATGTACGAATCGTTACATTATCTCATTTCACTGGGAAAATTTTTAGTTGTAGGTCCGTTGTAATGTGGGTGGGAGTTAGACCACTTCAATAATCATTTTTTAAGAGGGGCAGATGTTGAGTGTTCGAAAAGGCTGGTTCTAGAAGTAATATGTAGTTCTTTTGGATAAGAGACCAGAAGGAGGTGGTGTGTGTTCTAGAATTTTCGAGCAGTCTTCTAACAATACTCTACTCTTCCTGGCCTTGTCCCATTTACTCGGGTCAGCCCTCCTAGTCATTCTTCTTCAGGCGTTTCTGTCGTCGTCGTGTTTAATATTGCAAGCGTCAGGTCTTCTCTAACCTGACCCCTTCCCTGACCGCTCGCCTTGTCATGTGATCTTCAGGTCTTTTCATCACATGGCCGAACCATCTCAGGCGACTTTCGCGGACATTCTCTTCGATGGAGCAGTCTTCTGACAATGTAGTCATTTAAATCGCCGTTCTTTCTTCAACTTGTTACAAATTATTTTAAGTACAGTGTTATTAGTTGGAATAAAGGTAACCGGAGAGGTAGTAAAAGTAGATAGAAGCTCTCTTCTTGATTTAGAGAGATAGAGAATTTAGAAGCGTTCTTTCAGGACTTCCAAACATTCTTTCTGCTTCAATGGCCAACTTCTGTTTTTCATCAATAAATAACTCATCCAAGTCGAATCGCTTTCATGATCGGAATATTTTCCTCAGGTTGGTCATTTTAGTATTCGAAACTGTCCTCTCGCCAAGAATTCCTCCACTTTCCCAACTTTATTTTCACTTGTTTCTCGGAAACAATATTTATTTTCCTTTCCTGCTTTTTCTATTATTTGCAATTTTCTCTCCGCTTTTCTTCCTTTCTCTCATCCTTTCCGCGAAATCATATTCTCAACCGAAAATCCTAAAAAAGATTCTAGTTTCCCTTGTTCTGAGCGAAATTCGTGCCGGAAGCAGAAGCACACACACCCAGTGATCATATTCGTCTTTGTCACGTCGAGATATTTTCAAAATCATCGAGTCTTTTGCTGAAATCACCACAAACTTATAAGATGACGTCATATACAGTTTATGGTTTGTCTGCCGTACTGACTATCCACAGGATCATTCTTTAAACATAAAATTATCAACTTCCTTCTGTTTTGTATATTTATGTTTATACCGGATAAGAAAAGAAAAAGACGTGTCATATTTTTAAGATTATGCGTCTTTGTTTTTACATCCCTCTCGAGTATCTCTCTCTCTCGGATATTTGTTTCTGTAATTTATGGTCTCTTTTTTTTAGTATATTTCCTTCCATTTTATGAAGGGTATCCTCTGCTGGAGAGGATCGATGTCACCTTTTTTGTATTTTTCAGACAGGGTGCCATGGGTTAGCCATTGCAATTGGGTGAGGTTTTAAAAATTTGATGAGGTGAAGGAGAAAGGTATTTTTAAGGCTCCAAAAAAGTTAGCAACAGCCTTAAGACCCAAATATTTGAAAGCTTCTATATAAGCCACACATTGAGAGCCTAAATACGACCTTGCTGATTTTTTTGGAAGATGAAATGACTGCTGACAAAGCCCTTTCTCCGTTTTTTTGGTCGGATGGAGAGAGAGGAGAGTCTTCTATTCCATTAAACAACCTTGGGAATTTGATCCTCTTTCCTGTTTCGAATCACGACCAAATCGCTTAACGGCTTTTTCCTCCTCCCATCCTCCTCTTTACCCTATGTATTGACTAGTTTTCCAATATTTGCACAGATACTTCTCATTTTTCACAAAATGAGGGTTTTGCACCCCCATGGCCGTCCTTCAAATTTTCAATTTCTTTCCAAACTTCCTTTTACTTTCTAACAAATCCAAAAAAAAAGGACAAACTAAGAAAAAGTCTTTCGTCTTCTTTTTTCCCTCTTCCTCCTCTTCTCTCTCTTCTCTTCTCCAGAAGGGAAATCTTCAACTTAAGAAGGGCGTTCGAATACAAAATTTTTCGATAATGACATCAAAGTTTTGAAGGAAAACTTTTTCACCACTCTCAAGCGTCCTCCTCTCTCTTTCACTTCCTCCTCCTCCTCCTCCCCGGACTCTCAATATAAAAGGATTAATTCAAAATCCGCATTTCCTATATGGTTCTAAACCTTTTGAAATGGCGGCTTTTCTATTATTGATTTAAAGATATTCAATATTTAATTTTAAGATAATCCAGTCACGTATTTCCCACCCGTCACCCTCTCCATCTCCCTCCTTTCTCTTTCTCCTCACTTTCCTTTTCCCTCCTTCAGATAACCTTCTTCTTTTTTGTCCATATTTCAGATAATTCAAAGAGTCTCCCAAAGGTCAAGACAAAGATTTTACAGTCTTTGTGCGCACGAGTTGACAGGATATCCGGCTGTTTCTTGACAAACCTTATTTGAGGAAAACGTGCCTGTACGAGAAGAACTTGAACCTAGTTAATAATCTACAATCAGGATGTTATTTTATGGGAAGTATTTTTGGCAATCATGTGATCAAGACATCAAGACAATGTAACTGTTAGAGAGAAGAACAACTTCGGTTTACTTGAGGCTCACCTTTTTGTATGATGCTCCTTGGTGATGTTCCGGGCCCGGACTCTCTACCAGAATGGAGCTCTACCATTGAGATTTGAACACTAATTTAATAAACAGTGCGAGCACTAACACTAAAATAGTTGTAGAAATAACCGAAATCCGAAATATGGGTTATTAAAAGATAAGCCCGTGAAAACCACAAACTCGAGAACAAACACTTGTGAGAGAGGAACTTATACAGGAGAAAAACCTTACGAAAATGAAGAAAACCTTATGAATTGAGAAAAACCTAAGGTGTTGAGACAAACGAGAGACTAATTCAAAGAGTAAAACCTAATTGCTACTAAAAATAAAGTGGTCTCTACAAGGAAGACTCATCTTGGCTTTCTCTTGTAGAGACCTGCATCCTGCAACTGCTTCTCCGTGGTTACAGGGATAACCAAACTTAAAATAAACCTAACAGTAACACCAAATACACATATAAATTGTTTATATTTATGCAGTTTCTTTCCATTCAGACTCCAATGTCACCCTGTATAAAAAGAAGCAAACAATTTAAATGCTGTCGGATAGCCTATACCTAAACTAACAACCCACGTGGATATGTTTAAATGATTTTGGTCATGCGGAAAGGTTTAACTTATCAACTCCAGGTTTGGATAACCCATAAAAGCTCTCATCATTAAAATCTAGTTTTGTTAGACTGTTAATCTCTTTTTTATTCCATTAACCACTAATTTACAATTTCCCCTTTCATCCCCGACTAAATATTATAAACAAAAATTTATTAATACCGCAAAAATTTTTGATTTGAGGACAATAAATTTTTAAAACATTGAAAATTTCAATCCATTCACGATTTTTATTAATTAATAAAATTGCATTAACACGACTTCCGCTTCAAAAAACAATTTGACTAAACCCCACCCCCCTTCCCCACGAATAATTAGGAAAGCTTAAGCCAACCAAAAACAGCCTTTTTGTTAAGTCTTATTAATTTTTAAAAGCTTCAATTTTAATGAGAACTGTTTTCTCTCTTCGCGAACGGTTTTTCATAGTCAAAAGCGAAAGGTCATAAAGGTTTTTCCGGGGAGGAAGAAGAAGGAGAAGGAGAGGCGAAAAGGTTTCCCAACAAATAGTGAAGCGGAGAAAGATAAATGGCCTACAAAAACGCCATTTTTCATGTTAGCCAACCGCCGAGGATCCTAAACGTCGCATTAAGCTTTCCCTCTTTTACCTCATCTCCAGCGTCGCCATTCTACCGCCACGAGAATTCTCTCTTCAGGGGATTTTAGGAGATTTAGGCCCTTCTTCTTCTTTTGGCGCCAATTTTTTTTCTTTTTCCCTCTTTAAAGTCGTGTCTGTCTCCTGGGAGCTTTTGCATTAACAAAGCTTTTAGTACCGCCAAATCGTCGGTAATTATCTTTGCTGAAGTGACGTCAATGTTACTCCTACGCTCAGGTCTCTGTTTTATGAGGTAAATTGGTTCCACGATTCTATCAAAAATCGCATAACTTCTAAACCAGGCCCTTAAAAATTTAAGTAAAACCACAGAGCCAAACAAAAAATTCTTGGAATATTCATTACGGGAATGGGAAAGCTCAGTAGTGAAACATAAAAGTGATAAATATACGAAGGGTTAATGTTCTCTGTTAGTTTTTCATTTGAGCAAAATATGTTAGGCTGATCATACAGATACAGCGAGCTTTTTAGTTTGAGCCTTAAGCCTATCACAAATTTTTAGAAAGTTTTTAGACCCCAGCTTTCTAATTAAGCTTCTTCTCATTCTATCTCTTAACGCTGCACTAGTCACATCTTCTCTACATCCTATAAGACAGATTATTTATGAGAGAAAAAATTTCCTAAGATGATTTATTCGCTCCTTTATTTGACATTCAATGTTTCATCTTTTTATATTCATAAAATGAGCAAATATAGATTTTGCTCTGTTTTTATATATTTCATACAAAAAATTTTAGTTGCAGTATTAAATGCAGAACTTGAAAAACGAAACGAAAATAATTCGCATAAAAGGAGACCCAACATTAGAGAAGTCTGACGTGGTGTCAAAAACAAAAGTTGATATTATACTAGACTTTCTAGGGATCAGTTCTGCTGAGAATTGTTTAAATATTAAATGACTGAAAGTCAGAACATTTGAAAGGGAAAGATGCCGGAGTAGATTGTGATATACTGACGAAGACTAGACTTGGTAATCCCTCACCGACTGGGTCAGTAGATGGGTTTATAGCACGGCACATGATAATAATGTAAATACAAATTACAACCAAAACTTGGAATAAATATCACACCAGCCAAATAATCGGGCAGCTTAGGAAATTGTTCTCCTCTGGACCAAACCCCAAATTGTGGACCTCTGGACGAAATCCCAATTGGGCGAAGAACGTATTCACAATAAAATGCTGGCGAAAAAGTTTCTGAAGATGCTTCTTGCATCCCGAGACATTCCCGAACCTACATTGCCCACAAATACCATCATAGATACAATAATAATATAAATAAGAGTACTTACCAATTCTATTCATCTTCAGATCAGTCATGTGTGTCTCGTTTATGGCGGTTTCACTTCAGCCACTAAAGTTGTTAGCTGATCATTTGATTGATGTTACAGCCAGTCCTCCACATCCTCTCTCAGACTTGGAACTAGAAAAAAAAATTCGTCTCGTTGATTTTTAAAACTGTTTTCTAGAAGAATAACACAAAATCTCATTTCCGTTTCCGTTCCAAAAAATAATAAGAAAACCAAAAAGTCAGTTAGCCTAAAAGCTAATCGAATCGTTCTCATGAAATTTAAAACTAAACAGCTAATTGACACCAACATCGCCACGAATCTCATTTCAGATTTATACACCGAAATACTGATTTCCTCTACCTCTACCTCCCATCTCCCTAAATTTATTTATTTATTTATTCACTTTATCTGTCAGATAAAATATAGAAGAGAGTAGAAAGTTTTGGTGCGCAAGATTTTAATTATACAAAAGCCTTTCCGAGGGTCTTTTAAGAAGAAAAAAATTTCATCGTTTCCAAAACCCAGAGAAAAAGTATTTTTCCACAAGATAAAATCCATTAGGGAAAAACAAAAATGTAAATTATCTGATTGGAAAGCAAAATCTTTGAATACAAATCTCTTCCAGATAAAAAGGAGAAGGCAAAGAGGAAGGAGAGGGGAACAAAGCTTTCAGGTTTAGTTGCCAACGTTACCTTTGACTTAAACGGGGCGGAGAGGAGAGAGAGAAGAAAGAAAATAGACAAGGAAGATTTAAAGTGAAAGAAGATGAAAAGTAAAGAAAAAATGCGTTCGCGCATGCGCAGATATCACTTGATCACGCCATTAAGAAACGTGCGGCCGGTTTTTCTCAAAATAACATCCAACACCTTTGGAAAGCCTCCAGATTTTCACGGCTTCCACCATTTAATCCCTGATTTTTCCTTCGTCGCTCTTTCCTCTCTAACTATCTCTTTCTCCCATTTTCTTCTCCTCCTCTCCTTCCTCTCTTTTTGAAAAATGCATCTGAACGAAGTGCGAATTCTCCGAAAATAGATTTTCCTCTTCCCCGTCGTCTTTTATTTTCTTTTACTTCCTTTCTGTCGACGATTTTCCATTCGAAAAAGGTTTTTGTGTAAATCTCGTTTCGCGTTCACTCTGATTAAATGCCGCCATTTTGTAACCTTGAAATTATTCATCGAAAAGAGTTTGGAAAAGAGAAATCCAAAGAGAGAGAGAGAGAGAGATTAACTGATTGACAGTTTGAAATTTTGAAAATTAGTCTGCGTTCACTTTGTGATTATAAATGAACAAAAGAAAGCTCTGGGGGAGGAGGAAGCTTTTGTTTTTCATGACAACTGACAGATTCCTCTGAAAAAAGTGACAAAAAACTGTTTCCCTTAAAAGAAAAATGGGCAAACCACCTACCAGGAGTGTCATACGACCCACGATTATTCAAATTTAAGTGACCCACATTTTTCCTTTCACTTTTGGTGTATTGGGAAATCTCGTTTTCTTTTAACTCCGATATATTATTTTATTTTTTTATTTATTTTCAAAATGGCCCAAGTCCAATCACAATACATATTAGAACTTTCAAGAGAATTAAACTACTCGGGGATCCCTGGCGCGGCACTTCTCACAAAACTGTGCATTATTTATGAAATGAGTCATAACCAAAAACAAATCGTTACTTCTAAAATACTCGGGAGTGTGCAATATTTATGAAACGAGTTCCGAACAATATGGGGCTCATCTTAGACTCGGACTATCTCGTCGTTTGTTTTTGCAATATGGCGGATCAGCAATAACATCACAATCAGGTACAATTTCTCTAACAGCTTGTATCATTTAAGAGACGATTTATCGTGCAGTATTTATGAAATCAAATTGTGCATTACTTTTGAAATACAAATATAATTTTAGCAAAGAACATCGGGAGGTTTGTGGTGCAGTAGTCAAAGCGCCCAGCTGTAGAAGTTATAATCAGATTCAGTCGAAACTTAGTTTGAACATTCGACTAACCTCTTTCTAGCGAAAATTTTGTTTTAAATTTACGATCCCTTTTGTGTCTCGCTTTGAATCAAACCGTACGGTAAGACTCAGTGAACCGAAAAAGTTTGTCGTCTACAGTCTGTATGTATTTGGTAATGAAATCGTTCAAGGGAATGAAAAACATGGGAACTCTCAAGTGAAAGAAACAGGAAAAAAAGGGAAACAACGAACTGAGAGAGAGAGAGAAGCTGTGTTGGGAGAAATAAAAGATGAAGGAAAAAATAATAATAATAATAATAGAAAGAGAGGAGAGCGAAAGGATAAAAAACTTTTTCCTAAGAGGAAGAGACAGTTTAAGATGTAGATAAATGATGTAGAAAGAAAACAGCAAAAGAGGAAAAGGTCAAGTTAAATTAGGAGTGAAATAAGAATAAATGATAAAATATCTGTTCTCTGTTTAAAACAGAGTCGAAACATTGTGAAACTGGACGAAAACAATAAAAAATCATGTGGGAACAAAATCAGGACCGAAGAAAGAGAGAAGAAAGAAAACGCTCGAGGATAACAACGATTTTGACCTTTGTCAACACAACACAAGTCACATGACTTAGGTGACGGTTATTGGGTGCAACCTCCTAGAGCAGGGATGAGCAACCTTTTTTTAAATTTTTGGCGGGTCGCACAAATTTGTAGGATTTTTTGACAATAATATTGCGCTAACGCCTTCCCAGAAACACAAGGTTGGGTACAGCTAGTCAACAGCTTAACAGTCTGACTAATTGTGTGGCAGAAGGCAACATAAACAAGGACAGACGCAGTGAGTTCGTATTGCATGTTAGAACAAGTCGCCGACAAGTGAATAACTCGTCACAAAAAATTGTTTTGGTTTAGTATATACTGCCATTTTAGTATAATTAATTTTATAACAATATGAGAGTAAGTCGATAATATACAATAAATTAAGAAATCTTTAGCGGGCCGCGTGTAGCTCATCCCTGTCCTAAAGCAAAGATTGCGAAACAACCGTCACATACCAACCTAAGATACTAACCTCCTCAACTTTCGAAAATTTTTTGAGCTACTAAATACTGAAAAAGTTAAAGTTACAAGACAAAAAGCAAACGCAGACAAAACAGAACAAACAAATGCTCAGGTCTATCAAATTAGTTAATAAAAGAAATCCAAACAAAAAAACAAAACTAAAACAAAACAGACTTCGAACGAAAGGAAATTGTCAAGAATTGTCAAGACTCGTCAATGAGTTCGACAAAGCAAAACTAAACAAAGCGCAACAAAAAAAAAAAAAAGAAAAACTTCAAGGATTGAATGACGTCACGCTGCAGTTCCATCAAGATGAGAAACTACTTCAACTCGAGTCTCGATCAAAACACTTATCGATTGAAAAGAGGAACAAAAAAGAAGGAAAGACGACAGCAATGAAAAACTTGGATAAGCAATTTCACCCTCTTCCCTTCCACCAACCTCTTCACCGCAGACAAAAACCATAAAGTAGAATTAGATAGGAGTCAAACAATACTTATGAAAACCCACTAAGAGAAGGAGAGAGGGAAAGAGACGGAAGAATGAAAGAAATTGAAAAGCAGATTGAAAAATTTGAAAGGTTTTACTCGATTCCTTTCCAACCTAAACAAAATGAGATTGGCAGAAACAACCCCCTACCCCCCAAAAAAAACTGAGAAAAGCGGAAATAGAATCAAAATATTCTTTTAAAAAATCCTAAGCTTAAATATGTCTGACAGGAAATAAAAATGAAAAATTTTTCCGTCAGGAGTGCCAATCTAAATTTCCCCAACTTCCTCCCATTTTCTAAAATATTTTCCCACAATCACCACGTTTTAGAATTCTGCGGTCGCTTACTCAAATTCATAAATTGTTGAAATCATCCAGAAACCATGTTCTGTACCTAAGTTAGGTATAACCGGTAACCTAACCAGAACTGTTCAGTCTAGTTGGCGAGACTTTTTTGGGAATCAAGTCTACTTAGGTCAAATTTTTCAGTACTAGCACTTAGGTCATAATAAATTAGGCTAATTGGGTTATCGATGACATAACACTGAAAGTATGGTCTCCGGGTGTTAGAGCAGAGTCTTAGGTATGGAACAGTGACGACAAAGCTATTATTCCCGGAAAAATGAAAATATTTGGTAGTACTTCCGGTTATCTAGCTCGCTTTCTCTTATCCCCAGACTGTAGTTTGTCATTCTGTCATACGTAATTGTATAAATAAATTTAGCTTTAGGAAGATTTCTCTCGTACTGCTAAATTTATTTACTTATATACTTTCTCTTTATTTATCTATCTACTTACATCTTTATAAACTTAGGTATAAGAAAATTATCTACTAATTTTTTTGGTTAGTTTTGGTTATAATTTATAGATTTACTTCCTTAGTCGGGGAGTAATAACTTTGTAGTGTATAGTTTATTGTGTCGTTGTGATGAACGAATGATGGACAACACTAATTCCGAACGTATATGTATATTGACATATAAAATGTTATTATAACTATGAATTAGAATCAAAATGGAAAATGCAAGGATCCTGACGGTGTGGAGCTCCGGGACTGAATGAATTTTGCTTCGGCTGTCGGCTGCTTCATTTCACTGTACCCATTCCGGAATCAGGAATGTGAGGACGCCACAAATGAATTAGTTGGGTTGATATATTGTTGCTTGTTATACTTATGTATGTTTATTAATCAATAAGCATAGAAACACTGTTGAAGTATAACTACCTCCTCTACAAAAAATAATGAAAACAATGGGATATTGTAGTGTTGGAGATGGGCACACAAAAATTCCAGAAGGCCAAAAATATTTCAAAAATGGAAACCTTTACTGTAACCTGGGTTGGGGATGGGGAGCAAGACAGGAAAAAATGGGAAACCGAAAATTTTATTTCTTGAAAATCAGGTGGTGGCAACCAGAGTTCCTTTGCATTTTTAATTCAAGTTTGGATGAATGAACGAATGTATTATCAAATTTTTTACGGTCCAAGTACCTTCCGCCACGCTCCAATGATTAAAATAAAAGATGGAAGACAGGGGAGATGGGAAGAGAGAAAAATTTCATTATATGATTTTCGAACGAAATCAGTTACTCTGTGGAGTGAAGTATAAAATCCTTCGACAAAATCAGAGCCCTAAAATGGAAAGTTTTTCTGACGCCATTTTGTTATTGTCATTAGGTGTGAGACGAAGTAATTGACCAGAGATTTTTCTCAATTTCTTTTTATTTGTTGTCGTTGAGTGAGTGTGTGTTTTGTTTGTTTGTCTGTTTAGTCGATTATTCACTTATCCTAGTCTCGAAAGCTCTACTATACGATCTTTTGCCGGTTTTGGGTTTGTAGGAAGTACAACTTCGAAAATAGGTCAAAGGCACAGACAATGACTCGGTCAGTAGAAGCAAAAAATGAGTCTAAGACCAATAACTTCAGTAACATCAGATGATCTTTATAGAGGGAATAACTATACCCCAATCGTTGGAAACCTCAAAGCTCAATCTTCGTCTGTCAAAGTTCGAGAGGTTAGAAAAGCCTCCCACCATCCCAAGAGCGGTGATTTCAAAACCTGTACCTGGGCACAAATTATCCAACCTGATTTTCAACCCCCCTTTCTTCTATCTATTCACTATGGTTTCACCGAAAAAAATTCCTTGCGAGGTCTCCTAACTGTCTCAAAAGCTCCCAGAATAATATTTGTAATAAGTAACACTGTCAGCTGGAACCTTCATGGCATGTCATCAATCCAAGGAGGAGGAATACTTGACAAAGTTCCTAAAAGATTACCAACTGATATCGAATCGTTTATAATTCATTAAAACCTATTATTCCGGGAACTTTTGGAACAAATCCTATAGCAACAGACATTTAGATTCTGAAGAGCTCGCATTTAACAGAAAGAAAGACTCGAGCAAAGGAAAACGAGCTGAAACAGTTTGGTCAGAAAATGTTCAAACCGAAAGATAAATAAATCAACAAAACGAGAACCGAAAATGACAGATAAAAATATCCAAGAACAAAAGCAGTTAGTCAAACAAGAAATAGCTGAACGAAAGGGAGAAAAGAATAAAATGAAAGAAAAGAAGACTAAGACCAAATCCACAAATCAAAGAAGAAAAGAAAGATGGAACAATAATAAAACCGAAGAAGGAGCCAATTAGACAGACAGGTAACCTTCTTACTCTCTCAGCCGTTATTCTCAACCCCGAAAGATACAAAAAGATGAAAATGGAAACAGGAAAGAGAGAGTCATAGGATCGCCAATTCAAAGCTCACCAGCCGAGCACTTTTCCGGGAAAATCATTTTTTACATCTGAGAACGCGGATCGGAATGCGAAGTGGCATCTGGCCAAAATTTCTTCGGTACTTGTAAGACGACTCCCACCATCACTCCAGCTGTTTTCATTTTTCTGAAAGCCCTCATCTAAGACGCACGTTTCTAAGACATAAAAAGAAAGGAAAAACTTCTGACCTGAGGAGAAAAGAAGAAGAAGAAGAAGAGAAAAAGTGAATTTAGATAAAAATGAAAATAAATCCAGTTTTGTCGACGGTCCAAGTAATTTGATTTAAGCTTTGAACCCTTAAATTTTAGCGCTTTTTTTGGTTTTTATTACTTCCCCCGCCCTGCCCCGTCTCTGTTTCATTCGCTCTTTCATCCGTTTTTGCCTCCATCTATGTCCCCTTAGGAGAAAAGAATCGTTAAAACTTTTCCCTTTTTCTTTCTGTTTCGTGGTTTTTTATCAGAATTCCCATCCCCATAAAAAAAAACTTTCTACGCAACTTTTATTTAAATTCGTTAGTTCTATTACCACTTGAGAAATGAAGACAAACAGAGAGAGAGAGAGATAAAGAGATGGACTGAGATATATAAGAAAATCATCAGAGATAAAGAGATACATATAAGATGAGATACATATATATGTCCCATAGTATATTTTGGGTCCTATGCAAGATTGTTCAAATTATGGTATAAATGTGTTCTATTGCTTCCCTTAGACATATTTCTCTGGAAAAAATTGTTAACCCCTACCTCCAACCCTTATGTACGTCAAAGGGTTGGGTGGGGTAAGTTTCTAAATTCTTTCAAATAGGCAATCTTTAGAGTCAAATTTGACCCACTAATAGTCGCCGCTCTAAAATTAAATTAGGTGGGTTTGAAAGCTGAAGATATGCTCTTTCCAATGATACTGGTTAGAAAAGAATAAAAAAGGACACAGTTGAGATATTTGGCCGCAAACTTAGCTCAAAATCAGTTCTTCGCACACCCATACCTCCGAAAGTAATGGGAATAAGAATGCTGAATAAAAACAGGATCATAGTACTAATAACAGACTATTGACATACAAAATCTCGAAAGGATCCGTTGCCCCAGAAAAAAGTTATGGCGGCGCAAAAACAGGAAATTTGTCGAGCGTGACAAATTTGTTGTCACTATTCCAGCGTCATAGCTCAGCACTCAAACAAGGTAGACGACTGGCGGTTGTACCATTTGAAAGAGCATATTAAGCAATATCAGCATGCGAAATCGCAACTCTCTAAGTTGTACAGTTAGTCTACAGCGAGCGATTAAAGTTGGCGATTTTGACAGAAATCTGCCCTTTAGACGCAGATAGAAGACGAACCCGAAAAGATTTCGAATTGAAATTTTGGGGATTTTCATCCAAGACCTGAGGTAACATTCTTGTAAAATTTAAACAAAATCGGAGGTGGTCGACCTGGAACTTTTTCAAAATTTGGTCCGTTTGACGTGGAATGACCCATATATAAAAACAAAAGAGAGAGAGTGGACAGAGGGTGACAGAAATGTAAGAAAAACGAGAGAAAGAGAAAAAGGAGAACGAAAATGAAGAGATAAAGATGGAAATAGATAAAGAAGAAGATAAGAAATAGAGAGAAACACAGAGGTGGAGACAGAATAGAACCAAAAGAGAATTAAAAAGAAGGAAGAAAGAGACAAACAGAGAAACCAAAGACAAAGAGAAACAAACAAAACAAGAAATAAGGTGGAGGAGGAGGAAAAGTAGGTGGTAGAATAATATAAATGGAATAAAGGCCAATTTCCTCGACTCTCATCTCTAAAGTTTCAATATTTATTATATAATATTTTGCCCTACGATGAAAACTATATAAATAATTTAGATTCAGCTATCTACTTCCGCTTTTCTCCTCTCCCCAAAAATAAACAAATAAATAAATAAATAAAAACTTCCAAGATTATTATAAACCAAAATGGAAGTTTGTCGAGACTTTTTTCCGGAGCCAAAATTTTCCACTTGTGAGTGAAAACCTTCACCTCTTCTCCAACCTCCCCAGTTTCTTCCTCTCCTCTCATCCCATTTCAATTTTAAAACTCTATCCTTCTGTATTCAGCGAGGTAGAAGAAACCATTTAAACCATTAGGATAGATAAAAGAGAAGAAGATTAAGAAGATAACTGAAAATTTTATCTCTTAGACGCATAACAAGAAATCTATTTACGCACTTAGAATCTCTCGATTTGTGTATTTTTTAGAGGTCCTGAGGGAGAGGAGAGAAGGGAAGGTTTGAAGAGGGAAGATGAAAGTCTGTAGGATCTTGTGTTATCTTTACAAAAATTATTATCTTCCACTCTGTTTGGTGAAGATGTGTTCACATTTTTGCCTCAACCTTTCAAAACCCATTTTCCTGTTCGTGTACAAACCTCAAAAAGTGGACTGATCACGTGACAAAGTCTGTTCCTTTAAAAATTTGGGGGTATGTGGTTCAATTCAATAAGTTTCTCTGAGATTTCTTAAAAGATTAGAAAGGGACTAAAATATTCTAGAACAATCTTACTCTTTTGATTCTTAAGAAAGCTTATTTCATTTCTGGCCATGTAGAACTCAAAAATGGGAGTCTGCAAGAGTCTATTTGAAGATATAAATCTCTCAGATAGTAGAAATGTTGTAAGCAACGCCTTCCTTTCAAAGACACCAACCCCCGGATGTTGATAGTCTTCTTACAACATCCTCCTAAGTATTAAAACTCGTCAGAAACTTTCTCCTCCTCCTCCTCCTCCTTCTCTTTTCAGTTTTTTCTTTCGCACATCTTTTAGACACCTTTGTTGAGAAACCTTTTCGAGCTCGAAATCCCCACAAAACTAACATAATTCGTCTCTCTTCCTTTTGTCACGAAATGAGAGAACTCATCTTCGTTTCTTTTCACCCTCGGATTTCCTCCAAAAGCTCACGCTTTCCCTTTCTAGTTAGCAACGGAAACTTTCGACGACGAAACACTTCATCATCCGCTCCCCGCCATCCCTCTCCTACTCCTCCTAAGCTCATCCTCGAGTATTTATTCACTTATTCACAGAACTGAATGCTTTCATCTGTTTTGTCCTCCACTTTTGAGCTTTCCTCCTCTCTCTTCTCTGTCACCTTCACTTCGCTATCATTTCCGTTCCCTTTCATAGTCTTCTTCTTCTTCCGCTCTCACTTTTCACTTCAAAACACTTAAGATGAATCTCCTTCGAGGATTAATAACTTCGTGCTGGAAATGAGTCCTGAAGGATTCGTAGTAGGTCAATAAATCCATCCCCGAATATTCCCGACAGCGAAGGGGGGGTGAGAGGGGGTGAACCATAAATCAAAAGAGACGCCGACACTTTCACACATTTTTTTGTGACCGAGCTTTGGGTTGACTGGCCTATTGGAATACGAAAGGATGGGGAGGTTGGGAAGGGAGGAAGTCAAAAAAAAATTTCACCGGAAACAACAGGAAATCCCCTCTTTTTTATGTTTGGAATATGAACCTTAATGAATTCTTAATTATGTCAATTTGACATGTTTTCAAGTTTCATGTAACATTTGAGAGAAAAGATGAGGAAAGAAGGCAGGGGTGGGGGAGGAGGGCGAGGATTACCGGGTAACAGGATCAAAAGTTTCTCTCCTTCAAGGCTGTTCTTCTAAATTTTCCTTTATGGACTTTGACAGGTATTTTTTTGTGCTTTCGTGCTTAATTACGAAAAAGTGTTTGAAGGGGTTCATCTTTCATTTTGAAATTTGAAGGGAAGCTGGAGGAGAAAATTTTCAAACCGAAATTTTACTGAACGGATTCCGTTTGTTGTTATCTTTCAAATTTAAAGTGACGATTAGAAAAGCAAATGGAAACGAAACAGAATCAGCAGGTTCGGAATGAATTTAGGTTTGTCCTGAATGTAAGGCTCATGACTTATACATACCTATGACAAAATGGACTACCCCAAAGGTTTTCAAAAATACTGACTGCCATAAGCAGTTTGATTTGAGACATCCTAACGCAACCAATCCATTTCAAGAATGACGTACAGCTTCGGTAGGAGTTTATTTCAAAAGTAATGCACACTTTCACAACTAATTCATCTAATACACAATTACACCAACCACAAAAGACAGACAGTTTCGAAAGGCAAAGAAATCAAATTACACAGACACAAAATTGCTTTTATGATATCCTTATGACCCAGTTTTTCTTCAGAAACTTTCAAGGAGGAAAAACAAAAAGGAAACTGAGAAGAACCGAACAAAGAAATGTAAGTTAGCCAGGAAGAGGAGAGCGACCTTTTTGTTAAACTTTGTTTTCCCAACAAAGACAAAAAGAAAAACACCTCAAGGACAAATAACTGTCAACAAGATGAGAATGGAAAAGGAAAAATACAAACAGAAAATTTCTTCTTTGAGTTAACAGAGAAAAAAAAGAAAGTTGAAAGACAGCTCGAGGAGAGTTAAGCTTTTAGAGAATAAAATTTTACAAATTTGAGCTTTCTTATTCAAAGACAGCGTTTAATGCCTGTCAAAGGCCCAAAATCGTTCCAAGTGACGTGATAGTAGATCTCAATGACCAGTTGGGGGTCGGGGGATGATCCCTGCTGTGGTTAACACAAAGCCAAATGGTCGAATACGACCGTAACAAGTTAGAACTGTCAAACACAACAGCTTATTTAGAGGAAAGAAGAAACGAGGAGGACACCAAACATTCCAAAACTTCTCAAAATTAATTAAGACCTAAGGGAACTTAAATTTTCTCGAGCTTTCTGCTCAATTGTTTAAAACTTTTTACTTCCTTCTTCATTTACATTTTTGAAAACTTTTCCTTTGACAGAATCAAATAAAAGGAAAGAAAAAAAAATTTGAAAGCGTGCTTACAATTTTACCGCAATGCAAGTTCGTCGATTTGACGCCAGGTCGCGCGCGTCACTCCCTCCTTTTTGTAATACCATAACGCCACCAACAGATGGCAGTGTGGATCCAACAGAAATCCCAACGGTCGGTCATGGAGAGCCATCATTCGGAGGATTTTCTCTCTTTTCATTTTTCTCACTTCGACAAGTGAATGTTAGTCGTTTGGAACAGTTCGAACGTTTCTCCACATCCCAACAGAACACCTGAAAACGTTCACCAGATTACCTCTGTCAAATGAATACTTAAATAAAGTTTTAAAAATATTGAAAAGTCATCACCATTAACTTCAAAGGAGAACACTTCCTTTGGGAAATTCATTTCTGCTAATTTTAGTCAGCTTAACTAAAATATATTTTAAGGAAATAATTTATGAAATCGAAAAATGGCTACACTTTCAAATTGTAATTCACAAAACCTTTTCCAAAGTTTTCTGTAAGCTTTATCCGTGCGAGAAATTCGTAATAGTGAATCTTTATGTTAACTGAGACAGATTAATCGCATTTCAAAAGTACTGCACACCTATATAAAGAGTTAGGTCCAAGTAAATGCAAAAGTTTCCTAATAATTTGTTTAATTGTAGCAGTCGTTAATTTGTTCTAATTGTCTAAACAGTCGTTTTGTGGTTATTTTAAGAACTCCCTTCAAAAATAATGCACATTTCATAAGTATTGCACACTTGCATAGACAACTTTCCCAAGTACAACGCATATTTTTAGAAATTTCATTACGTTTTCAAAAATCGTTTCAAATTTTTTTTCACTGCCGAAAATTGGGCCCCCGATCGTACTTATCTTGGTTAGTGTCTTACGGATTAGCCGTCACTTGTCTATATCAACAGCAAAACATTAACTCCAAGAGCTTAAATCTCCCGGCGAAAACCATTAGCAAACTTACGGGGGCTACAACAAAAATCCAAAATTTCCTTCTTTTTCACTCTTTCAGCCCATCCATCATAAAAGGCATCAACTTTCAATTGTTTTCCATAGCTCGAGGCCAGACATTTTTCATCGCTTCAGACTTTTCTCAACATCCCTTTAGCCCTCGATTAATCAAATCTACTTCATCGTTGACACACAAAAAAAGAGTTGTCAAACAAAATCACTTGTTAAGATTTTCGTGTTTTCTTTAAAAAAAAATTTTGTCAAAAATAAATGTCACCAGAAGAATATAAACTGAGGATTCGTTTATAAAGCAACAGGAAAAACAGAAAACTCGAGTCTTCATTCGTAACGTTTGACAAAATCTGACATGTGTAACTTGTTTAATAAAAATTTATAACAAATTTATACGATTCGATCAGTTTTAGTGTCAATATCCCAAATTGTAGTTACTGTCAAAATGAGTTCGATTTGGTAAAAAATTCTTCCACTTTTTTTATCCCAACCCTACAGACTGTAGTTTTAGTTATATCCGCTAACCGATTCCTCAGGTTGGTGTTAAAATACAGCACGTTTTATAAAAGCATTAGCTTGTGTAGAGTTTAAAACTGAGTTTGCGTTTTATATACAGAAATAACTCATTTCAAATATACAGTATATCAAAGGAAAAAATTTCAAAAGTAGTACGACGTTCATTACTGAAAAATTTTTCGAAGATATACACCTTTGACACAAAAGTAATAATAATCGCCTTCCGGCTTGAAAAAGAGTATACAATCAGTTTACAAAGAATCACGATCTTGTTGTACCAGTCTCTGACACCTTCGTCTTGCCACTTCGAAGTTGTACAAGTAGAGTGGTATGCAGCATCCTCTCCTTGTATCTGGGGTTGTAGGAGGAGTTGAGTTCTTAAGGAGTTGAGTACCTTTCAAAAGTAATGCACATTTTATGGAAAATCGATGTAAAAATACTTCACATGTTTAGCTTAGTTTAGTTTTAATAGAATTTTTCACCCGTGGGTATAACTGGAGGAGGATTTGAACTCATGACCATAACTCCTATAGTCGAACACTTTGACTCAGGGGTAGGCAACCTTTTTCGGCCGCGGGTCAAAATCAACCAAAATGCGAGTATTAAACAGACGTTTGGGTCTGAGATATTTTCGTATTAAAACAGCGACATTGTCCTGTCGCTGCATTCCGCATACTATTGGCCGATTCCATATCCAGTCCGACGGGGTGGGGCTTTAACTGATATTTTTGTACTGGATTCGGATTTGGTACGTTCATACTTTACGACAAAAATTTTTTGGGATTTTTTGGGTCACTTGAAATTACCAAATGGGACACTCAGTGACCCACGGGTCATAGGTTTGCCGACCTGTATATATTACCAAATTAATAATTTCGTGGGAGGAGTAGTGTATTGGTTAAGTTCCCGACTTGAACGCAAATGGTCTTGGGTTCGAATCCTCCTCCCGCATCCTGTTATACCCAAAAAAGGGTGGAAAACGGGATTAAAACCACCACCATTTTTATAATTTCATAAATAATGCACACTTTATTGAAGAACCGCTTTAAAATATGCGCACAGTTTTGCAAATAATTCAAAAGTAATGCACAATTCACAGAAGAACCGATGTAACGCACATTCTCTAAACAATAATTTCAAAAGTATCGCACTTTCTCTCAAGTAGTTCTTTCAAAATAAATGCACAGTTTCACTGAATAATAATTGAAAAACTCACACTTAACCATATCTCATTTCATAAATAATTGAAGAACCCCTTTAAAATATGCGCACAATTAGGCAAATAATTCAAAAGTAATGCACAATTCAAAGAAGAACCGACGCAATGCACATTCTATAAACAATAATTTCAAAAGTATCGCACTTTCTCTCAAGTAGTCTTTCAAATAAATGCACAGTTTCACTGAATAATAAATTAAAACCTCACACTTAATCATTAATCTCGTTTCATAAATACTGCACACTTTATTGGGAAAAATTTTTTATTTAAACGTAATGATACGAATACACATCTTAATATTAACATAAAAATAAATTTGCAAGAGAGAGAAATGTAAAACATTCAACTTTCACAAAGATAAAACTTTAAAATAACAAAAAGAAAACAATAAATAAATAATAAAGAGAAAAGTGGAAAGGAAAAATAAGAGAAAAGATTCGAGAGAACAAGTCATCAAAATGAAACAACCGGAAACATTCCCGACATAAAAAACAAAATAAAAAAGTTCAAGAAATGAGTAAATTTAATTTTCTTTTGTGACTTTCGTTTCATCGTATTTAATTGGTGACTGACAAGAAAGAAAAGTGTAACGATAAAAGTATAGAGAAAGAGAGATAAACCGGAAAAGCAAGGGAAACGTCAGAAAACGATAAATGAAAGAAGGTGCGAATCATTTATCTTTAATAAATAAATTTTTTTATTTTGCGGTTCCTATTTTGATTAGGAAATGTCAGTTTCAGGTCAGGGAGTGACAAAAGCTGTCTTCTGGGAGTCATAAAGCTGATGAAATTTAAAAATGGAATCGCTCTCTCTCTGTCTCTTACTCCCATCCTTTGTCATCTTCTCTGATTGTGTGTGTCTCTCTCACTTTTCCTCCTCCTCCTCTCTCTTCAATACAAACGTTTCCCTTTTCCGGTTGAAAAAAGACGTCAAAAAGTTTTTCATTTTCGTTTCCGCTCTCTCGCATTACATCGTTATTCAATTTAATGTTAGCAAAGTGTCGGTGATAACGGAAATGAAAAGCTTTTTGCGTTTTTTCTCTGTCGAACTTTCGCGGCATTATTTTGATTGCAACTTTTTTTAAAAAGGCTGTGAATATATAAATAGTCATAATTATAGTATATTTCTGACTCTGACCGTCCTCTGGTGTCACAATATTCCCTGACTATTGTATAAATCCTTGGTACTCAAGCTTTTTCCTTCCCAGGCCAAATTTTCATTGGGCTGGACGACTTACCAAAAAAAAACGTTCGGTCGGCAGGACGTTCAGACATTAGACGTTTGGTTGGAAATTGATGATAATTGATAAAGAAATGTCTGAAACACATGAGAAAAATGGCGGGCCACTCAGTAGAGCTTGGTGGGCCGCAGTTGAGAGTACCTAACACATTTCTGTCTCTCATTTTTAGGCTATGATGGGAGGAGTAGTGTAGTGGTTAAGTTCCTGACTTGGACGCAAAGGGTCGTTGGTTCGAATCCTCCTCCCGCATCCTGTTATACCCAAAAATTAAGGCTGAAAAACGGGATTAAAACCACCACAAATTTTTAGGCTATGAACTCAATTTCACCTATTCACCAACAATCAAATAGTTACATAGATATCAAAGAGTCAGGCGATGTTGTAAAAATAGTTCAGGGCAGTCAAGCTAAGGCAAAGGGCTGAAACTGCACAGAAGGGAATCAAACCCGGGAGCTTTGAAATGACCGAGCACGCTAAACTCTAATCTCTCAATCTCTTGTGTCTAATAATAAATCCTCAAGTTGAGTTACTAAAAAAAAAATAAACAAGGCCATAAGGGATGAATAAAAAGAGAATACATAAACAAACATATTAAGAAAGAGAAATGGCTCAAATTTTGCTTACACCCATGAATAAATAATTCCAGGAAACGAAGAGAAGTCCTGGAGAAAAGAAATCAGGTTCCGGATGGAAGTTATGCCAACAACTTCCCAACGGAAACGAAAGAAAAGACACAAGACAATTATCCAGTTTCCTGTCTGAATCATGAATCAATCTATTGATTGGAATTTTTAAACATCCATGCTGTCGTTCTGAAGACTTTCCCCATTTCTCTCTCTCTCTTCAAATTCGAAATCTCTAATTTAAATTTTACCCGACGGAAAATTCATCATAAGGAGAAAGTTTCTTCGATGAGAGAAGATGAAAGTTCGGAACAAAAATTAATCACGAGAGGAGAGGGGTGGTGGATGGGGGTGAAAGGGGAGAGAGAAAAAAAGAAAAGATAACGGATTTAATCTCGTCAGAAGGTTATATTAGAATAAGGTAAGAAGATATACAAAAGGAAAGTCTTCCTACGTGAATTATAACAAATTGCGTTTTCCAGACATCTGCCACACTTTCTAGTTTTCCATTTTCCTCTTTTCCACGCCCGCACTCGCTCGACTTTTGAATTTTGACCTAAATTTTCTTTTTGGAAAGGATTCCGTCTATGGCATTTTTCAACACAATCACTAACACACATAAAGTTGATTGGTTTCTGGTGCGGTTGTAAAACTTTTTTTTTGCTGTTGGGAAGAGGGAGAGGTGGAGAGAGGAGGAGGGAATAAAATACTGCAAAAATCTTTTTTTTTTGGATTCAGTGAAAGTGACAGTAGCCGTAGGCACAAAAGTGAATCCCGAGCAAGTTACACGAATTTTGGTTTTAAAATTTTGTAACTGTTACTGTAGACAACTTTTCCACGCGAAATATAAAAAGACCTTCTCCACCCATTTTTTTAAAGTGATAGACAATGTCATCTGGTAAAATTACTTATTTTACGAACTTAAAGGGCCTTTCACTGGTTTTGAATTGAGTAGATTTGTAGTGTGTATAAATATTTTGCATATATATCATTCGTGAGATAGATTATTGATAAAGATGTGCATTACTTATATAATAAACTCTTCATGAAGTTGTGCATTACTTTTGAAATACAAACACATATCAACTAAAGTTTTGGTACTCAGGCCTTTTTCCTTCTCGAGCCAAATTTTCATTGTGACCATAGCGAGTCCGGCTTTCGACGCATACAGTCCACTTAGGGCATCATCTGTATGTACATCTGTCAGTCTGTTTCTGTATGTATTTTCTGTATATTGCCTCATAAAGATATGTTGAGCCAAACAATGTCAGCAGTTTCTGAGCACAGGCTCGAACATTTTCGTACTGGTCAGGCACTATAGTCCAGACTTAATAATGAGCAGTCAACCTTTCACAAATGTCCACTAAATCGGTTTCCACTGGGCCACTGGGCCACTCAATAGAGATTGGTGGGCGGCAGTTTGAGTACCAAGGAACTAAAGAGTATCGGTAGATCTGTGTTGTACTGGTCAAAACACCTGAGTATAGAAGTTATGGTTGTCAATTCAAATCCTCTCACATAGTGTTATGTCGTAAGTGAATAAGTGGATTCGTCATGTTATATACCTGTTCTAGGACATATAAGACATCAATTTTAATCACAATCTGACTACATTCAGGAGATGAGCTAACTTTGTCACCAAAACACATCAAGAACACATTTCCACCCCGCAGCCTCTCATCTCAAAGTCCTGTCATGTAAATCATGGACGAATTAAAAGATAATCTCGTCAAAAAAGCGTTCAAGACTGACAACTTGAGCGAACGGATTTAGAGAACGGATTAATTAAGGGAGAGATTCCTAAAAATTCTAATGAACGGGAGTACGTTTAATCTTCAGCATGAACATCTAAGCCTAGAAACCGGGGTTTCTTTTTTCGGGAAAATGAGCTGAATGACCAAAAGACAATCCAAAACATTTTTTTTCTCTCTCCTGCCCCCAACTACTCCCTCCGGCCCGGTAAAATTTGATTTATTAGCAAACCGAGAATTTATGTCCCTTTTTAATTGAACTTTTTTTTGCGGTCGGCGGCAGAAGTGACAACAATTTTTCTTTCTTGAATTAATTTTTTTTTGTCTGATAGAATTTATCTTTATAATTGGAGTTAGGTCAGGTAAGCAATCTACGTTCCGTAGACCAGGTTTCCACCACATTCTAGGAGACTAAGAGAACCTCCCGAAAGTGCAAACCTAACACCCACGTCAACTTCATAAAAGTGTCCATGTCTTCGTAAATATTTCCAAAACAATGATTTCATACAAATGTGCATTACTTTTGAAACGTGAGCTCTACTGTTTTGGTCATCGAACTGAATCTAATTTACTTACCTACTTTCAATAACTTTCATCAGTGCTGCACTAAATCCCTGATAATTCGATAATGGCACCTTCATTAGTCGTAGAGGTCTTGCGGTCTCTTGATTTACAGTACACGCCAAGTTTACCGACCCCACAGAGTTTTATAAAATTACTCCTGTAGTGTGTGCATCTGAAGCAAAAGAATTTTTTATAAACAATTTTTAACCCAACAGCCAACATCAGTGGTTTTAAGTGGCTTTAATCCCGTTTTTCATCCTTTTTTGGGGGTATAACAGGATGCGGGAAGAGGATTCAAACTCACGAACGTCCAGGTCAGGAACATTAACCACTACACTACGCTTCCCGCAACAACAACCAATATTATTATAACACATGGCGCACCAACAAACACTAATTTATTTCATTCAAAAACATTTAATATTTATACAAAAACATTTTATCTATTCAAATTAATTTTTATTAGATTTCAATATATACCTTCGCTGTATTGTAAAATTGACATGATCTCTGAAGTACTTTGAATTGTTTTTTAAAGAAAACTCTAGAAATCATTTAGTTCCAAATAGTTCTGTGTATGTTGCTTTATATCCAAGCAGGATTATTGATCTAAATGACCTTGCAAGTCTCCACCAGGTATTTGTGAGGGATTATCAGTTAATTAATTAGTATGTCACCTAAAAGATATGAAAAGAACCGAAACCGTGTAGATGAAATATACTAAAAATTGATAGTTTAGTTTGTGTTGTAGTGACTACAAAAGAAGACAACATTACATGAATTCCACATTAAATATACGATTCTAATAGTAAAAATAACGAAAACGACTGCCATGAGGCTGTGGTATCACCCAAACTTAGCCAAGTCACATCTACAAACACACTCAACTGCGCGTAACCTCTATTAGCCTCATCTTTAGTCTTGAACTCCAACGTCTCTTCCTACGTTCAAACAATCCTGAGACTTTTTAAGCTCCAACTAGATTACAGAAAATTGTAGTTAAAAGACACTTCCTACAGCTGCAATTAGAAAAATTAACTTCCGTGGCTGTCTTAAGGGTAAAATTTATTCTGAGCAAAAAGCAGTTCAGTTCTTGCAGGGATGAATAATTAACATTAATGAGGAAAGAAATTTGTAATTTACGCAAAATTTATTCAAATATATTGAAAAAGAATGGAAACAAGATGAAGGAGAAATGAAGGAAGAGAAAAACAAAAAGAGCTTAAAGATGAAGGTTAGAAAAGGCAAAATTCGAAAAATAAATCAATAAATCGTCAAAACAATGAACCCAGAATGACTTACAAGACAAACAGTTGAATCAACGTAGAATTCTATGAACAAGGAGTAAATTGAAAACAGATTCAATGAAGTGGGTTAAAGCTGACCTTGAAATAGCCGGGATCACAGCAGAGGATATTCCAAACCGGGTAGTTTTCAGGTCCAAAATTTACAAGTCGTCAGTTGACCAGGAGGAAGAACCTAAGACTTGAACAAAGGGGTAAAGAAGAAGTATGGGCATGAAGAAAGGATGCCTCTTGAGTACTTTGTAGTCCAAATGCGTCTATTCACAAATAATCAAACCACAAAACTGCTGACGAAAGCAATTAGAAAACACTTCCTAGAAAAACTATTCCTCTGCACAATCAACCATAAAAGGACCCAACAAACCAACCCAGGAGATAATCAGGAAAAGAGAAAGACAACAGCAAAAGCACGAAAGAGAAAACCGGAAACGGAAAATAAACACCATCTCGTGAAAAACAAAGTAACAGACGTAATCCTAGAAGGAAATTTTTACAGAGAGAGGAGGTTAGTGTGGTGGGGAAAGCAGAGAACCTCAAGAACAAAAATAAATAAAGAAAAATAAATTAGGTGATTATTATTGGGAAAGGTTTTGTAAAAAGCTCAAAGCTCTTGCGCAGGAGATGAAGAGAGAGCGAGCGAAAGAGAGAAACTCAAAAGCGTGTCTGGTGCGACGGCACTTGGTGGTTGGCAATGCCCCGGACGAGAGTTTCGCGCCCTGTCTAAACGTAAATCACCTCGTGGCTTTGTTTGCGGTTTTTCTTTTTTCCCCATTTCCGGTATTGTTTTCCATTTTTTTTAAAGTGAACATGACCTCATATTGTTTCTTTAGCGGAACAATAAAATCGCGGGCGGTTCGAAACGTGATAAAAAGATAAATAAACAAACAATTTGAGTGCGGGTCCAAATTGCAATCAATTTCGGTTTTGTTTATCAAATTTAAAATCTAAATTTAAACCCAAATAGAAAAATCGGTGATTAACAATTCGTAAACAAATAATGGTACGTAGTTTGGTATAAATACAATTTCAAAATCCGGAAACGGAAGTGTAATAAAGTTTTCCCAAATACTTACCTACGAACCTCTCCAGAACCAAAATAATTTTTAAATATAAAATTTCTAAAAATCTAAATAAATTTGAAACGTAAAAAACTAAAACGAGAAATTACACACAAATTTAATCATTAAACAATAAAAATTTTTTAATTAATAAATAAATTCTAGAAAATTAAATAACTTAAACAAAAATATTAAGAGAACACTTCTCGAGACAAATTTCATAAAATATTATTTGAACACTCCTCGTTTTAAATTTTAAATTAAATAAAGTTTAAAAAGTCTTGTTCAAATTTATTAAAGTTTTAATTTAAAGCAAAGAATTGTTTCATATTTTCTTTAATTTAATTAAAAGCAAAGAAATTCAGATTATCAATTTATTTGTAATTAGTTAAAAATTTTTAGTGACACGAAGGTGACGGTAATAACTCGTTAACACGATTTATCAATTACTTACAACAGATCGAAACAGAATATAAATATACGATTATAATAACGATCACTATCTCACGACACAATTTAATTCCCTCACACTAAATCACTTTAACTAGAGTATAACAACCATCTCACACGACTACCATAAGACTAATGAATCGCCTGAATTTGGTGTTGGCGATCCTGAAACATACTCATCTGCGCGCGCATTCTGTTAGTTTCATCTTTAGTCCCTTTTAACATTTACTACAATTTGTTGGTCCACTTTAGTGGAGAAATTTAAATTTTTAAAGGAGTAGAAGATTGAGGTTGGAGGCTCTTGTTTACTGTCCCGACCATCCTCAAATCTGTTTTGTATAGCTGATGTTTGAAAAAAAAATTTATTGTAATTGCAAAACAAAAAGGGAAAGCCTTTCTCAGAGAGGATTTTGCTGATTCTTTACTCCCAACTTTCCTTCTCTTGAGGTTTGTTATTATTATTATTATTATTATTATTATTATAGTTGATTTATTTTACAAAAATATATCAAATACAAATACAACAAATAACTAACACACTAACTATACACATGCCCCACCACCACTGTGTCCCACACTAGTCCTTCACCACTCCACTACACACTACATGAAACACACTAAGCTTTCTCCAGCTTCTTAGAAATGCGGCAACTGCTGGCAAACTCTCCTTCTGCCCAAAGATTTTCCAGACAGATTGACCGTCAATATTCCTATTCCTCTCTTCCTCCATAGCTGGGCAATCTAGTAGTACGTGGCTGGGATCCAGCGGCATGTTGCACAGTTTGCAAATATAACCCTCTCCACCTTGCATTTAAACAAGTATGTTCCCATCCGAAACACTGCGATTGCTCTTCTGTCTTCCTTTCCGAGTAGGTTGGTGTAGGCTGCACCATTCTCCTCTTGAGGAAGACCCATAAAGAAGGTGAGGGAGGATTTTTTCTTTGCCTCTTCCCAGAGCTCGTTCCTAGTCTTCCATAGGACCGCCTCTTTTAAAGGGTTCTTTGGCGTACGGCGCCTCCAGTAATTGTTCCAGTCCCAAATCCAGAGCCATTGCCCAGGACTTGAGGATTTTGGTGACGAAGAGGTCTTTCGTTTCGAGTTCACAGTTTCTCCTTAATTTTAAAAATAATTCGCTGTTTTATAAATAACGTAACAAATGAGGAATATTATATTAAATATTAATATAGGGTGTAAGAAAAATTGAGATAAGCATTTTAAGCATTCATAGGTCGCTAGTTGATCTGACTCGAAGTGCCAAATTTTGACGATGAAGGCTGATTTGGCAAAAATTAGGCTAACGCATAATATTAAAAATGATACATAAATTTATTTAAAAGCGATTGTCCACAGACTATATTTATCTATCTCCTTTAATATCATATCTCAACCTCATTTTATCCAAACCACTTCATCGTCAAGATACCGTGTTTCTAGTTTTGAGTAAATTGGCTATAAGTTTGTGGCATCTCAATTGAGGGAGGCTATTTATTTATTTATTTTTCGTTTGAGTTAAATATAAGCAGTCTCTAATAAAGGGCAATGAATGACTTACAAAACAAAATCTCTGCAGGATAGACCAGTGTCTAAGTCACAAGAGGCGCTGGCGGGTAGATCGTCTCAATCGGATATCGAACCATTGACCCAAAATGAGGGAGATGAGGTGTGTCGACTACAGATGACGCCCAAGTTAGAGAAAATTAAAGGAGCATCAAACCGGAAGTTGTGATAACGATTCCGTTGAATTTATTTCGTGTTCAGAGACGAGCAAAATAGTCACCCGGAATCCTAGAGAAGGAATACGAGAAAGTCGAGTCTTAGTAAAAGCCACGTGTGCATTATTTATGAAATTTGTCTTGAATAAAAGAAAACAGCAAAAATTTCGGGTATAAATAACAATATACAGTAAAGTTATTCGCTTAAACAAAGCTGTCTAATGAAGGTTTGGAACAGGATGTAAAGGATCATATTTGTTGGCATATTGAAGGAGATGTTAATAGATCCTCTCAAACATTTCCCTAAATCTCAGCACCAAAGCACAAAGCACCATCAATATGTCACTTGATCAGCGAAAATGAAGAATCTCGCTATTCATTAATCAATGACCTCCCTCTACTACAGATATTAGACAATTATTAATCGCAATAAACATTTGTTTACGTTAATTATGAAGATAGCGAATTATTTATTTGAAATTTTGAAAAGGATCAACTCAAATTCTGTTATCATTCTCTAATGTAGGTTTAACTCCAACTACCAAAAGGACTCGGATGTCCACAACCATAATAATTATCCATCATCACTCTCTTCTCTGTCCCATGTCTAATCTCTTGCCATTCACATTAACTACGATACAGCCCTCCCAAATTCAGTATATGTAGCCTTATTTCATTTCATAATTCCTTTCCGTCGTATACGATATAATTATTGAGTAGTACATCGGAAGAGACAGAAGAGAAAGTAAAGCCTCCCTCCCACCCTCGTCTTCATCATGTATAGAACATGTTTACATACGTACAGGAGGAAATGTTTCTTTTCTTAAATTGAAAAATTCCGATGCCATCGTCAAAAAGACTTCAACGAGAATCCGCTCATTTCTTTCTCTGATTAAATAAATAAAATTTGTCAGCAATAATTCAGCAACCGGTCCCTTCTCCTCCCTGCACGTTGCCCGTTCCACCGAAAAAAAATTTTGTTTAATAATAAATAGACCCAGTAAGATGAAACTCATGTTTATCTTTTGGAAGGACGAAAGGAAAATAAGATTTTTGTTTCATTTGTCATCCCCATTTGGTTCTTTATGTTCTTTACTGTTTAAACTTCCCTCCCTCTTCACGTTTCTTCTTCTTCTTCTTCTTCTCCTTTTCTACCACATCCATCCCTTACTTTCTCCAATAAACGAGGTGAATGATAAAAGTATTTTCCTGTTGACAAGTTTCTCTGAGCGAATTCTTGGGGCTCGAGTTTTAAATTTTGAGTTTAGCTGAATCATCAAGGGAGGAATGATGTGAGAGAAAAGAATTTTCTCAAACAATCAACCTCCTCTGTCTTTTTGATAAAACCTTTCGAAAAAAAAGATGAAAAGGATGAATCAGGAGGAAGGGAGCTTTTGATGGTATCACTGTTCAGGTTCGGAGGTTCTTTATCTCTCCTCTTTAGCTCCAGCCATTCTAAAACTGAATCGCATGCTCGAAATTATCTGTTTGGGTTTAAGTATTCGTTGTAACAATGAAAAGCTCGTCAAAGAACGAAGAAACAAGGGAACTGCCTATGAGGAAAGGAACAGAGAAAATGAAGGAAATGTTAAAAAGGAAAATTTCAAAGTCATGATCATAAGAAACACATTAAGGGAGCAGAAAGCGTTCACATGTGAACATGTGTACGTACAAATTGTTAGAACGGCATCGTGCTCGGAGGTTTGAATGGGCGTCTAATTGATTTCAACCCTAACTCAGCACAATTTCGCCCCCAGGAAATTCTTCCAACGACTCACAATTTCCTTTTTCCTTCCTCTTTCTCAACACCCAATACTTTCTTTGAGGTATTTCGTGTACAAACACACACATCTTGACTAACATATAAATTATCCTTTGTTGTTTCCATAGTATATCATTAATATTAATATCTACTACCGACATAGTTTGAAACCCGCAATTTTCTGTACTGCTACCCGGATGGTTTCCTCACCTTACAGGGCAATGTTTCCTTCACACCCTCTCGCTTTCCAGCTGTTCGTCATACAGATTCCTTTCTCACAGGTACTGTATATTGGTCATAAATGTTAAGTATTCTGGTTTCTTGTTCCGTTGGGGGCTAGCAAAGGCGATGAGGTCTTTCTCTGTTTTCACTATTCCTATGTTCTAGAATCGCAGACTAGACTGTTGTCTCTTAGTCCATCTTCTGCCATTTTTTCTTTCTCTTGAGTAATAACCAATAACCTTTTCAAACTGTTGGTAACAAACCCACTGTAATAAAGTAAAATGTAGTCAAATTTTTGTCTGGAAATGACAACTTATTATACAGAAAGATCGAATCAAAGGTCAAAGGTTCAAAGATCAGATGAAGAAAGTAGCCAAAAGAAAACATTCACGACCTATCATTGATACTACACTCGGTCGAATTATTTATACTGTAAATGATTCGAAGTTACGCTAATCGCATCTTCTCCAAAATCTCGAAGACATCCTCCATTTTGAAAAACATCTTTACAAAAATATTATCAGCCATTATCGTCTTCTTAAAACCTAAGAAGATATAAGATCTCACTACAATTACACGATCAAAATCATCATCTTCTGTATAAAAGAAGCAAACCAAAGTTGTTGCTCTTATCACAAAATCTAAGGCGAGTTGTTACATCACACCAATGAAACTAGAAAGCATGCAATAAAGCCTTTCTTGGGTACTATTTTTATGCGATTTCAGACCGTATTCTGCGTATAAAATGAGTTCTCAACCCCCGTATCTCTTTTTGTCTTACTGAAAACATTTTAATTATATTAATATATATTCGAGATTCATAAATACCAAAACGTGAGTGAGGAAAACTGTCGGTGAATAAATTTATAGTTAAGAGATTCAGACGTAGAGGAATTTTGCTGAACAGCAATCTTCGAAACAGGCAGTGAATAATGACACGAGTTAAAATCCGTCATTCGCATATCAAAGCTCGTCGTCAAAACTTTCCTTCTCACGCTTCCGTGCACTTTTCCCTACAAATTAGATACTTCCGGTTATCAGACTTTAAATTTTCCACAGCGCCCTTCATCAGCGACAATGCTTGTGATTTTTAATCACCATTCCGAGCAAAACTTCCTCCGGCTCCTCTCCTCTTTATGAGGGCATTGTCGTTTTACAAAAATTTTTATACAAATTTGATGATCCACTAAAAGGTTGAAACCCTTTCCCGTTTTATTTTTGTCTGAATGGAAGTAACAACCGGGTAAGTAGTTCCGGTTGCTTTGCACATTGTAGAGCTTTCAAAGCTCCTCCTCATTAGCGAACGAAATGGAAACCCAATAACTCGAGGGAAAAGAAAATAATAACATCGACGATGCTGTTTTATAAAAAGCCATTATTAAAGATCATTCAGAGAAGGCCGTTAATAAAAAGAGGAGGATGAGGAGAGGGGGTACGGGGAGTGCACAGCGCATGCCTAAGAAAACAGAGAAACAAAAAAAATAATAAAACAGTGAATAAAGCTTCCTGACGACAGAAAAATTTCTTGTTTCTGTCGATATTGGTAACCCAAAAACGAATCAAAGGATTTCGGGGCCCTGATTTGAGGTGGTTGAGGGCCTTTCTTAATTTACATAACCATATTATACTCCTATATTTTAAATATTTTGAGAAGATTGGTGAGAAGAAATCTGAGAAACAGGAATTGTTGTAGTGGGAATATGCTGAGCAACGACAAAGGGTGTTGTGTCTCTCCTCTGACTGAAGGTCTACTGCGGGAAATTTATTCAGTCAGCAAACGGAACTTTTGATGGTATTAATGAACAAGAACGGCCTCCTTCCGTGAATTAACAAAGGTAGCAACTGTAGAGACTGTACAAAGGAACGTGGATGGGGAATGACCTTTCCTTCTTTTGATGAGAATCCTTAGTCATATTTCAACAGAGTGAAGAAATGTGGGTAAGAGCAACTCGAAAAGCTCAACGAGTTTTGTAAACATAATAAAACATTCAAGAGGTACAGGCATGGATACGTAAAAAGAACTGAAAATAATTTTTAAAAAATTCTTTTATTGGAAGAGAGAGAGAGAGAAAAGTAGAAAAAGTAAAGGAAAAGCCGAAAGAAGGGAGAGTTTCCAAACTTACAAAGAGTTTCCTGTTTCTCTTTTCTCATCCTTTGAAGGGAAGAAAAAAAATCTCCAAGTACGAGTCGAACAAAAACATCTAAAACTTATTACTGTTGTCAAAGAAAAAGGATGAAAAAAAAATTTTTTTCTCTCTTCTTTTGAAACCTCCAAGAAAACGAGCGCGGCGGTAAAACACGAGATGCAAGAGAAAGCAAATCCAAGATGAAAACATTTGTAATCTTCGCTCCGGTTTTAAAAATTTAAAACATCAAAACCCTTTCCCGGAATCCCGAATTTCCGCCCTTCGCGAGCTTATTCACTTCTCGCTGTTGGCCCACTTCAAAAACAGTTGATTTTCATGTTAAATGTTCTCCTTCCTACCACCGACTGCGTGTAATGAGTGTGGGTTTCCACTTTCCGCAAAATAAATGTTAACTGTCTAAACAAGCAAAATGTGACTGTTTTGAGTTTAAACAACATTAGTGTAGGCAGTCAAATCTCGTAAGGGAAAAGAGCCTACAGCAGGGTGAGAAAATTACGACTCAGATCAATGAGAACTTATACTGTATGAAGTTGTTGATAGTGATGTTCACTTTTTCCACCCAAGACCACCAAAGACGGTCGTGTTGTATACCCTGATGTAGTTTTTAAATACCTGCCAGGAAAATTAGATTTTAAAAACTTCCTGACCACATTAAAAAGTATATTATATCAAAGTATAAGGTTATACAAAATAAATATAGAATTAGGACTCCTTTTACGCGAAGGATGAAAACCTCAAAAAGGCAAAGTCACTTCGCAACGAAATGGTGTTAAGTCCTCATTCTACTACAACAAGATGGCGAACTTATTACCTATGGGTCATACACAGACCCAAAAGAACTTATTGAATGACCCATATTTTGGTTTTTGAAAATATTTTCAAGTCACTAACGGCTGAAGAAGTAAAACTTAAATTTTAGAAGACTTTGAAGAAGAAACCAAGGATAATCTGTCAAGGTTTCCTGTTTCTAAAACGCTTCTTTCCTATTTAAGATGCCGGCAGTAACTCAGTAACCTAAGTGCCAACCTATTGTGACCCATGCGCTAGTAGTGAAAAATTTGATCAAAACCCACGCTCGCATATATGATCAAAGCTAAATTCTTCTGGAATTGTTCTCACAGGAACATCGTCCCTCATTAGACGAGTGATAAGACATACTGCTTGTGAAAAAGGGCAAAATCATTCTAACGACAGAACCGGAAATACCTTTTTAAACAGTAGTCCGTACAGTATGGATTTGAATCGAAGCCGGTTTCTCCACTGTTTAATTCGAGAATTTTTCTACAAACAATGGAAAAGCGGAAAACTTTCGATTAGAAAGGGAAAACCACCAGGGGAATTTCATATGAGTGTGTGTGTGAGCTCGAGCTTTCGTGTCCGCCACCATTACGAAGAGAAAAAAATCAAAAACCTGACAGAACGTCATCTCTCACGAGATCCCACCTCCCATCCCCGTTCCCTGCCTCCTTCTCCTTCTCCTCTTCAATTCCCTTTCAGGGAAAAATTAATGTGTTATGTATAAAAAGAAGAAAGTAGAGAAAAAAATAGGTTAATTGATTTTTATGGTTGTTTTTCCTTTGCACGTGATTGATGAGCAGCCCGTTTCGGGAGCCATTTTTTCAGTTTCAAAAGTTGTCTGCTCTTCCGACCCACACGTTATGATCAGTTGGTTACGATTTATTTCCAAGTTCCTTGAAACCAATTTCCTTTCTTTTAGCCTAGATACAGCCTAAATTTTATTTTTTTCGGGTAATTATCTCTTTAACTTCTCTCTGCCCTTTTCTATGTCCCTCTGCGATAATTTCGTGACGTACTGGAGCAACAGACATTAATTTGTTGTCTCTGTTTCCACAATACTCATCTACTCTTTCCTTTAATTACCTTTTGGCTTTCTAGGGCTAACATTCTCCTCCAGTTCCAGAATACACTCGTAAGTTGAATGAATTGTTGTGTGTAACCTTTTGATTGGAGTCGGTTAGCAGATTATTAAACGAAAAGAGACTATTTGGTGAATAGTTGCTGACTAATGTTTCTTGAAAGTCATCACAAAATTCAAAGAACCTTTATTTTAAAAGTAGGTTCGTTCAGTTAATAACAACAGTGCTACCTCTTCTATTTATTAATTGTGCAACAGCAATACTGAAACATAAACTGAACTGTAGAGTATCATATTACTCTTGTGTGGAAGAGGATTGGAATCTGGCCTTCAACTTTGGTTGAAAGATTACGATTAATACGTAAGTTCTGGTTTGGATCATCAAACATCCAGCTGTTGATCCAAAGCAACAGTTCTCTAAAGACTTTTTCATTTTCCTTCTTACAAAGCACTTATGTTTGAGAAGGGAATGAAAATATGAAATCCACGTGATTTCTGTATATATCCAACTTCCTTCAGCAAAAAACTCGAAACATTTCCCCAAAAATCATGGTCGACCTACTTTTAACTCCAAAACTTGTGCCAGAGAACCAGAAAAATTGTAAAGGAGAAAAGTCTCTGCTGGGAAAAATTTAAGCCTAAGAACTACAGAAAATCCGGACTTTTTTGTCTTCCGGTTCCTGCTCCCCCGGAAATCCAAACCTCCCCAAAAAGGCCCTCGACGACTTTTTATATTTTCCACAACTTTAATTCAACCCTTCGAGACGAAGGATTGAAGGAGAAGACTCCGTAAAACAAAAAATTCGTCTGCAGCAACTCACAGTTCCACTCTCTTTTCCTTTCCGCGCATGCGCACTAGTTTTAATACCACACCGCGAAATTCATAACATTATAATTACATTCCACTTGAAACACTAGAGGGAGAGAAATTAAAATTTCGAAAAAACTGTTTAGCTTTGGAAGTTTTATTTGAAGTCACTTTTCCTCGGAAAAAAGTTCCGCTTTTCCACGGAAATAAGGAATTCCGCTCTCGTAATTACAAAATCCTCTTCCGCCCCCTACCCCCAAAAACGAAATGTGCTTTCTATAGAACTTCGTTTTACCTCGAACACACTCGCATAAAAAAAGAAAAATTTATTTCATTAAAAAAATTGAATGAATGTAATTTTGTTTTTTCTCCTCCCATCCTCTCTCTCTCTCTGTGTTTCTCTCAAGATATACAGTATCATATATAGAATCGTCTCGGCTGTGTTGCTCTTATACTCCGTTTTCAGTTTTTAAGTTTTTCTTTTGAAAATTCTTCTTTTCCTGGGGTTTTCAGTCTCACCGCACTTAAAAATTTTAGGTGGGCCGGAAAATAATGTTGATCTGTGCGTTACACCTAAAATACATTTCACGGTGAAAGTGATAAATCAGACGTATTTTCGGCGAGTATTTATAATCATCACTAAATTTTGATTTTGACAACTGAGGGAAAAAGGCGGTTTATGACAAAGCTGAATCTATTTTAAAAGCTTACGAAAGTCCGTGTCCACAGCGAAATCAGTTAACAACTATAAAGCTTAAATTCACAACAGTTAATTCACAAAAGGTTTATTCACAAAGGATATGCACAATAACTATAACTTATAATAACTGAACCACACCTTACAAAGACTGACTTGAGGCTCTCTGTAGGCACCGGCTACGATTAATCTCGAAATATATGCTCTCTCATAAGCTAAGAATATGCTAGAATTCTCTAGATTTGCACTCGCGAATTTACTCGAATTTTCTTAGGCTGTAAGGTAAGCACAATGCAAAGTTTCTGCAGGTTTCTAGAGAATTCAGCATATTTCTGCCCCTACATAGCAGCGCCTGTCGAGAAATCTAATTGGCTGTTGCGCTTCTCATTTTGTCGAATTTCTTAGTCCAAAGTACCCGCAAGTGAACGTTATCACATTTACCGGCTAGTTTATAAAATCTCCAACTTCGTAATGGTAACTTTAATCAAAATTTGTTCAGGTGCATGGCTTCTGTCACTTTTCCGACGAAAGACGACCAATCCAAGAAGTTGTGTTTCCCAGTAACATGGACTAACCTCCTAACAAGTTGCGGCGAATACAAGAGAAGCGAATTTTTGTTAAATTTTTCATTACGAGTTGGCTATTTTATAAACTAGCCGGTAAATGTGATAAATATAATAATTCGTTACATTCACCAATCTTAGTTACTGATTATGAAAAATCGCCAGAAATTATATATATTCGCCCTATTTATCACATTTACCTTAATATATAAACAATATTACTTTACAGCTCATTAGATATAAGTCACCACCATCACAAATATGCTTCGCCAAAGGTTTCTCGTGTTGACTCCTCACAAGTTTCTCAACAGTTATAGAAACCTTTCGTTTAGTCTCTCATCTTTTATACATGAGACTGATCAAATGACCAGGATTTTCGGTTTAGATTGTAACTGTATCGGTTTAAATTTTCTCCTGTTTTGTAGCTCCAGCTACTAACTCGTGGCCAATCAGTATACAGAGTCCTAAAATAAGATTTAAAAGATGGAGATTAATCTCTCCCTTCGACTCTCATTAACAAACGATATCATTACCAAAACAAATAAATTTTCTTTTACAATTACTAAAATGTTAATGAGAATGAATTATATCTCATCTAATTCGTTTATTTATTTATTTTTTATTCATTGTTTGAGTTAATTAATTTGGTTATTTTACTTCAGAAGAAAAATTATTAAGTGGGGCTGTTGGAGAATTGTTAGGGACCTTAACGTACTCACTAACAACCAAAATGAGGCAAAAAGTTATTTCAGCCTTTAGTTGGGCCCATAAGTCATGTTCCCTCGCTTAAATGTGAAAAAGCATTTTTAGTATTCTCTCGTCGTTATATCCTGTAGCTAAGGCCCTGTTCTCTTCCCTGGTTTGACTGGTTTGACTAGAAGTTACAGGCAGACGGAAATTAATTAGGAAAGAACAAAATAATTAAAAATGAAGAGGCTCTTAAAAATGCGTAAACCTCTCCCATTACACCCAAACCTGTCGACTTCAATTTCCTTTAGTCCTTTCTTAAAGGTCGTCGACTGTTGTTATAAAGGTAAAGGCGACGATATCGGTGGCTAAACAATGGTGAGGCGAGGAACAAACTTTACGAAACCGCAAATTTCTCAAGAAACATTCAAAATATTTAATTTGGATAATATATCTGTCGTCGAGTGCGTTCGGGAAACTTTTCAAAAACCGCCATTTTAATTATATTTCCAATTTTAAGTCACGAGGAATTTACATTCCCTCACTAGGATGAGTCTACGACAGATCCTTACTCGTGGAAAATCTTCCACCTCCGGTTTCCAACCGTGAACTCGAATTGAACCCTTTGTCAAAACAAATAATTGCCCGTTCAAAATGTCCGCCTACAAGAGCGGAAAAAACATTGAGGGTGACTGTAAAACAAAGGGAAACTCGAGGGAAAAAAGGAGAAAAGGTTGGGAAAACCTCAAACCCGGCCTAATACCGCAAGAAAGAAAACAGTACAGTCTCGGAAAAGATTTTTCCCAGGCCATTAAGAGAAAGAAGAAAGTCTTTCCTTTTTTAACAAAGCCGGTCAAAGTTGTTTTAGCGTTTTATAATGAAATTTACCAACCCTCTCACAGCTCTCCCATCCGCCCGACTTAGGCCCCCCCAAAAACCAACCAAAACAAAGATACGCATTCCATCGTGTAATCGAATATCGATAATGAAAAAAAGTCCCGTAAATGGTTAAACACTTTTCCCTTTTTTTTATTATTTCGCATGAAATCTGCCCTTGTCACATTTTTTGATTGATGATTTAATTCTTTTTAGGCTTTTTAGGGAAAGCCACCCTACGCCCACCCCGTACAAAAAAAATGCCAAAATGAGACCCGAAACAAAATCCTTTGTAACGTGTCCCAAAGCCTGACGATTCTCTTCCATTTAACCCTTTGACTGTTCTGGACGTAAATGTTCGTCAGAAACGCTTCGTCAAACTTCTCTTCACGAATAAATAAGCAAACCACTGAAATCAATGTGTTTAGAGAGCACAACATATCAAAACCCGTGGCGCAGTCAAAGGCTTAATTATATGAGGGATTAGTACAAAGCCTCAAAATCACTCAAACGCATGTGTACAAGGATTCCGATTTTAATGACAATGATCCTCCGTGATGCTAGTCAACCAAGGATGACAAAGGTCAAAGAGAAAGTGGAGAGAGGACGGGGAAGAATGGGAAAAACAGAAAAGTAGAAATACATTTGCGTTTTGATATTAACTAATGATAGCTGGAGCGGTAAAAGAACCGATGAACGCGCACACTACAACTAAATAACCACTACAATAATTTTTTTGTAAGTAATTAAAACCAAAATTAATTTGAATAAAATTAATTAAATTTGGGTTGGAGATGTTTTATACAAAAATTAATTTTAAACTCCTCTTTCGCGGCCTTCAGTTCTGAACTTTATTGTTCTTATTTACGTTCTGCTCCCTTCTTCTGCTTCCTTAAAAATTTGAAAATTTAAACTTCAATTTACAGTTTCAATCAAGTATAACGCCGCTGTCGTCCTCTTTTCTCTTAAAAGTTATTTCCCTTCTTCATCACTTTCGAGACCCTTTTCATGCGATCCGACTATTTTCTTCATTGCTCTCTTGCCTCCTCACTATATTACGCCCCGCATAACCAAGGTTTTCTTTATCGATATTTCTCACCCATGATGACGAGGACCATAAAAAATGAAATTTACAACATCATATAGTTGGAAGAAATGAATTATTTATACTCACATCCTTTTGGTTGTTCAGGATCTACCAGGGCTGTTGGTTGGGATGTGAGTCAGCAGTTGGTTGCGCCAATAGTTATGCGAGAGTAAAGGTTAACTCAAAATATCACAACATAATATTATAAACAATACTTCAATTTATCTTAGATAGAAACTATAGAACAATAAATATACGTATAAAAATTTAAATCGAATGCCTATGTTGTCTAAATGTTGTGCAAAAAATTTTTGCGACTGCGACCCCTTCGGTAGAGAGAAAATTTGGCGACTCCTTGAGGTAGATGTTCACAAATACGACATATAGTTCGCGCATTTCTTTCATTAATAATTTTATTTATACTTTTAAGAAAATGCTTTCTATACAACATAAAAATCAGTAGAATTGCCCTTTAATGAGATGTACGAAGCTGCAAGTTTCTACTTATCTCATCCATGTTCCGCGGTAAATTCGAAATTTAGAAAAATTTGGCGACCGCAACCCCTAGTTTGCGCACCTTTGGTCAATGACAATTATTGTTATCTAAACCACCATTGCTAACTCAAATAATCTCATCCTACCGTAGTCCTATTCACATCCTCGAAACTCACTCAAATGCGCGCATATCTATTAGTTTCATCTTTAACTCCTTTAGCTTTATAGCTATACACATAAAAAAGTCACCAAGGAAGATTGCTCAAAATCTCAGCAAATAATTCCCTAATTATCTATCTAATTAGCGATTTAGTGGGAGGAGTGGTGTAGTGGTTAAGTTCTGACTTGGACGCAAATGGTCGTGAGTTCGAATCCTCCTCCCGCATCCTGTTATACCCAAAAATTAAGGATGAAAAACGGCATTAAAACCACCACCAACTAGCGATTTAGGACTAGAACTTCATTCAAAAATTTAGTCTTCACAAACCCAAGTTGGTAATTACCGCACCAAACTAATTAAACAAAACTAAAAACCTTTTTTGTAAATCAATAGAGAGGCTAACTAACACAATATCAACCCTCCAAAACCGATAAAACGTGTAAAAAAAAATTCAAAAACTGAAAAATTTAGTGCAAAGCATAAAAACTCCCATCTCACACTTTCAGATAATTTTTCCTCAAAACTTTTTGAGGGTAACCTCATCGCCAAGAATTCATCCCATTACAGAAACCTAAAATCCTAAAATTTTAGTGGCAAACTTTTAGTCCTCAGTTCCTCCCCGCAAAAACCAGCTTAAGCACATAAAACTCTGGGCGGGAGAGGGGAAACGGCTCTCAAAAACAGAGAAAACTTCGCACACACACATTATTAATTCGATTTAAACAAAAATTTTTCACGGGAAATCGTTAAACCTTAACTCGAAGAGGAAAAAAAAATAAGGCGTCTGATTTTCAGAAAGAATGACACGAAAAAGGCAGTGGCGTAGCTGAGTGAAATTAACGATAAAATAATAATAATAGTGAAAATGTAATTTAATTCGAGACCGAGGAAATCGGACTGAAAGACCAAAAAAAAAAATGAAATGACGAAAGAGCATGGCTTCAAATCTCATGCACCACCATCACCATCACAACCATCATCATCACCATCATTCTCTCATCGACGAGTCAACGGCTGAAACCCACAAGGTAAATAAATTTAGATAAAAATATAAATAAAAAGTTGGTACATTAATTGAAACATAAAACTTTAGGCCTTTGGGATGAACAAAATGGAGGAAAGGAAGATAATTAGGTAAAAAGGTTGAGTCTTCAAAAAAATGGAAGAAATCGATTTCAAGGTTATACGCGATCTCAAGTTACTCGTGGAAACCGAGGGTTACATTGAAGGTAGAATGAAGGCCGTCTGAGTGAAAAACTGTTGAGGCTTGGGAAACCCAAAAAATTAAATTTAAACCCACCCCCTCAGAGTCCCAAAAATTTTGTATCTTTTGCGAGCTTTCTCCGGGTTAGGCAATTACACTTATTATTAAGCACCCTGTGGCTCTCACTGCAAATTACACCCAACCGCTTTCTACTTTCCTTTTGTTTAATAATTGTAACTCGAATAGAAATTAACTAGGCTAGAAAGTTAGAGCCGAGGTTAATGGGGACTCGACTGAGCGTAACAACGGTTTTCACACAAAATGGCGAAGGGATGAGACAAATACAAAGATCAGATGAGAAAGACGTAGAAATAATAAAAAAAAACCTTTTATGTCTTCTTCAAACAAAAGCAGAAAATTTTTTTTAATTCAAAACTCGATCGAAGATATAAAAACAAAATTTCAAAATCAAATTGAAACAAATTCGCCATTTTTATTTTATTCCGACAGAGATTTCCTTAAGTTTTTACAAGTTCCTCACGCCTACTATCATGTAAAGAAATCTGTTTTGTGCTTGATCGATTCATTTTAGCCTTAAAAATATTTTTTGATCTTATAGCGGAAGGTCTTTGGTGCTGTGGTTAAAGAGCCCGACTATAGAAGTTAAGGTCGTGAGTTCGAATCTTCTCCCGATATCCAAGGATCAAAACTTTTTTCGATATCACAAATAGAAAACATTTCAAGGCCAACGCAACAGAGGAACCATGTTCTGAAATGCTTAATGAAAGCCTTCCATCTACAACCTTTTCCAATTCTCTTAATGGTTTTATAGTACAGCTTTATTGTATAGCTTATACAGTACCGATGTATAGGTCCTAGATTCTGACTGATGTTAAAGTTAGTTATTCTATCTTGTACAGCAACTCTTACGATTAATCTACCTACAATAATTTTTAGTCACACTATCTAGTTCTTTCATAAATACTCTTAGAATAATGAACTCACATGGAGCCAGAGCTAGACACATACTCAACATAAAACCAAATAGGCGCGCGCCCTCTTAGTCACATCTTTAGCTTCGTTTTAGTAAGATCTGCTATTCAACTGTAGTTTTGGTTTCTATTGCAGTAAAAGAGCCATTTAGGTTGGTACAACCCAACTTTACACCTAAATAGAAGGAAGAATTGGAGTATATATCAGCAGGAATGACGGGGTGTAAAATATAATTAGAACTGGAAGATGTGACTCCTCATAATACAAGAAATTAAAAATGTTGAATACTGTTGTCTTCCCAGGCTCCAGCAGTTATCCAAGAATTATCTGCTATCCTCTAAATTGTTGAAGGTCAACACACTAACAAACAGAATGTATTGGGATAACTGTGAAGTTTTCTAGCCGCCATTTTCTGTTTCTTTCTCTTCATCCTGTTAAAGCAACTGTTTCAGAAAGACATAATACAAAAGGGTTGGTACACCTTCAACCTTAGTCTTACGAAAAAGACTTTCAAGATCCCAGATGTGAAACGTTGAGTTTATCTACAAATATCAACTCAGTATACCGGAGAAAGAGTATTACATACTTTCTGTATAAATTTATGCCTTTTTTTTTATACCCCCAGATGACGTCAAATGTTTTACACGTTTCAAACTAGCATTAATAAAGTACAACATCAAGGTGTCATTCTCAAATTTTTATCAACTCCGTGAAACGTTACTTCTTAGACGGAAACGACATCAGACAACGAATAAATCATAAACTAAACACAAAAACGCGAAACAAAAAAATGAAAAGCACACCATGAATAAGTAAAGAGATGACATTAGAGCAGGGGTAGGAAACCTGTGGCCCTTTGCAACTTTTCGGAGCACCAATATAATTGCATTTATATTAATACATATGTAACTGGAATTGTATATTTATTCTTAATATTATTTATATTCGTATATTTGAGATGAGATGATTGAAAACTCTGTCTTCACTAGAAATACGTTTATTGATAAATACTGATTGTTTACATAAAAGCGTTTACTCCGACACTGAATAACTACCAACCGAATAACTGCAAAACTAATACCCGGCGATGAGTGACCTGTTTATATATCTTCACCTAAGCTAACGGGAGGAGTAGTGTAGTGGTTAAGTTCCTGACTTGGATGCAAATGGTCGTGGGTTCAAATCCTCCTCCCACATCCTGTTATACTCAAAAATTACGAGTGAAAAACGGGATAGAAACCACCACCAATATCTTCACCTAAGCTAAGAATAGTCTCGAAGTTCTCAGAAACCCGTACTCGAACTCTCTCGAACTTTACAGAAGCTTCTCTTCCATAAGCTTAATATGGGAAAGAGTTCTCGGTGATTCGAGACCATTCTAAGCTTTTCCTTTTGTCCTGTCGCTGCCTGCGCCGCATTTTGTTTCTGTTTTTATTTGAAATATTTTAGCGGCTTAGGTCGCGACACTTTTTTATTTGGTCGCCACAGTATATAATATAAAAACACTAAGCCGCAGTACGGCCCGCATAAAACATTTTATTTTGAAAGTGGCCTGACGTCTGAAAAAGGTTTCCGACCCCTGCATACTCTAGGATGACAAAAAACTTGAAAACCTTAGCAGGCTATAATACAAAAGAATTAAAAAGGAAGAAAAAAACGAGAAAGCATAGAACTGCAAATAAGAACCCTTCACGAAACAAAAGGCGGCGAGAGAGAGACGAGAAAAGGAAAAGTAGAGTTTAAAAATTTAAAATACACTTTGGAGCTAAGAGCCAGTTCAGAAAAAATGAAGAGAAGAGATGAGATTTAAAAAAACAAAGATGAAGAGAGAGAGAGAGAAAAGGAAACAATAAACGAAACACTAAAAAAGACAATGACCGTAAACGGGGCGTTGAAAGAGAGAGTAGAGGGAAATCAAAAATGGCGAAAAGTATTTTGCTTATAAAAATTGTCAAACTTTTTAAATCCGCTCCTGTTATGACCAGAACCGGAAAGTTGTTAAAGGTTAAGCGGGAAGCTGGACGGATGACTGGGAATCCTCTCCATCTTCTTCTCCTATTAAGCTCACCCATAAATGCCTCCTCTTCATTTTTCTTCTTCTTCTTCTACTAAAAGCTTTTTACCGGAGAGATTAAATGCATAAAATACATAAAACATTAACTGTTGAAAACTTTCTAAACTCAATCCAGTAGGAGAACTTTAAAGTTTTCGGTGTTAAATTAAGTCAACCTTCCTCCTCCACAGCCTTTTCCTTCTTCATTCATCGCTCTCCTTCCGACTTTTCACTTAGGTTCGTTCACACTGACTTTCAAGGTCTCATCTCTGTTTTTAGTGTTTCACTTTTTTCTTAGTTTATTTGACGCTGTTGTAGTTTTCTTTGTCTTATTATTCTTTTAACCGTCCTTCAAATCTCCTTTTGGATCTTTTTTTGTTTTGGCGCTTTTTGTACTTTTAAATTTGTGAGGCTTCGAACCTTTTTTATTTAATATTTTTTTGACACCTCTGCCATTACTGTTACAAGCACACTGTTCTATCTTCTGTTGATCTGTGACGTCACAGCTCCCACCATTTGCGCTCATTTTGTCACTAATACAGGTATGTTGGACTGAATTGAAAGAAAAATGTTCGTAGATGTGAAAAATTATGGAGACTTAGGCTCAGAGAGAGAGGAAAAGAATTTAAGCTGACCAGAACTTCCAATTTAGATGAAAGAGTTTGGTCTAAACTCAAATTGACTAAGTCAGAAGAGTCTTTTTTAACAAATTAACTGACACTAACAAATTTTTTCTTTTTGATCAGAATTTCTGTCTTTTGTTATGTATGAAAAGGTTGTAAATCCTTGGTACACAAGCTTTTTCCTTCCCGGACCAAATTCTCATTGTGACCATAGCGAGTCCGGCTTTCGACGCATACAGTCCACCCTCAGGGCATCATCTGTATGTACATCTGTCAGTCTGTTTCTGTATGTATTTTCTGTATATTGCCTCATAAAGATATGTTGAGGCAAGCAATGTTAGCAGTTTCTGAGCACAGGCCCCAACATTTTAGTACTGGTCAGGCACTATTGTTCAGACTTAACAACGAGCAGTCAACCTTTCACAAATTTTCACTCAATCGGTTTCCACTAGGCCACTCAATAGAGATTGGTGGGCCGCAGTTTGAGTACCAAGGAACTAAAGAGTATCGGTAGATCTGTGTTGTAGTGGTCAAAGCACCTGAGTATAGAAGTTATGGTTGTCAGTTCGAATCCTCTCCCACATACTGTTATGCCACTGGACTACTGGGCCACTCAGTAGGGCTTGGTGGGCAGCAGTTTGAGGACCAAGGTTGTAAATGAATACGAGCTTGTTCTTGAATCGCCATACATCAGCGATTGATTAATTTTATTCAGTTTTCCATTACACCTCGGTTGATGAACCGTCCATTGCTTACAAAGCGAAACGCTAACAATTTAGGTGCTGACCAGTCTATTATTCCAACGTGATTAGTTCAGCACCGGAGTGGTCCTGGTCGCACAACACTTTGACTAGAATCTTTTAATTGTTACGTCTCCCTTGCTACTAAAAGCTGATATACATCCAAAGCTCAAGAGATAAAATATTTATAACAAACCGACAAATAAAAGATTAGAGTGAAGCATTACGTTAATATACTCAAAAGTATATTTATTATAAGAACCAAAAATCTATAAAAATTATAAAATTAAATCATTATAATGTTGCTAATGTGAAGCTCCACAACTGAATGGCTTTTGTCTTGATATTTCTTCTGCTTCTTTTTGAATATGGACGTTCCCGAATGTGGCGGTTCCCCACAAAAGCACAGATAAAATATTTTAATAAAAACAAAACTGTTAATCATATTGTTGAACAAACCACAGATCGTGTCATCACGACTTTATATGTGCAGAATGTCTCTCAACAAATTTTTGAACCGCAACTCGATAAAACCTTTACCTCTCATCAAGGCAAACTGTACTACAGTTCGCGTACATAAAGGAAAATACGAAACCTTTGTAGCCGTAAGCATTTACAAAATCTGACAAAACGTGTCCCCTTTGGCTTTCAATAAGTCTACTCACCCAAATCAAGAGAGAACCCATAAATTAATAGATTTGTTTAGAAACCGGAAATGAATCGGCTGAATTTGAAACTAACCAGAATCATTTCACATCTGAGATTTCCCACACCCTCTTGCCCATGGCGATCCCTCCAGCAACATTCGCGTCGAATTCGCTTTTATTCAAGTATTTAATAAATAATCAGTTTTAATTAGTTAGTTGGCTGTTATTTTATAATTATAATAAATTATTACTAATGAAAAAGTGAATTTATCAATGTACTGTATACTACATTCTGCTTTCTCTACTCCAGCACTCCGGTATGGTATTAGTTTATTGGTTTACAGTAATTTAATATAAACAGCATAGTAGAAGTGACGAACAGCAGGAAAGCGATAACTACGTTGTTTCGTTTGGTTTAAATAATTATTTCAACAGTTTCAATAACGTATATTACGCTAAGTAGGTATTAACCTCAATCGTGTAGAGGGTGTGTTTGAAGTAAAGCTTCATCTTTAAAACGGCCGGCCAGAATTTTCCAGGTTCTACCCAGTTAACGTTTCCCAATTTTCCGAAAGTTCCAAGGTCAACCTTCAACTTCTAAAGCACTGATCCCCAGTTCTTTTTCTGTCTTCCCTTCAACCGTTTTTGGGAGGAAAAAAACGTTTTCCCGACATTTCCCCTCCGCCACGAACATTTTCCAATTCAACTTTTTATTATTTTTTATTTAATTCCTCCTGTCTTTCTCAATTTTTTTATTTCATTTCTATTTCCGTTCTTCGATTACTTCACGCACGGTCTTCTACGTGTAACACTCTTCCACACGAACATCTTCACGTTCCATCCTTTTCTGTTCCATCGAATTAAATCAAGTCATTCATTGTTTAGGTTCGGCGAACGTGCTCACGAAACTTTTTCTTAACGATTTTTTTTCAAACCGATTTTAATGGTATTTTGGATGTAAAAGAAAAGCCAGAGAAAAGCTCTTTCCCATCTTCTCTCTCCCTTCCATCCTTTGTGTTTGTCCTTGTGTTAATCCTTTGTTTCAAGAATCAAAAAAGAAAAGAAAATCCGTCCTAGATTTTAACGAGAAAACCTTTTTTAATTTATTTTTATTTAGGAAAACACTGTCGCTGTTTTCCTTTCGCTTTCCTTTCACATCTCAGTCTCCCACGACAGGTTTTAATCTGTAACAAGGTACGAAGTGGAAGAGGGAACAAGGAAGACGAGAGGAGGATGGGAGGACTGGAGAAGGCAGGAGACTAAGTGTTTACTTTACGTGTTTTTGTTTGCCTCCGCCGATGAGTTTTTTCAGGTTGTTTAAAAACAATATCGCCTCGGGAAAATTCTCACATCCTTAGAAAACCTTTTTTTTTGTTTTGAAAACTTTCCCATCAAGATTTGTTTTCCTTCGCGGATTAGCTCGAAAGACGGGGTTGTTTGCTGCTCTTGAAAACGGGAAAGAAGAATGGAAATCGTAACCTAATCGACTGAAAATGGCGCTGTCAGTTAGGAAAACGCCAAACATTTCGAACTCCCGATTCTTCCCATTTCCTACCATCTCCATCCCGTGCACACCCCGTTTCCTTTTTGAACAACCTCGGCCCAACATTTTTGGTTGACCCCAAACATCCTTGACATTGTACCCGTTCCTCTGGCCACGTGTTTTGTAATAAAGATGAGCTTTCAAAAAAGCAGGACTTTCCAGGTCACTCCAAACCCATAATACAATTGATCAACATCCTTTTAATTAACTCTACCAATAATCCTCCATTGTTTTAAAATAATATTTAAATTTTCTCTCTGGTTTAGATAAACGTAGATAAGAAGAGATTATTACTTTAGAATAGATAAAGATTTGTTGGAGTAAATTTTTGCAAAATTGAAGATGTGGTGTGGTAAGCTTTTACAACCGTTAAGAATTTCCAATATAAATTTTTCTGGTGGTAAAAAATTTAATTATTAAATTTTTGCTAGAATCGAGCTTTCTTAGGTAAACCTTTGCTACAGTTAATTTGTGTTTATGGTATTGTTAAGGTTCAACTTGGTGGTTTTTCGCTACTACTCCAGCCAGGGAATATTTCCATGATTACATGAATTTTTCCGTGTTAAAGATATTTTCTGGTTATGATTTATAGAGATGAATTCTTGCTATGGTCAAGCTATATTAGGAAAAATTTTGCTACGATCAAAGTTTGCTGATTTTTGTTATTGTAATGATTTGCTTTACTGAATTCTTATGAAACCCTGCTATAATTGAGAGTTGTTGAGGTGAATTTTTCTATCGTTAAAATTTGTTAATTGTTTGAGGTTGTAGTGAAACATCGCTGTATTCATTGTATTGATTTATTCTTTTTATTTGTTTGGTTAAGTTAAATTTAAATAAATGTTGGAGGAGTAGTGTAGTGGTTAAGTTCCTGACTTGGACGCGATGATCGTGAGTTCGAATCCTGTTATACCCAAAAATTAAGGCTGAAAAACGGGATTAAAACCACCACCACCACCACAAATTTAAATTAATGTTTGTCAAGATTTCTCATGAAGTACCGAAGAGCTAAAGAAAGATCGTTAAATTTTAGATTTTTGAAATCTCATTTGTTTTACATGTCGAGGTTAAAGATAATTTCTTTTAGCTCATCGGTTGCTTCCTGCAAAATCTTAACACACAAATTCAAACACAGCTTGCTTGCAGGTCAATAATTTATTTATTTTTAGTTTTAATCCTGTTTTTTCACCTATGTATATAACAGGATACGGGAGAGGATTCAAACCAACGTCTTCTGTAGTCACGATGTCGTTACGAACTTCTGTAGCCAGGCGCTTTAACCACTACACCAAAGACCTCCCGACTTGCAGGTCAATTATAAGCGATTTTGAAGCTACCGGAGCCTGTGAGACCTTTTTTCATAATGAATTTATGGAGAGGAAAGGTCTAGATTAGGGATGGCGAACCTATGGCACACGTGCCCCAAGTGGCACGTTTGAAAATTTTGATGGCACGCACAAATAGCAAATTATTTTATTTAAGAAGTTATCTCTTTTGATAGAAATAAATTAAAATTATTAATCTACACCTAATTTATAATTTATGATATAAATTTCTAGTACTGAATACCTATATTAGTACTTTAACTACAACTGTCAAATTATACATTTTAGTATTAAAATACTGTATGGATTCTCTCTCAAAGTATATAAAGATGTGCATTGGGTAAAATTGTTTAAAGAAAGATTGCTTTTACTGTTACTATTTAATTATACTTGAGTATAGTTTTCACTACGGACATCAAAAAGGTTCGCCATCCCTGGTCATTCTTAGCTTGCGGTCGGTTCTATAAAATCTAGGAGTCCTGAACCTAAAGTTTCAGTGACATTTTTCCTACGAGAAACAGCTGATGCTGTTGTTAAAATGAATCGTGTTTGGGCGCTATGTTAATTTAAAATAAAATTTGAATGGCAAATATACTAAGCACAAGCTACATGCTTGTGTATGAATATCCTACTTTTGTGGAGAAGTTCGAACACTAATAATAATAAATATTCGTTACATGGTTAAGGTTTCCTCTCCTAAAAGGACAAAACCTCCTTAATGAAAGTCAAATGGATTATTTTTAGTCATCACAAATCGATTTTATACTTCAAAAAGGGTTTTACAGACTGCGACATTTGACACAAACCATGGTCCATTGGGCTGAGGGTCGCTAAACTTTTAATCCAACCACGTGACGTTATCGTAAGTCTTGTCGCAGGAATAAATTATTTAGAAAATCATTTGGATCCTCCATTCCAAGGAAGGAAGAAAACCTTCCACCGGCGAAAATTAGGATGTCTGACAAATTACATCCCGTCTTAGGAGGGAAATAAAGATGGCCGCCGGGAAGAGAAAAAGCTCCGGTCAAGCTGAAGTTTTCACCTCGTTTGTTTTCCTTTTAGATTAAAATTAAATAAATTTGATAAAAATTTCCTTTTTGCTTTTTCCCCTTTTTTTGTTATCTCGTAACAGTACAAAAAAAATCTTATTAAATAAGCAAAAATGGCGGAAATTAATTAAAGGAATTCCTTTGAGAGAGAAAAAAGTTTTAATTATGAAATCGGTTCAACGGTTTGAATTAATTTTTAAAAATAATTTCTCTCCGAAAGTGAGATGAACCACGTGGCTCGGAGTCGATCAATACCTGAACCTTAATTTCGTCAATGACAAAACTAATGGAGGAGGTAGTTGAAACTTTTCCTTTGAGTTAGCTCTTCCTTCTCTTCTTTAAGGTCCTTTGTTGTTGAAAATTTTTTCTCTTCTTCTCCGTTGGTTGCCTTCGTCGTCTTTTTAATTTCGGCATCCTTTGTACGTCTTTCCTTTTCCTGAAGCTTTCATTTAAGCGAAAATAAATTTTTTTTTCTTTCATCTCTATTTTCCGCTGAGTTTTCTATTTATTCAAAAAACTAATTTTTGTTGTCATCACCGTTATTATTATTATTTTTAATTAAGGGACCTGAAGGATGAGATGTAGAGGTTAAGGAGTTGTTTCTAGACAGGATAGAATTAAAGGAGCTGGTTTTAGGTTACCCAAAAAATTCGCTCTAAGGTTCGCAACCTAGTTAGTATTGTCAGTATTGGGTAGTGCACTTACAACACTTTTTTTCCTTTTTCAATCCATACCACCTGACTCTAAGTGAGACATTAAATAGTTGGCCTGACTTTATAGAGGCTTTGTATCTAGGAAATGGACCAGTGTCTTAACCCCAGGAAATGTATAAAGGATGTGACTGAAGTTACAGTCTTGTAAGTAGGAGCACTATTTTTCAACAAAAACGGACCGATACGACAGGAATATTTGAAAATATTAAACTGGGTGGTATTTAACCTATCTTCAACAACTCTGTGTTGTAGTGTCTAGGAAGGCTTTATTGACATTCTCGAAAATGCTGTTGTTGGAATAAAATGGTCCAGAGATAGTTTTAATTAAAATTTCTCATCCTCATCCTGTGCTCAATTTTTGATCTATCTCATCATACACCACTTCAAAGAACCATATATGTGAGAAGAAATCAGAATGTAACGTTATCAATATATAGTACATTAAAACTTTCGACCCCGACACTGGATCTGTCTGCTGTATGACTATTTGAGGTGATCAAGGTACGACCCTCAGACCTTAAACCAACAAGTCGCAGGCATGCAGAGATTTGCATGAACACGCGCTCAGACTTGTAGGGAAATGTCTACTCGTCATACAAACATGACTGGTTCGTATTATGACGTAATCATTCATCCTCGCCGAATCGGATGGAAATCAGCAAATCATTGACGTCATCATAATAAAATATACTATAGGTTTTCAGTATCGTCGCACAAGTAGCTTAATCCCAACTGTCAGCTGGTATTTCGTTGGGCACTTCTCTACCACAGGGTGACCAATCACTTTCACTCAGTAAACCGAACCCAGTTCCTTTCCTAATTCATAGTGTCGCCAACCTCTTGGTCACTATTTTCATACTGCTTAATCCTACCAAAATTCTCTTTATTTTTGGATGTGTCCTCTGTTTCAAGAGAACTCACATTTCTCCATTTTATTTGAGCTCCATGTCATCAATTCACTTCTGTATTCCCTTTCCGTGACAATTTTTCACATTCCACAACCAAGTTCCGACTATATTTTTGTTCCAGCATCCACTCCCTAGTGTCCAATTTTGCGTTTTTCCTTCTGAAAATGTTACTACGGCTCTTCTGTCTTCTTTTAATTCAACACCGACGGGTGTTATTAATAAAAATTAGCAAACACAACACATCGGACTAATTGTTTTTTATAAATATTTTCCGGTTTGACCCATTAACTCCAAATTTTTTTTTCCTATCAATACGTGCTCTTTCATTCTAACACACTAACCAAAACTTTTTATTACCGGTTATAACATTTTATGATTATTGAGACATTACGGCCCTCTGGGGATACATTCGAAAATTTTTTATCCTTTCAAATCCATTGTTTATGAAAAAATAATAAAAATTATTGAAGTCGATGGGACGAGAAAGCGAATTTCAGGGGATGTGACCCCTCTGCTCCTCATTCCCAGCCTCCCATCTCATCTTGACTCGAATTAATAACTATTGAGAGGTTTCATTTTAAATTTAGGGCTTATTTAGAGTTAAACAACCTTTTTTTTTTGTTTTTAGCCGGGAGGATGTTTTTTTTTATATCTGGAGTTCAAATAATTAAACTCACTCGTGCACCTCTTCCCTGTTGAAGTATCATGTTACTCTCTCTCTCTGTTTCGGTGAATTTATTCCCAGGAATTTTTTTTGGTTTTGGAGGAATGGAGCGAACATATTGATACAAGCTTCGTTGTTAGCTTTCTTTTTGTTGTTGTGTGCATCGAAAGCTCGTGGCAATAATTTTTTGGTGGTGGTTTTAACCCCTTTTCACCTTTAATTTTGGGTATAACAGGATGCGGGAGGAGGATTCGAACTCACGACCATTCGCGTCCAAGTCAGGAACTTAACCACTACACAACACCTCCCACGAAAGCTCGTGGCAAACAACATCATCAATTTCGTTCTTTCTCGTAATCAGAATTCCGAAATTTGAAACAAAAAAATGAAAAATCTCAATTTGTGTCCCGAAATTGAAAATCCTCGAGAAAGGAAATTGTTTTCGGTTTAGTTAGACTTGGGCAAAGGGAGCTTTGGATTGTGGTGTTCCGGGAGTGAATTTCCCGTTTTACCAGTAAAACTTTTTCTCTTTTCCTGTCATCTACAGTACTGGACAAGAATAAACAAATAAATATTAATTTTGTGAAATATACTTTGAATCATAATCGGTGAAAGACAAATCGGGCACACGTGCTCCCTCTTCAAAAGACATTCAATAAGTTTTTGGTTTTGAAACCTGTCAAATCCTTTCTCCCACCTTTGTCTAACTAAAATTTTCCCAAAAGCTCTGACATGTTAGCCTAGCATAATAAAATCCATCTAATAACTTACTACTATGTTGACTACAGAAAATTTGTTTTGAAATTGAAAAACAGAGTAAGTAACTAAGCGGAAAAGGATGAAGGATGGGAACGGAAGGGAGAAGTAAGCAATTAAAAAAAAAACAAGAGAAAATTTATCTGACTTTTTTTTTATATCCGTTTTGATTACACCCATGTCAAATAAACTACTCGACGTGTTATCTTAATCTGGGAAATAGTTTTTACAGCCTTCTCTCTCGAAATTTAATGTCCACGCTCCAGGGGAGGAAAAGACTTAGGAAGTTAGTTAGCTTCATTCATAATCCTACTCTTAAATTTTACGGGTGTCACGTTTAATAGACAATTTATTGCCTTTTATATTAACTTTTCAGATCTAAGCATCTGATGAAAGAACGTGATTTTGCGTAGGAAACACCTAAAAACATTTTCCCCAAAAACTCCCGAATTTTCTCCCATTTTTGAAATCCTCCCTTAGTATCCTAATTATTTAATCAGGGATTTATATTATTGTTCAGAATTGCGAGATTAGATAAAAAGGATGTCCTCTATGACCAATCACTTAGCGATCATTTGCTAAAAGAACGTTTTTGAGTTTTGTGATTGGTCGGGTAAAGAAATTGGACTGTTAATCCTCTAGGTACCTGAACCCATTCGGGAGGGAAGATCGGTGTCTGTAACAGTCATCTATTCAAGTGGTGCGCAAAATTTTCCCGACTGTGACCCCTTCAGTAGAGAGAAAAATTTTAGCGACCCCTTGAGGTAGATGTTCACATCTTTAATGAGATGTACAAGGCTGCAAGTTTCTACTTATCTCACCCAAGTTCGGCGATAAATTCGAAATTTAGAAAAATTTGGCGACCTCCACAATCTCCAGGTGACCCCTAGTTTACGCACCTGTGATCTATTCTACTAATAATAAATCTGCTAATCAATAATACTCGCAGTAATAAAAACCATAAACAACAGTCACGATTTGTTTTACGCGATTGGCAGAATCAGATTTGCTGTTTAAAACTGCTTTTAAGAAGCTGTATATTGCGCTTCTGATTTTATCAAAAAGAGTCAAGCTTACTTACATATCAATGAATTGCGACTGTTGTTAATATCAATATCATACGTCATGTACTATACGCAAGTCACAATTTTCTTAGAATTTTTGTTATGAAAATCTCCTCGCACGACTGCCATAAGACCAATGAATTACGCAATTCTAGCATTAGACTCATTCTACAACACAATCTGGTACGCGCTCTTTCTAATAGCTTCATCTTTAGCTCCTTTTAATATTACCTGCAATTGAGAACGTCACCACTATAATAACTGTCTTTGAATCTACAAGAAGCCAAATTGCATTCAACTGCACAAAACCCCACTCTGAGAAATAGATTCGCACTATTTCTATCAGATTTAACGATTCTCATAACAATATGAAACGTCTTGAAAGGAAAATTTATCTTACAACCATTTCATTTCCTTTCTCTACGGCCACAAGCACACAAATCAATAATCAATTCTTGTCTTCTCATGTCATTCATTCTCTTAACTTTAACTGTCCTAACACATCCATTCTCGACTGAAATCATTCATTCTTTTCTCGCAGAGTTATCATCTCGTTACAACACGGATCTCACAGCTTTCTGAGAAAAGCGTTATGCATTTCTTTCCGCCACACTTATCAGATAACCCTCAACGTTTACAGCCACTTCATTTCCGGGGGAACGAGGAAGGGCTTTAAAGCCCCGTTTCTCTGCCATAACCGTTATCCATATCACTTTATGCGACGTTTCTCCTATTTAACGGATTTAATTCTCAGACAACTAATTTATTTATATTTTTTTTCTCGGTATAATGTAACATCTCGTTTTGTTTTATTACTACCATATTTAAACGATGAATGAAACAACGAACCACACCGCTAAAAATGTAACGACTTCCTCTTTCTCTCTCTGTTCTATGGGAGCGAACCACACAAAAAAAAAGAAATCTCGGGAAAGGGCCAGATTCAACATTTTTTCTGATTTTTGCTTTTGGTTCACTTCCTTGATTCGATTCGTGCTTTTGACAACTCATTTTATTGAGATATTGTGTCATTTTGAACGGAAATCTGATGAAAGAAAAAAACCTTTTGAGACTACATCTCTGGAAAATTTTAAATGGATGGCCCGGTGACCGATTTCAAGTTTTGTATCTGATGTGATATATTTGTAATTGTGTACACATTTCGGGTGCTACAGTAACCTCCCCTGTTTACAGACTAGAGTAATTATATAAATAAAGATATACAACGAACTCACCAGATAAATCTGAGGTTCCTAAACTTTTTTGTGTCTTTTGTGAAGTAAATTATTTGCTTCATAGGTACATTTATAAGTAATGTGTATGTGTTTATATTATAAGATAGTATAATGTAACTAAATAGGTACTATTAGTGTATGTTGAGATCTACTATCATGGACCTCTAAAATTTTTTTGGCTGACATAAACCCCTTGCAGGTTGTCATAGACCCCTGGGGATCGACATAGACTACTTTAGGAATCACTGATATAATTAAATAATATGCGATAAACGATAAACCAATAAACTATACTATATCCGAATAGATAAATAAATAAATAAACAATAAACCACCAAATCGCTAATATTAAAGTAAACATGAGCAAGGAAATGTAAATATATTGTATATATTTAATATTATATAAATGTAGATGTTATTTTCCCGGGCCTAAGAGGTATATAAGGCCGTAACAAGGATTTCCATTTGCTCCTTTTATACGCCAAACGCATTGTGCTTGAGAGCATGTCATAGGTGGCTCTAATCTAGAGAGTTCAGTAGCTATCACTGTTCTCCACGAGTCCTCCCATTATTGTAACAGTTTATAACTGAGTCTTTTTTCTATAACCTTTAAAGTTTGTTTCTCTTAGAAATTATTATTTGTTAATCAGGGTTTCCTTTTCTAAGTTTAAGAAAATTAAAATTTTTATGTTGGGTTTCTCTCCTCCATCTCCTCCTCTTTGACATTGCCTAAACCTCATAGAAACTTTTCTGTCTTACGAAAAGCTAATTCTCCATAATCACTTTTCCAAATTTGTAAGGTTTCCTTTTACGAAACTTTTCTCCGAAAACTTTCCTTCCTTTATTCGAATTTAAAACAATTCAGAAATTCTCTTTAACTACTCTCCCTGTCCACACTCATTAAGAATTCCCAACACGCCCCTGAATAAAATTAATTGATTTTTCCCTAATTTTTGTTTCAGTGTGAGCTTTTGAGAATGTTCTGAAATTTTCCTTTAACAAAAATGTTTTTATTCTGAACGTTTGATCTGGGACAGTGATCAGAAAACTCGTCATCTCAAAGAGTCAGTTTGGTACAAAACTGTACCCATCTATAATCCTGCCTTTTGATAGCACGTGTCGATCGTTTGCAGTCACTGGCTTTCATTTATTGAGTAAGAAAGCTCTGATCTCGGGAGAGAAAACAACCGACCCATCTCGTTTCTGTCTCAAAATCTTTTTTTAAATTCTTTGTGTACCGGAAATTTATATATATTTTAAATATTTCTTGACATTTTGTTTATTTTCCGAAGAAAAAGAAACTTTCAATTTGATTTCAGCATGTTTTCAACCAATTTTCTTTCCTTCTTTTGATAACCACAGACTACGGACGACCTGACATTTTTTGACTTGACCTCCCAAAACCATTGAAAAACAAGAAACCCTGACCAGTTTAAATATTTTTTAAAAGTTTCCATCCATTAATACTATCCTATAAAAAAACGAATCGATTCCTGAGTCTGAAGAAGAGGATTAGAAGAATCAACAGCCAACAGCCTGCCCTAGAGGCGTATATAGCAACCACATTCAACCATTTCAGGCATCTTAGCACACCGGTGTTAACGCCTTTCGTTGGAATCATAAATACTGTACCGAGACAAAAGACCTACTTAACTTATCGGATAAATTGTTTAAGGTGGTGGTTTAATCCCGTTTCTCACCCTTAATTTTTGGGTATAACAGGATGCAGGAGGAGGATTCGAACTCACGACCATTTCAGTCAGGAACTTAACCACTACACTACTCCTCCCACGATAAATTGTTTAACTTTAACTCTTTAAACAAAAATACTGTTAAGGTTGGCGAGAAGGCTGTGTTTGAGTGGTCAAAGAGACTGACAGTGTTAAAAGACCGAAGCCTTTTCCACATCGTATTATACCCTGGGGTAAAAAATTGAACACCATCGAGGTTGTTAGCCTTGGAGATACGTCTTTTGGCCCAGGGAGAGGGAGGAAAGGAGCTTCTCCCTCCTACACTACTGTTATATATATTTCTTTATTAATTATTAATTTATTATATAAATTTTTTATCAGCCCATTAATCCAACGCATAGTGCCGTTATGAATATTAATTTTATAGACAACAATTTTAATTACGTGAATTTATAATTTATTTATGCAAATTAAATTTAATGACGCTTCGATACATACCGCAGTGTTGTAAAGTTGACTTGGCTTCTAAAATACATTTTTATAGAGCTATAAAAACTATACACCGGCTAAGTAAGCCTAACAATTGCCGTAATTGACCTCAGAAGTAACCACAGCGACCAGCCGTAAGCTTTGGGGTTGTTCCGAATTACGAACGAGGAGAACCACAAGGTTTGAATTCCTCATTTCTGCACAACCCACCCCGTGTAGTGTACTTAAAAGAAATATAGCTGAGTCCATCTAGACCTTTCTCTTGATTTTCTAATTGCTGACAACCTTCTCTCTAAGTTCAGCGTGTGTCACATTCTCTAAAGCAAAGCTTCCATCTCACGCAAAACAATTTATTTGAAAATATTAAATATCTACCCCGTCTTTTCGAAACTGTAATAGAAATGGGTAGATGAGAGCTCGCGGGCAAAAAAAAGAAGAATCTCAACAAAAGAAATAAAGAAGATGAAAAATAATGAAAAGTGAAAACAAAAGAAAAGATAAACAACAGCGACAGAAAAAAGGTTTCACAAACTTTAGATAAAAATATGCAAATTAGAAAAAGAGAGAGAAAGAAACGATGATGAATAGAAGAGGATTCATAATACGGGTTAGTACAAAAAGAAGAAAAACGTGAAATTATTAAAGAAGTAACATAGACCTAGTCCCATCCCGTAGTCTTGCCTTCCATAAAAAAAACTGAGAGAATAAATTAGGGTGATTTCATAAATAATGCACAGGTTAGTGACCCACTTTGAATATGAGGATTAGAAATACGAGGGAGGAGGAGGAGGACTTAGAATTTTGAAGATGAAGACCTCCGAGCAACATTTTACAAAATGAAAACGTAATTGAGCTGGTCTTAGCCTTTCTACAGCTGAAGAACGGTGTCTTAGATGTTGCAGAAGAAACGACTGAATTTCCTTAACAGTCTCTGAAATAACTAAAACTCGAAGACTATACTTGTAAGAATATATTAATGATTTTTTATATATTATTTGATACTGTAGCGAAACTCGTGTTCCTGAATAGTTACTGTACTTCACTGTAGTGATATTATTGGGTCAACCGAGAGTCGTTCTTGAGTTTAGTCAAAACAATCAGCAGAAAATTGTAAACAAAATCAACAATTTAAGTTATACTTATTGTTTGTATACTTCTGTAAATTTATATGTTGTATGGGAGTATGTATGAAGTGTACATATTATTGAAATAAAGCTAAAATCATGGTACTATGTCAGTCTATCCAATTTTTGTTCGAAACAATCCACTGTCCAGCAATTCAAAAACTATACAGAAAAATAAATTTAGGACAATGAGAGACGAAAGTTATAGCTACTTATTGGCTCTATAAAAGGGTTTGGGGTTTAATAATAAAAATTGCGGGCTAACCGAACAATACAAATGGGTTATTAATAAAAATCAATAAATGCACCAAAGAGGAAATAAGGGGAAACAAAGAACCGGAAACTGATGAATTATTGAGGTTACAAACAACGGGAAAATCAAAACAATAAATTTAAAAAAAGAGTTTTTAAGATGAAAATGGAGGAAAATAATAAAATTAATTGCAACCGCCAAACAAGAAGGAAAAAGCTAAAACCCCGTAACTTAGAGTGAAATAATCCTTCCACCCACCCCAACAAAAGCTCTACCGAAAAACTACTCACTGAAGAGAATTTCCCTAATCACTCTTCTTCCGCCAGACTATTTTTGAAAAATTTTAAACTTTAAAAACTCAAAATTAACTATCCAGGCGAAAGCCGCCATTTTTTTTGGAAATTATGGAAACTCGTCTTATCGTTTTTGTGGTTTTACGAGAGGTTTTAAGTGGAAGAGGAGGAAGGAGAGCTTATTTCCATGTCTGAGAGGAAGGATTTTGTCAACTTGAAAGCGGTTACTGTCTCCGCGACTTAACCTAATTTATGGTTTGATGGAATTAGGGAATGTCTCTGAAGAAATGGGTGTCATTTTTGGTTTTATCTTGTTCTCTGATTTAGATAGGAATCTCGCGAGCTTTTTTAAATCTTTGCCTCTGGATTTACCATTAACGGCCATTTGCAATGTTCTAAGGAGGATAGCTGGAATGACTGACATCATCTCACCCTCCTTACCAGGTCCACTCTATCCAGGGAATGGATTAGTCAGTAGTTGCTAAATACTGTTAAATCGTAAATAGCTTCCAAAAACTAGATAATATAGTTCTATAAAGAATATAGCTGAGTTCTGAGCTAGTTTTTCATCGCTGGGTATATAGCTGGATACGAAAATAGTCGCAAACTCTCTACTATCACTTCGCTAGTCGGGTGCCGTTAAGATTTCCCAAAATCTAAACATGAGGCACTACTATTTACTACAATGATTATTTTTTTAGTGATTTTAATGATATTTTCAACATTTCTTCTAAACTTGCTCTCTCCCACTCTCTCTATCCTAATCCTCATTTTCCCTAAGACTTACAATCCAAACAAAACAAAACAAAAATCCTACAGGGACTCTTGTTGTTGGAAAGTTTCCGCATTTAGGGAACGGAGAAACTTTTTTTTTTGAAATGCAGTCAGCTTAACTCAAAATAATTTCCATTTAGACTCACTACATGTTTGCATCCATCAAACTGGATAATGCATTCGGGGACAGGTATAAACTCTCACGTAACAACATCATCATCACACTTTCTCTTTCCCTGCAAAAACTTTCATCCTCCCATGAGTACAATACTTTTAGCCTGTTGGTAGTTTCCTTCTCGAAACTTCACCACAAATACACAGAATCACCGTTTAACTTCCTCTACGCGACTTCCCTGGGGGTTTTTGCTTTAACGGCGAACTAATAGATGGAGATGAGTCTAAACAAGTTCGAGAGCAATATTCTTGGGAAAATTGGTTTTTTGTCCTTTGAGAATTATCGACCTTCTTTTCCTCCCGACTGTCTTAAACCGTTGATTGAAGCTGTGGAAAAAATTAAAAATGAAAAAACTGACAAAAGGGCCTTAAAAAACCAGAGATTTGGAGGAGGCGGGGAAGGGGTTATTGGATATTTCGTTGAAACGTGATTTTGTTATCTTTCACAAACTAGAACTGGAAATCGATGGACTACAAAAACTTTATACTTCCCGTGGACGTTCGTAACGGGTTTTCCCTTTTATATATACACATTTCCTCATGGTTTTACTACCCTCCGATACCTTTGTTTTTATTCTTCTAATCTTTCTGTTCGAAGCAAATAAAAACGAAACTTAATTTCCTAATTAAATTTTACGAGAAGGACGAGAGAAGCGATAAAAGAACCTCAGAGTTGGGTATAAACGAGGAAACTAGGAACAAGACAACGAAATGTGGTTGCATATGGTCGTCCCATCGGTTCGGCTCTAACCCTTTTGCTTCCCCCAGACAAAAGTCAGAAAGTTTTGCTGTTGTGTTTTATTTCTTTGTTGGGAAAATTTTCGTCCGATTGTTCTCGTCTAGCTATGGGTGTCTATCAAACGCAGGAAAATTGGGAGGCAGGGGAGTGAATGTAATTTTTACAAACTCGATAGAAATTCTAACTTTTATAAAACTTGTTTCCCCAAAGGTATTATTTTAACGAGTTTCCAAATAAAAATAAAAATCAAAGAATCAAAAACGAAGTTCCTTCCGATTTGATAAACGCTCGGGAAGACGATTTTCTTTTCCACCCCCGGGAAAAATTTTTGAAAAACTTCGTTTTAACTCCATCGCCGAATGTGATATCATCTCTCATCATATAGTTATCTATTTATAACTCTTTTCTTGTTTACGGTTATACCTTCTCTTATTCAGGCTGTCACGTCCTAAGCCGCTAAACAAAGATCTCACAATATTATTACAGTTATTGAATCAAAAGAAAACAAAAATGAAAGACAAAAAGAAAACAAAAGAAATGCGGTGCAGGCAGCGACAGGACAAAAAGAAAAACTTAGACGAGTCTCGAAGCGCCCGGAAACTACGAGAACTTTATTTCATGTTAAGCTTATGGGAAGAGAAGCTTCCGTAAAACTCGAGAAAGTTCGAGTACTAGTTTCCGGAAGCTTCGAGACTATTCTTAGCTTAGCTGAAGATATATAAAAGAGATCGCACTTCGCCGGGTAGTCAGTATTGAATGAAAAGTGTCCATGTAAACAATAAGTTATTTGTGAATATACGTATTTCTAGTAAAAATGGTATTTTTGGTTTTTACACAGGCTATTTATATCGTCACCGTTATTCTCTCAGACATCCCGGGTCATTCATTTTCAAAATAATTTTCCGGAGTCTACACTATAGGCCTTACATGACATAAACAGAATTTGTTTCCATAAAGTCGGTATTTGTTTCTTGTCAAAGGACCATAACGAAAAGAATGAAGGAAAAGAAACAAAAAACCAAAGAAACAAGAAAGGCTTTTCCCTTTTTTCCAATTTCCTTTTCCCGGAAAAACAACACACCTAATTGTTTAAAATATTTTTCTTTCTAATCTGATTGGACTTAAGGAAGAAAAAGGAGAAAGAACAGCACGCACTAGTCTCGTATAAAACTTCCGATCAATGTGGAAGTATAGTTTTAATCCGAAACTTTGTAATTTAATCAGTTTCTTTCCGGTTTTACCATCCTTGAAAAAGTAAACAAAAGAAAGACAGTGTACCGAGGAAGAGGAGAAGGAGGACGGGAAAAGAGGAAGAAAATAATAAATTAAAAAAAAAATTAGAAAAGAAGAGATCAGTGTTGAAAAAAAAGTTACAGCAGCAGTTTTCTCGACTATTTCAAGAAATGACAAAACTTTTCCCCGGAAAAGTCTTCATTTCTTCTCCGTCCACCGCCCAGAGGTTTTCGAAATAGTGTAACCCCCGCTCGGAATCAATTATTCTTTGTTAAAGTTTTAATTCCAGTTTTCAATTCTTAAGTTTTGTACTCGACGCATTGTTATAATAATTTTTTTTTAATTAAAAATTTTTGTTTTTAATAAAAACATTTTGTAGTAATTGAAGTTTCGTAAAGACGAGCTTTTATTCGTCATTCGAGTTTCCCAGAATTTTGAAAGATCCCTTTTATTCAAAAGGGCGAAAGGCCGCAAAAAATTAATGAACCAAAAATAAAATTAAAATGGGTACGGTTTTCCCGGAAACTGATTTCCCGACCATTCCGCGAATCTTTTCCTACCTACGCTCCCTTATTCCTCTCATACTTTTCGAAAATTATTTTTATACTCAAAAACAAAAGCTATGCAGGTAATTTTCCAGGAAGGAAAACTTTTAGATGGAGTACCTCGAAAATTTGGGTTCGTAAACAAATAATGATCATTCGGAGAGGTGACGCACTGCATTTTTAAAATTGAAATGCGACTGAAAAAGGGTTTTCCCCGGTTCCTCGGTTTGCGGAACCATCCGAGCACGGAAAACCTCTCTTCACGGTAGCCGATTAATTGACATGAGCCCGACTTTTGACCTAATTTGTCCCTCTATTTAATGCATCATTTTCTTTCTCTCTAAATAATTGAAACGTGCCATTTTAAAACCAATACAGCGATCGCTTTACTGAAATTTTGAACAGACAATTAAAAAGACCTCAAAATATAATCATAGACCTTCGAGAGAATATGGATGCCTCTCCTACTCTCTCATTTTATATTTCTTCCTTGTCATCAGCAAATGATAACAGTGAGTACCTGACAAACGAACCCCGGAGTGTGTTGAGGATGTGACTACCCTTAGGTCCATATAATTTCATTAGTCTTAGGGAACCAAGTGGTGAGGGAGTGACTGTTTAGAATTCAGATATCAAAACCGGAAGTACTCATCATCCTAATTTCCATGAAGTTAAAGCTTTAAATAATTTCAAAATCAAACAAATTTGGAGGGAAAACCCCTGAATAAGTTTCATAACCACAGAGTATGAAAAATGAGATGTTCAGGCTTAATTTTTAAAGCCTCGGAGTATAACTGCCCAAATGGAAAGAGGCCTTAAAACGGGAGAAGGTAGTCTGACGTCAGAGAGTAAAGAAGAAGAAGCTTTCACCAAGAAAAATCTGGGTCAAGACTTTCCCCCGTTAGAGCCTTTTCGTTAATACAAAAAGGATTAATACGTGGAACTAGAAATTATTTCAAAATTTAAGTTTTTGGGGCTGAGGAAGAGGGGGTGTATCATATGAAATGAAAACACGTAGAAAACGAATTTCGCTGACGGTTTAGAAGCGTCGTTTTCATTGTCAACCTCCTCGAAATCGTTAACTTCCGCCTTGGAACGCATGAATGATTCAAGGAAAACTGTTTTGTTTCCGTTATCAGAGTGAAAGGTTTATCAGGATAAAAGCTCTCCTTCTCTCCTGAGTACCGAGTCAAAGAAGAGAAGTATATTATGTACACTTCATCATGCTCTACCTAATTAAAATTTGGAGGAAGGAAATAACGGAGGACGGGGGCAGTATGTCGTGTGTGCACGTTTTCAAATTGATAATTTTCACGTCGACCTCGGAAAATTTCTGCTTGAAATGAGATCCGGGCAAATAAACGTTTTGGAAAATTTTGGAGGTTTTAATTTTCATGCTTGGAATTTTTCGCGGGAGAGAAGGAAGCCGGGAGGAAGGCGGTGAGTTGTATGGCGTGAGGGGAAAGTGATAAAGGGAGCGAAATATATTTATTGGTTATAGGTCAAAGGTCACACTGGTAATTTCACTCCTTTTTCGGGATTTTCCAATTTCAGCGAGACGATTCCGCGTGGAAATGTGTCAAATACGTTTTATTTTAAATTGAAAAGCAGTCACATGTCCAAAATCAAGGTTTGACCTTTTACGTCCTTTTCGCAACACTAGCGTCACATTAAATTAAAGCCTCCCCCCGAAAAAGGGAAAAATAGACGATTTCAACTTGCGGACAAACCTTGATTCTGTTTCGCAGAACACATTCTTCTGACAAATGGTCCTCGCTATTGAGTTTGCGTCATGTTAACAGGGCAAATTGCTTTATATATATAATAATATATAAACAAGGAAAAGTTGGTGTGTATATATAAACTTTTCCTGGTTCTTAGCCTGAGGTTGTAAGAAGATTTATTTTGGGAAGCTGAAACTTTTTTTCTTTTTGGGTTGTCTTTGGCGGATCCTTTCTTTTTTGAAAGCTGATGGATGAAGGTGAGGCTAAACGTTTTGAGTGTTTTTTACATGGCCTACTACCATAACTACATCTCATTTTTATAGTAAAATAACCATTCCGCGAACTTGTGGGACAGATTCTGTGGGAGTAAACAAGCACACATAAAAAGAAAATGCAAAAGAGAAGAGAAGAAAGTGTTAAAACCATAATTAGCCGTAATCCATTCCTTAAGGCTAAGATACTGGCCTGTTCTCTGGATGTACAGGCTCTTTAAAGCCAGACCAACTATTCAATGTATAGCTTTGAGGGAAGTGGCAGTTCAGTAAAGATTAAAAAATATGAACAGCGATTTGTTACACCATTGAAAGTTACCACACCGACAGTGGCGCTCAACCCATCACAAACGTATTATGACTTAAATGCAATCTGAGCTAAGTATTACAATTCAATAAAATAAGCTATATTGTTATTTTTAATATATTTTACAAAAAAAGTAAAATATTTGATTCTACCGGGAAGTAGTGAAGAGGCAAGAGCTTCAAAATCATAAATTTTTGAACGAGGCAACGCCCAGAACCCATTTTATTGTGCGATAACAACTATGAAAGCTATATTATATAGTATAAACATAAAGAAAAGTTGGACAGTCGACTAAACGCAAAAAATTACGAACCCAACTCTCTTCACAAACTTTTACAAAGCGGAACAACTCTTCTCCTCATCCCTCTCCTTGTCTGCATCCTTCTCTTCTTCCACCCCCTACAGCGAAGTTAAAAGCAAAAACATTCTCGTTATCGTCGAATATTTTCAATTCTTCCCAAAAAGTCTCGTTTTATCAGCGGTGGCGACATTCCCAAATCAAAACAAAAATAACAAGATTCTAACCGGGGTGTTGAAGAGGGACGAAGTAAAAACACGACGCCGACTTATACTCAAATTGATACAGTTTAAGAGAAAAAGATGATGAAAAGAGGAATAAAAAAAGGTTTTTAAAGGGAATCAAGCTTTGCAAATTCGAGAGAGAGAGGAGGGGGGAGAAGGAGCATCATCATCAATCACTCGAGAGACGTAGAACATCTCAATTTTTTCGAAGAATCCGGAAAACAGGAAAAAACAATGGAGAGGGAAGATTAGAGAAAACACAAGAGAAAGGGAGTGAAATGGAGAGAGAGGATGTTTCATTGCAGCACTAACTTGTTACCTTTTAAGAAAACAAATTTTGAGCTTAAAAAAAAATTTTCTGAAATATTTGGTGTTGTATCTCTCTCTCTCTCTCGGCTCCCATCCTTCTTACCCCCATTCTCTCCTCCTCCTTCTCTCTTCTCTCATCATCTCTCTCTCATAACTCACTATCTTTATGTTTTTGTTTCATATTTTTTCTCATCTTCTTGTTTCTAGATAATGTAAAAGTATAATTTTATCATTTAAGTGTTTTTTTTAAGACTCTTTTTAGAGGTTCTCTTGTTATGGTACAATCTAACAACACAGTACGAACACCATTCTTACCCCCGTCTCTGTCTCTCTGTGTGTCTGTCTTTCTCATTTTGTGTCTAAAACAGAGAGCGATTTATCAATCATGAAGTTAACTATAACTAAAATAAGTTTTGGTCGCCTCCAGTTATCTTCTTGCAGACACGAGAGAGGTCCTCTCTCTCACGTATGTGATACCAACTAGCAGTAGCTGACGAGTGTGAACAGTCTCAACCGGATTTTAAGACAACAACTGCAGAACTGACCGCTTTTATACCAAAGATGAAAGAATCGGGGCTAAACGGTTGCAAGCTCCCTATCTTGTTGTCTACTCGGTCATCCATCCATCAATCACAAAGTCTCAGCTTTATCTTCCGTCAGAAACTCGTGTTCCACGAATTCTTGATATTATTCGTGTGTTGATCTTCAACCTTGTCTGTGTTGAAGGCTTTTCCTTTAAGAAAAGTCTCGCGTCTGAAAGTGATTTTAGTCTTTACAGCCGAGATAACGAAAATTAAATTGTTCTTCTGACTCTTTGTAATAATCCCCGCAACTTTTTCTTCTTTTATTTTTATAGCACTCATTTCACCTCAACGACGTACGTTTTCGCTTTATCTAAGGTCCTTCCACAATTTTTTCTTCTAAATCCAACCTTGACTTTCCTCATCGCTCACGCTGTCTTCTTTTGAAAGTCTAATTTAATCCTTGTTGGTTCTCCTTCTCCGCTTTTTCCAAGATGAGGGAAAAGAAATTCTGAGAGTCCTTCGTTGCACCGCCACACCTGTTCTCAAATAAACTGTTCTAATTAAAATAAACAAAGGCTTTTTTGGAATCGAATAAATTTAAAATTAAGCTTTTTGAATAAAATTATAAACTTTGAACGAGAGACAATAATTCAAAATTTCCAGCAAAATGCAATTTTTGAAGGAAGAAAAAAGTTTATTAAGATTCAAGCGGAGACGTTATCTCTGGAAAAATATAAATAAATAAACAAAAATAAAGCGAACTTGAAGTTTCCTCCTTTCCTCTTTGTTGTTTTGTCTAAGCATACATCTACCTATTTACTGCCTTTTAAAGCCGACTGCAAAGATTTCCGATAATTTAACCCATTTTATGCAGAAAAGACAAGCTATACAGGCTACTTTGTTCCTGCTTGTTTCCTTTCTCTCAGTTTATTTAGAGTCAGTCATTTCTAGATCGTCGGTGTGGACGGTACCACACCGGTACGGACCAGTGGTCTTTATGTTTTGCTACATTTTTCATCATGTTGCTGGCGGCCTTCTTCTTCCAGGCACTAACCTATACTTAGCAACATTAATAACCCCAAAAATGTGAAATACTTGATTAACCCAAAAATTCAATCAGAACTCGTTTTATACGACAGGAAATTCAAAATCCCAAACACGAAATTTTTTATAAGTTGATGCGTTAGAAGAGATGCGCAAACTAGGGGCCGCCAAATTTTTATAAACTGCATTATCCTGCATGCTTTATATTATACAAAAAGTATATTCTTAAAATTATAAATATAATTAATATGTGTCAGATTTGATGATGTTTTCATTTGATGAAATGAAAGAAATGAGTAAACTATGCATCGTATTTGTGAACATATATCTCAAGGGGTCGCCAAAATTTTTCACTCTACTGAAGGGATTGCAGTCGGAAAAAGTTTGAGCACCACTGCGTTAGAGTATTTGACTGGAGTAAAACGGCACATCTTTTTACGATCAATTTATGAAATCAGTAAAATGAGTCATTGCAGTCAAATATAGCTGTATAAAAACTTAAATAGGATTTGGAGGTGTGAGTTTTAAACCTCATAAAAAAGACCACGAGTGTAGTTTAGGTCATGATCATACGAAAATGTTTCAAATTATTGTGTTCAATAAAGAAAAGGACACGATGATTTGACTTTACATCATTTTATACATTTCAAAGACGAAAATTTTGTTACACTAAACATAAATACAAACGGAAAGTTTGTCAGTATTGCTAAAATAGTGCCAGCACTCCAAATTCCGGCTTTTGGTAAGCCAGACAATATTAGATTGTCTTCAATTCTTCTTTTTCACATCTTCACAATGGGATCCGAGTAAAAGGGGGAAATTAAATTCGGAAAACCTTTCCATTGTTTGAGTCCTCACGATTTATAACAAATCTAAGACAAATTTTCGGACAAGGGTGCGAGACAAATGCGATTCCTTCCGTTTCGACTTGTTCAACTAGACACATGAATGAGGAAACTTAATGGCTTTCAATTTAGTTCGACTCGAGTATTCTTAGAGAGGAAAATTAAAATTCTATTCAAAGCTCGAAAGGAGAAAAGTGAGTGAGTAGGGCGAAGAGGGAAAGAGGAGGTTCCACATTAACGGGGAAAATTAACTCGAAAAGGAGAGAAGAACGAACTATTTACGAGACAGAATCCTATTCACCAAAATTTGAAAAGGTCAAATTTTTCTTTTTTCTTCGTAATTGCCCCTAACCTCTTCCTCTTCTTCCTCCGCCACCACCCCTTACCTGCTCAAATTTTTTGTCAACGTTCCGTAAATCAAACGCCTTTAATCATCATTGTCCTTTTCACTTACCCACCCCCACAGTCATTCGAAACGTTCACTACAACTCCACCGCAGCATTTCATTTTTGATTTTCGCTCTGGCGTGAAAGGAAAAAAATAAAATTTCAGAATATCCGAAGCTCTGTTTGTGTTCGAGTCGAGACGTGACACCCTGCTGGGAAATAAAATCATTTTGGAAAATTTTCTGCCTTCGACAGCGCACAATTAAGCTCTTTTGAGTTTATGAGAATCATTCCGGCACCTATTAATCGAATCCGGTCGATACGCATTATACGGGGGTTCTTTCATTCCCGGTTTTAAATGTTTCAAGTCCCGTCCTCACGAAACTACGATAATCATTTTTTACAACCGAATATCCAAAATAAACAGACCACCAAACGGGAGGAGTAAAAGGAAGACGTGACGGAGAGTGTGTGACGAAAGCAAACTCTCAAAGAATAAAATTTTCGTAGGTAATTGAATAAAACAATCAAACTTTCGAATTGAAAGCTCTCAAATTTAAATTTCCAACCATTTTTAGTAGAATAAAAGAGTCTTTGTGCGTAGATTTAATCACTAACTCTGATAATACTTAAACAAAAATGGTCAAGACCATACAAAGAGACATGAAAGCTTACAAAACTCTTCGACACCGGTTTTGAAAGGCTTTCAAAAGCACTGCTTGCAAATTTTTAATTAAGACTCCGTCTCATTTTAGGGTTATGTGTGTTTATTCTTTTATAATAGAGTAATCTTGGGAGACAGGAAATCCCGGGAGACTAAGAGGAAAATGGAGTTTTGTCAAGCTCTTAAAAAAAATTTCCAACAATTTCAAGTCCGTCTCTTTTATTGACACTTTTCATCCACCTTTGTTACCTCTTCCTCAAGTTTTTCTCTTTTTTGGGGGGGTTAATCCCCCGCCCAAAAAAAGTCTTTAAGAAACGACTTCTTTAAGTAATTGAAATTCGATACAACCTTTGACAGCGGACTCCTTTCGCACAAATGGGATTTTCAGCCCGTTAATGACGATACTCAATCTAAATTTCGTCGGAGGAGGGTTCTTGTCTTGTCCTCGCCTCCGAAGATTTGGTCGTTTATCATCTCGGACCTGGGTTTTACCGTTTCAATTTGTTTAAAACCAACTAATTCGTCTATCGCCTCCCCGAAAAAGCATTAATATTTAGAGGCGTGAATGAATTGAAAATCAGAGAGGTAGAAACAGGAAAGAGGCGAACCGGAAACAAAATCCGCATCTGCACAAGACGTTTGATCTTTCAGTTTGTTTACTTCCAACAAAATTTTTTTTCCCTCTTTGGCCCCTGCCCACCTGTCTCTGTAAATCAAAAGACGTTTTGCTATCAGGTGGATCAATAATTTTATTTTTGTCTCTTTGCCTTTTAGCTCCTCGCTGAAATCAACAGTCAACTAGCTTTGTTCAGGGACATGCTTATTCACATAGGACAAGCCAAAGACAGTCCAGAGCTTAGGGAAAAAATACGAAAGACGAGAAGAAGTTGCGTGGAAGGTTGCAAACACACCAGTCAGCTTCTTCTACCACAAATCAAAAGGTAAGGAAGAAAAAAAATTTTTTTAATCCGTTCTTTTGTGATTTTAGGTCTTTTTTTACGCGGATATAATGACAAAAATGCAGATCGGATTCAGAACTAATATTGAACTCTTCTAACTGGAATTAGTTGTGAACTAATTCCAGATAGAAGAGATATAATTCAGTCTTACAAAGGCTTTATTTCAAAAGTGATGCACACTCTCACAGAAACTCCAATTCATAATTAATGCACACTTTTACAAATATTAGGTAGACGGCAAAATAATTTCGGTTTTGTATGTTAAGTATGATATTTATATGTTACGGTAAAAGTGATAAATGAGGGTAAAACCAACTAACCATGATAGATGTGACAGTTACTGAATATTTATCATATTTACTGGCTAGTTTATAAAATCTCCAAGTGTTAATGGGGAATTAGTTGGTGATTATGAATAATCGCCGGGAATTACATATATATTTGCCTCATTTATCACTTTCACCGTAACATCTATACAATATTGCTTTCCGGACCACATAATACTTCATTTCAAAAGTAATGTCCACGGTTACGCAAAAAGGAATGTGAAACGTGCTCCAAAGTAACAAAACGTAAAAAATTATTACCGGCCATCAAGCCAAGTGCTGAACTAGAATCGCCTCTCGACTGGAAAGGGGATATAAAAGGGATTTAAAAAATCGTTTAGCCAGATGTGAAATCTTGTAAGCATCATATTTCCGTTGGTTAAGAACAACTTGTAAATGCGAACGATTCCCGGAAACGACAGAGATATTTTCATATCTGGACACAACCGACCGCAGCAAAAAGGAACGTCGTAAAATTTGCTTATGATTTGGGGTTTAAACAGAGTCCTCCTACAAAATGGGTCTCATTAAAGTTTTACTGATGTTAAAAAAAGGAGGAAAATGAAAAAAGAGAAAGTCACTCAAAAGTCCGTCAAAGCTTCAACTCTACTTTTGTTGGATTTGTATTAAAATATGTCGTTTTGAATAAGAATTTTGAGTTTTGTACCAATCCACTGTATTAATGACGTTTTAGTCAACGAGGAATTTGTCCTGATCTACAGCACTACAACAGAAAAATGTCTGGTCTATTGCTAAAAGACGAAATGTTTGGTTTTGGCTTTTGTCTGTTTAATTTTAGTACTCACTCTGGAACATTATATCGTCCCTGAGTTAGAAGACAGTGAGGCAAAACAAACAACTTTAACCTGACAAATGTTCATCCAGGTGGTTAGAGAACCCAGCAGTTAGCCTAAAATTGACCCAAACCTTACACAGTTATAATTCCTGTCAAAATGGTGCCAGTAAGGCATGGATGATTTGAAACAGTTTTGTGACAACTTGTGAACGAGACACGTGGAAGGAGAATATACAAAACATACGACAGCACGCGTATAATTGGAATCTCCCAACACAACCCTCATTTTCCAACCCAAAACAGTCCGAAAAGTGAGCAGAAGATGTTTATACAAGTAACTTGCGATAAACAATAGTTCAGAAACCGTCCCAAAAGTTCCCGGAATGTTTTTTGAAAATCATTTAATCATATCATGAAGTTTTCAGGATATTTTCCTTTCCCTGCTTTGACACATCCTGGCTTAGATAACCCAGCAACATCGCCCCGCCGTAGGCATCGCCAACTACGAAGAATCATTCCGGAAACTTTTGGAACAGGCCTTTGTTTGAATGTATATATATACATATACTTTGGGGACATATAAGAATTAATAAAACAAGTTAATCAAGCAAGAAAACTCGCGGTAAACTGAGACACGGCTGCAAATTTAGAAAAAGCTGTGGACGAACCTGCAAAACTAAACCGTAGAATTAGAATCTTGATCTTCAGTCAGCAATCCCAACAGAATAAAATAATAAATTCACCCAGCAACCTTCTCAGAATTTCTTAATGTTCGAACTAAACCAACAATCGCGAAGATTCCCGAAATTTGACGTAACTTTCCGTTCCATTAAAAAGAAAAATCCGTAAATCCACTTATATAATATTATATTATTTTGTTCTTCGTACTAACTAAGTTACAAGTTAAAAAAGGGCTTCGGGCACGGAAAACTTTTCCTCCGATTCATCTCCATTCCGCCTTTTCAAACCTCAAGATTTGTTTCGCGTTTTAAACTTTTCCACCCTCCAACTCACGACAAACTCTCTTGGATATGACATTTTAGCCCCTTTGTAGTTGCAAAATTAAGACCGTTAACTTCCTTCGAATATCAGAATCAGCCAATCCTCGAGCCGGAATTTTTTTTCTGTTCATGTTTGATGTGCACTAAGTACCGTCATACATCATTTTTATGCGGATTTAAGTTGTGCCATTCATACAAAAGAAGAGAAACTTTTATGGTATCTAATACGACATCGTGACTTTGGTCACTAAATTTGAGCAAACATTTCAAATTTTTGACTTATTCACGTAAGATGACGTGTCGTTTTATTTTTGTTACATGTATAAACCTATCATCTTATGAATTTTTTAGGTCTGTTTTATGAAGCGCGTTTTATATTGTTAGAACACGATAAACCTTAGGTGCTTTTGGTCGCATAAAATGAGATCTGATAGTATTTGTGTATGCTATATATAGATGAAACAGTGTAAGCAATACGATGCTATATCTAGATCATAGGTTCCCAAACTGTTTTGTGTTGTAGACCCCTTGTCATGTTTTTCTGTTTTGGGTGGACCCCCTACTGATTATGATTTTTGTAAATTTCTTACTGTAGTGAAATAAATTTTTTACTTGCTAGGTACTTTTAAATATAATGAACATGTCTTTATATTATAAAATACTATAATATAAGTAAATAGGTGCCATCATTGTATGTTAAGATCCGCTATCCTGGACCTTCATTTTCATTTCATGGACCCCTAATATTTGTTTCGCTGATGTAGACCCCTGGGGGTCGATATAGAGTTTGGGAATCACTGATCTAGATCTATAAAGAAATGAATACAAAGGAAACGAGAAGAAATAGAAAAAGGAAGATAGAATCCAAGAGAGTGGAATAAGCAGTTTAAGGCCAAGAGCATTAATAAGAAGACCCCCAAAATTATAATAAATTCGAAAGAATTCTAATATAATAAATACGTATATAAATAATATTTGGTAGATATATATACCGTCAAAAGTCAAATAAGTTTTATTATTACTTGTATAAGCAAATTTTTTTTAGTTTCCTTAATTGATTATGTTTAATAGGTATATTATAAACATATATAACGCTAAATTGTTACAATTTGTTTGTTTAATAGAATTGTATAAGTTTTTATATTATCTTGAAAGTGGAGTGTTATGATAGATAGAGTATGTAAAGTAGTATTCATCGCATAATACGGTTTATTGAAAGGGAGTAAGTTTATAAAGTTCAGAATCTATAAACAAATAAAAATATTTGTACATCAGATATGCATTTTACGTCTTTTTCTATTAATTGGCTGTTAAATGTCTGTTACTACCCGCCAACCTGTTACCGTTCAAGACACAATGTTACACAAACCGGAGCAAACGTTTTTGTGTGATTTTCTTATAATTTATATATAATTCCTTTAAGTAGTTTGTATAACTAAAAAAAAGGTGATGTCTGAATGATAAGCATTCAAGCACTAGCAGTTAGTTGCTATAAACTATGGTATCGAATCACTGACATAAATCACGACCCATCCTGTGGTCAGATGATATGTAAAACAAAATCTACTTCCACGTATTAGTATGTTTACAATAAAATCAATCGAAACAAAAATTTCTATTGAATCAATAACAATAAACAAATAAATAAATAAAAATGCCACGAGGCATTATTTAATAATGACATCACATTCCTATTAAAAGAAGATATAGAACGTCATGAGAGACGGTTCTTTGTTTTCTAATGACACATACTCGCATTTAAATAAAATGAGGTATAAATACTACGAGCAGCAATTTCAATTTTAAATATCGATAACAATAATATGAGGAAACGTTTCAGTTTATTCGCTAGTTTCATTTGAAAGGCGGAACTATAATACAATTTTAGTAAATATTAAACACCGCTTTGCTGTCACACAAAGAGACAATCCTGAATTAATCCGTAGAAAGCAACAAAATGAACTTATCCAAATTACAAGATGTCAGAGAATCACGCGAGGATGTATATCTGTATTTCTGTGTATCTCCATTTTCGTGATTGTAAGGTATGATGATGTCTTTTAAGCCAATCTTACACCACGCTTGCGGGTAGCAGGGTTTCTGTCGTTTGTATTGTTGGTTTCAATATCACACAACTCTCGTCCTGAACCTGACAGTCAGTAAAATATAATAATTCTAAACAAAAGCAACAATAGACAAAAGACGGTCCTCCAAGAGATTTGATTCATTTATTCCGTATTATTCGACATCCTTTCCACCACTCAGGGCTGTCACAAATAGATTGGTTGCTGTACCCCTCTCGTAGTTATACTTATTTCTGGATTGTAATGGAGTACGTCCTGACTGTTTGTATTACTGGAAAAAGCTACAAACCTACAACTATAGTACTGTATCAGACTATCCAATAACTGACCGTTTTTGTACGATACCGTTTAAAGAAGGTACGCCAACTGTTACCTCTTCTTTCCCTTCTTAGCTAGAATCGGGCAAGGTATACCAACTTTACAAAAAATCAACCAACCGAACCCAAGCTACTATAAAACAGTGAAACGACAAAATTGGTGGAAATGTACACGTGCCAACGGTTGCATGATTTCATTTTAAAATGTCAAAGCCATGTGAATCATACACTCGAGAAGCATTAAACGAGGCAAAAGAAAAAAAATTTTTTTCGCTAAATATAATTTACAAAAACCAAAAAGAATTTCGAATCCTTTGAATCGACTCTTTCAATCGGATAGTTCAGCAACGAACTACGGCTTAACCCTATAACTAATTTATATTTTAACAAAACAAACAAACAAAAAAACAGGAGCAGCAGCAGCAGGAGCGTTCGTTAGCTTTTGCAGTCGAACAATTAATAACGGTCCACGAATTGTTTCATTCAATGGGGTTGGGGGTTGGAGGGGGTAGGTATGTGTAGAGGAGAGAGAGAGATCGGTTTAACGTTTTTCGTTCATTTCACGGTTTGTGTGCTCACAAAGGGAGGAATTCCCTAAAAGCAATATTCCAATTTTTAAACTTGGGGGTAAAATCAAAAACATAATCCGTGTTTTATGAAATTCCGAGGATGAAAGGCATTTTAAACCGATAAAAAAAGTATCAGCTAACGAAGAGGTTTTACAGTAAAAAAAAAGAAATTTGTCGAATCAAAATTCATATATAATGGATTAATTCTTGGCCGAAGAGAACATTTTTAAAATTCCGTACAACATATTAATATATTCGAGGGAATCGATGGCTTTTCCATTTTTTTTATTATTGTAATGGGAGTGTGCTTACATCAGAAATTAATCGCGGGTTTAGAATACATTCGCACGGTGATTAAAAATCTGGGTTTTATGTCAGCCGAACTTATAACTCTTTCAAACGCATATCGAGTTCCTCCTTTTACTGCTATCAACACTTCGCTACGTAAACAAAACCTATCACATTACGTTGTCTAAATTATTTTCTCCGATTTTACATAAAGTAACTCAACAGTAACCAAACAGTTTCCAAAAGTAACAGTTTGACTATAACTCGAATTTCAGCCTCTTACAATTTGTAACACAATACCTTGTTCCTTTCATTAATTTATATTAATATTATATAATCTTAAACCTGTAGAATCTCTATATTGATTACGGGATTAGTGGGGGTTGCCTAGATTGTTTTTAGTGCCTAAATTATAGTGCAACCTCGCTTAAAGCGCGACATTTCAAATAATGAGTGACGTGAATAGGGGAATCCCCGAAGGAACTTTTCGTCTCATTGCCAGTCTGTTTAGAAGTCTATTTTTCTTTGAATAAATGTTAGACATAACGTTTTTTGAGAGCTTTTTGAAATTTTAAAATTTTTCGGCTTAGAACGTATTATCCTATTTTACATCAATTTATGTGGTGAATGAATGAAAATATTTTACGAATTATGTTCGTTATACGAGGTACCACTGTACGATTGCATCTATTATATAGCTCAGTGATTCCCCAAGTGAATGCAACCATAGGTTTTTGGCGCTGGAAATCCGCGAACGAAAATGGAGGTGGATCGGACACACCTTAAGGAAAGGCGCAAAAGAGATCTGTCGCCAAGCTCTCCGCCAGACGGCGCCGCAGAGGGATTCGTGGAGGTTAACGATAGCTGCTGAGCTACCCAAACTTGAGCCACCGATGACTTGGTCCCAAGTGAAGTGCTTGGCGACAAAATGGAGGACGTTTGTTGCGGTCCTATGTGTCTCCTAGGCACAGAAAACCCCAAGTGGTCTATAACAACCTGCAAGGGGTCTACGTCAGCGAAAAAAAATTTAGGATGCATGAAATGAAAATGGGGGTCAACGATATTGAATCTCAACATACACTGATAGTACCTATTTACTTACATTATACTATTGTATAATATATAGACATATACATTATTTATAAAAGTACCTAGCAAGTAAAAAATTTACTTCACTACAGTGAGAAATTTACAAAAATCAATATCAGTAGGGGGTCTACCCAAAACAGAAAAACATGTCACGACACAAAAAAGTGTGGAACATCTTATTTAGCTCCACATTTTTGCAGAACTCTAAACCGAATCTGAGTTATATAATTCTTTTGGATGCTACGCTGCTCAAGTTAAACTTTAGAATGTTAAGAGAATTTTCTAGTACGTAGACCTATTTTTAAAACTGCAAGCCTCATCAGTGAAATACTAATAATAACATTAAATAAACTCCAAAAGAGGAAGTGCGTGTGAACTTTTAAGCATGCGGACCACAATTGTTATTTTAGTAGTCCCTATTCGTACGCTGGAAAAAGAAACTTTTAAAACAAAATGTCGATTTTTATTGAAAATGGATTCCCAGATGTTGAATAAATAAATATAAAATACCAATAATGATATTTATAACAGTTATTACAATTACGGAGTTTTTCAAGTTACACATCCACAGTCACAGTCACGAGTTTGAAGAGTCCTGCACTAAAAAAATCAAGGGTTTTACGAAGCTATACAATTCGAGAAGGTGAATACATACTTATAATTATATACATTTATAGCTAAGTTATAAAATTAAACTGGTAAAAAAATAAGAACTACGAGAGAGAGAGAGAATAAAATAGGTTTGAAAGTGCAAGCAAATGGAAATTCGGTAGCTGTTAGTTGTTTAGCAGTCTTGTTTGTACCTGGGCAATGTCAGAATTAAAGCAGACAAAACATTGGTAGTATAAAAATGACGTGGCAGCTTTTTCAAGTACAACAATTGAAGTTTTAACTCATCGGTAAAGACGTTCTTAACTTGGACCATCTGGCGGATCCCATCAACGTCTTTTGTTTTCTCCTTCGTTGCTTTGTATTCACCAAAGACCCAACAAGAAGCATTCTAACTCTATACAATCAATAACGAGTAACTCGAAACGGCTCAAATTTTCGACAACTAGTCCGAACCACCATCGAGTGAGCTTATGAGAAAAATTTCCCCACACAAATGTGAACCGCGTAAGCCGCAGCCCAAACCAGCTGTGAAAACATTTTTTTACGCTTCCTTAGCTTTGGGCTAACCGTAACTACGGGGTGGGAGGGGGGAAAGCTTCATGAATATTTTATTGTAAATGTGAAAGCAAAAACAACAAATTTCCTTCATGTTTCGTTTCAAAAGTCGGTGTTTATGGTTTTTTTTTTTCTTTCACTATCCGGCTACCTTGTTTGTCTGCCTATTAAAAGAAGAGAGTGTTGAGCTTAAAATTTGCATCATTATGTCCATCTTTAGTTTCTGCAAATGGTCAACCCCGAAAATGAATTGTTTACTGCTGACTTACATTAGTAAAGGTTCAGCTTCAAGAAAAATGGTTAGGGGTTCAGTATGGAACTTGGACCCCCCTCCAACCAACACACACACACTATCATTTCTCATTGTCGTAAAGTTTATAAATAAATCAAAAATGACAAATTATGCTTTTGTTATGTTAGTTTTGAGTGGAACACATTCCAACCAACAAAATCCAGAGAGAGAGAGAGCCAAACGGAAGGTTCAAACTTTGTAATTTCCCCAAAATTGATGTCAAGGCGTCGCACTGATGTGTCGTCACAAGTGTTTTCAAAAGTAGTCTCGAATAAATCATCGTCGTGCACGACATTTAATGAAGTATTTATTTAACCCGTTAACAGTAACCCTCTTTACCACATTTCTGTGGCCTTGCTCTTTATTCAAAACCCTTGAAAGACATGATGATTCAAAAACGGAAATCATTACAGATTCGAATTCATCTTGTGACATGTTCAATAAGAGTCTCAAAAGTGTGTGCGGCTCAAATTGAAAATAAAATGAAATGAAAAATAAATGAACCGAGAATGATGTAGTGCTGTACATAATGTAATTTGACAGTTATTACTCTGAAGGAATCTTACCTCAGTATTTTAGCTCCTGTTTGTGGCATCTCCGTCATTTCTTCCATCCCTTGTTTTTACTCCCAAACAAACCCCACCTGTAAATAAATAACGAGAATATAACAACTTTATTATGAGGCTATTTGTCTTAGAACAGACACAACAGCTGTAGATCCTCCCACATAAAGAGGTTGAACATACGCCCAACAAAACAACCGAATTGCAGTTGAGATGAAGCTGAAACTGAAAATGAAAGGAATTCAAAAATGCCAAAAACAGATTTTTGCAAAAGGACCTTGAAAAGAAAAAAATTTCACGAGAAAATTTATTCAAAATTTTCCTCTCATTGTTTACGATAATAATAAAAAAGAATAACCGAAGGTTCTTGTTCTTAAGAACAATAAAATTCCCTTTTTTGTTCCTTTCCCACAGGAGAAGAAACATAAAGAAGGCGACATTTTGGGAGGAAAAAGTATTATATTGATCATCTGGACCGTTTATTTTGAAAGCGATCTAAGTCCATTTCTATAATTTTGAGATAGTTAAAGGTTTGCAGATGAGTTCGCCGAAAAATATTCATGAATAATGTCAAATCAGAAAATCTTTATACTAAATAATAAATAAGTCATTTGACTGTACAAAAAGAACTTTTGTAGCTACCTCTGAACCATTCTCGAATCCACTCTTCAAGTAAAATGATAGACAGAATACAACGATAACAACCCAAACCTAAACCTAAACCTAGACCAAGAAAATTCAACCACAGACAGATGGATCACCTTTAAAATCAACACGTCCAAATAATTTTCAGAAGTCGACCACTTCTTATTATTTAGTTCCGGTATCTAAATCACATTTAATTTGAATACAGGGTCTGTCCCAAAAGTTCCCGGAAAGATTTTTTAAAAAATCATTAATTAAATATCAGTTTAGGCCTTTTCAGAACTTTTCTAACCTCTGTCGGCCTTGTTTAGAAGGTTAGATTTCTTCTACAAACTTCTCTGCCCCAAGCTTTGCCCTGTCAAACAATCAAACTGTTCAGATTTGCGACCATATCGGGAAATTTGATTAATTAAAAGATGAGGCATCCGGTTCAAGGACAAGAGGTTTTAAAAAAAGGTAAAATAGCACAAAGGCCGGTCGGATAAATGCTGTAGCTGTACCTTAAACTATTTTGTTAACTGTAAAGTGATCCAACCGGACAAAGGCTTAGGAATTTTAAGGAAATGTTCAATTGGCACAATAGCCCGCCCGGGTGAGTCATTTAAGATGCAACGGTTTCAAACCCTTTTGGGGTATACGAATGAATCAATAAAACATTCCGAAATCAGAAATCAGTCGGTTTGTTTCTAACAATCTTACCACACTTCGTCACCACTAAGAGTAATTCAACAGCATCAGAAAAGTTGTTCATTAACAATCTATCCTCACACTTCAGCAACGGCCAAAAGTGATTTTACGGAGAATCAATCCTACAGCAAGAGGGTTTTCTCCGATGGAAGTTCGAACACGAACACAACATCATTTCTCCCACTGACCAAATATAAATTAAAGGAACGCTTAGATTCTTTAAGATATAATAATATGAACTATATAACTACAAATAAAAAGTTGAAACTAAGTTAATTACAAATTATGTAACATGTCAGTCTTCTTAATTAAAAAAAAGTACATACACCACTTTAAAAATTAATATTAGAAAAAATTTTCAGAGATCCAGTAAACCTGAGAATATATCATATTCAGAACAAACGTCAAACTCAAAAACAATCTGAATTCATTAGCTAAGTATTGAAACAAAAATCTCAATCAAACATTGAAAAAAACACAGACATAGTGTTTAATGAAACAAATATTAAAAAAGTTTGAAGAGTTTTAGAAAAGTTGGGTTTCAGTTAGAATTAATAATAAAAATTGTTTTTTAATAATATTAATATGATACAATGACATAAAAGAGAAGAATTGTACGAAAACAATTGTTTGAATGACAAAAAAAGAAACGATTCGGGGTGAAATTCGAATCGACAGACTTAACAAACGTTTGCATCCTTTTATATTGTTCTCTGTGAAAACAGTATTTGACAGTTTGAATAAAGCTTTAAAGACAAAAGATTTTTTTCGAAAGTGTTTTCTACACCCAATTCAACACTAAATTCTCAATTCAATTTTGGAATCGGTTTCCACTAAGCGAAATATTCGATTTGAGAAGTTATGTAAATGAATCGACCGTTTTTTGAAACTAGTCTAAGTCCACATTTTATAGTCTTGGAACGATTTCAGATTAGTCAATGGGCTCTTAGGAAAACAGCGGCTATCTTATTCTGGTGACGAAGCTTTCGTCTTTATTAAAAGCTAAGAACGTAATCATGAGTCAGGATTCGAAGACACTGGACATCCATTTGATATAGTTTGAATTGAGTTTGAGTATTAATCCTATTTTGTAACCTCGGGTATAGCAGGCTGTGAAAGAGGATTCGAACTGACGACCATAACTTCTATAGTCAGATGTGATTTGACCACTATACTATAGATTTCACCACTTATTTGAAAAATCCAAATAATAAACAAATCTCACTTTGGATCATATAAAGGAAAATTCGGCAAAATTTTATACAATGATCAACATCCACATGGTCTGTCCCAGAAGTTTCCGTAAGGAGCTATGTAGTTGGTAAACGGTGGGGTTCATCTTTAATGTTTGTACGAAACGTTGGCAAAGGCAGACCAAAGCAGAGAGAAAAGGCTTTTTCGTTCCAAAAATTCTGGATTGTCAACTGATATCTGAACACCCAATTTTAAAAGTTCATTCCGGGAATTTCTGGGACACAAAAAGGAATAATCATAACTGGACACTGAGAAATATAAGATTTCGATCGGTCAGGTTGTAGGTGGAACATATCACCGCCAAGGAGAAAGACAGCCAGAGCCAAATAGAGGGAAACCATAACAGTAGCAAATTTTGGTTTTCCAATAAATTTATATAAGTAACGATTTTGCATATATTGTAGTGGTTAAAGTAGCTGACTGTAGAAGTTATGTTCGTGAGTTTCAAATCTTCTTCCAGTGCCTTTCTCAATTCAAGGATGAAAAACGGAAATAAAACTTAAAAACCTTGAACCATATACTGAGTAAAACACCTTTGACTATACTTTGATTGACCAACTACAATATAATTCACACAAAATAAAAAAAATTTAAGACTAAAGAAAATTAAGACTGGATTTTCACATATAGTTTAGAAATATTCAAAACAGAATCAAAAAATTGAGCGAGAACAAAAACCATTTCCGCCCTCCTCCATTTTGAAAAATTTGGGTCGTAAAAAAAAAAATTCTTCACGAAATGCGACCCATAAAAAAACACATCGAAGCTACCTTTTCAGATCTTACAATATTTATTTATACACTTATCTTCTTTAGGGGCTAAAATAAAAAGAGGACCGTAACAGCCCAAATAAAAACAAATTGGCAGTATAACGTCCTCACCAAATGTAAAAAACCGTTGAGGTAATTTCTCAAACTGAGACACTTTTATTTTGAAAATTTTCTAATGGACCAAAACTTTTATACAGACCCGGGAAACCTTTTTATCGAAAGTTTTAAAAAACCTCCCCGTACACCTAGCCACAAAATAATATTATAATTTCTTTATACCAACAAGTTTTGATGTCCTAAATAGAATTATTTCATGTGAAAATGTAGTTTTTAACACAATTATCTAGGAGTTCGTATAAAAAATAAGAAAAATCAATGGCGAGCCCACAGGATTCAGAATCAGAAGTTTCTGTTTAAGAATGATGAAAAAGTTTTTGATCATCTCCTGCATCAGCTAATCGAGATGAATCGACTGAGTAGTCGTAAAATTTTGAAGAAACTTCTTTTTATCAAAATGCCGCATTCATCTTCTGTCCCATCCATCAATAGAACGCTATTTAATTGTTTTATAAGTTATATTATAAATCTCGAATCTATAAATATTAGTGTATAAATCAAGAAGCTCAGAATTAATGAACCTAAAAATAAAACCTAGAAGAGTTATTAAGTTGTGAGGACATACACTTTTGATCTCCCTTCTGTTTATTATTGTAGTGAATAAGCTTAATCCGCTCCTGAAGCAAGGCTTTTGATACAGTTCAACCAGAATAGTTAGTGAGTTGGTAATGCTCCGAAAGGAATTCTTACAACGGTTGTAGATATCATATGATCCATGGGTTAGACACTGACCTAAGTAAACTACTTTGGTCAAATATTTCATGCTGACAAGGTGAACGTTGTAACACAAAAGTAAAATTTAAATCTGACAAGAAAGCTTACAATCTGTTAAAATTTGTTTCTTTTTCTGCTTTCGTCTGTTTCTTGCTGTCGCCACGGACGCAGTGAGCCACGAACTGTTAATAGTATTGATCATCACTGTCCTTAGTAATATCCACTCACTTGGTGCCTTTGAGAATCGTTTTAAATGTTCTGGAAATTCCTTTGATGTTAAAATACCTTAGAGCAGTGATTCCCAAAGTGGTCTATATCGACCCCCAAGGGTCAATGACTGCCTGCAAGGGGCAGCGAAAAAAAATTTAGGGGTCCATGAAATGAAAATGGGGGTCCACGATAGTAAATCTCATCTTACGCTGATAGTACCTATTTACTTATATTATACTATATTATAATATAAAGACAAACACATTATTTACAAAAGTACCTATGAAGCAAAAATTTACTTCACTACAGTGAGAAATTTACAAAAATCTATATCAGGTAAGTAGGGGGTCTACTCAAAACCCAAAACCATGGCAAGGCGTCTACGACACAAAAAATTTTGGGAACCTCTGCCTTAGACGGTCACAACTACAGCTCCACGTAAATAAAATAAAATAAAACAATGACACGTTGGTAAGCAAATAAATAAGTCTTATTAATTTTCAAAGTAAACACTCCTTTAATCAACCCACTCACTACAGCACACCTATTTATAAGTTAATAATAAATCAATAAATTGTTAAAAGGGTTTGGTTAAAAATTTAACTTAATAACTAACTACAAAGGGAATCTTATTAACTTGACCTGATGGCCTCGAGTTATTAATTTAAACACAATAATAAAATTTTCAGTTGGAAGTTTATAATAAATTTGTCGCTTAAAAAGAGCTTTTGTGAAAGCTTTCTCACATAGCCATTTAAACGAGCTTCACTTAAAAGCAACATAAGCCAAGCTATCAGTTATCAAGTACATCTAGTGAAAGTTGGCGATAAATTTAAAATCAGGGGTGCCTAAGTAAAAAGAAGTTAACGATAACTGCTTGTCTTCGTGACTGTTATCACATAATTTCTGTCATGTAATTCTTCCTGCATGTCAGTTTTGTTGAAATAAGAGTTATTGCTTACATTTTTCTCACAAGCTGAGTATATTCTGTATAATTTTTAATGAGCGAAAGCTTTAAATTGTGTTACGTCCTACAGCGTGAATTTATTTTACTTTAAAGACAACAGCATAAGAATAGACGAAAGCGAGGAGTTAGAAAAGTGTTTTTGATTTAGATGAAACAACCCAACCTCTAGGTCAATGACCTAATTAAGTATTTCAAAGGATCTAAATTTTTTGGGGCATACAAACAAAAACTTTTTTTTTTAATTCAAACTTTCTGTGCCTGACTTCTCCCAATTTTCCCACAAATTAGAAGTGTTTCTTTCTTTCTTTCCGACAAACATTTAAAACAAATTTTGGGGAAAACTCAACAAAGGGAAAAAAAGAGGGAAGAGAAAAACAAAATGGAGAGTTTTCAGTCAGTAAATTAAAGAAGAGAAAACTCTTGAACCGGACAACAGCGTCGAAATTTTCCTTTCCTCCTCTTTTTTCCTCATTTTTATATCTTCAGCGAACTTTTCCTTTTTTTTCGTTTTATTGAAAATGTCAATATTTAAAAAGATCAAATTCGAAACCATCTCAAAGAGTTTGTGATCGGCTTAGTGCTTTATCAGTGAGAGCTTTTTAAATCATATCGCAAACCTCGACGGAGACTTTTGATTGGACTGAAGAGGAAGGTGGGGTGCATTCAACATTTTCTCTTCCGGTCTGGAAATTTTTAGTATGTTCTCTTCTAAGCTGAACTTGAAAAAAATGTCTGGTCCATCATGAGTCTGTTGATCGGGTTTGTCCTCAGGCTGTAGGAGTAGAGACAAGATAGAAGCTGCAAGACTCACATATCGTGTTTCCAAGAACTCATGTAACATCATTCAACCGTAACACCATTTAGACTTGTAATATAAAAATTTGAGTCTTTCGAAGACCGGAAAGTTTGTAGCCTACAAGACCGGTGGTTACTGTAAATATATTGTGATGACGTCATACATACACTATTGAGATGTGAATTTAAATTTCTCAGATCATGATTAGCAAGCTCAGCATTTGAAACGATGAGGATACTGCTGACAATCAATTCTAAAAACCATTCCCCATTAAGAACCTACTGTAAGACCTTTGCTGATTTATTAAAATTTAAAAATTTTCCTCGTGCTTCCACGTCAGAGGAAAAATTTTGGTTAGAAATTTCCTTTTACCTCTTCAAACATTTAGTGTTCTCTACAGGTTGAAAGCACCCTCAAAGTAACAGATTTAGGTTTCGAGCCAGCGGTCAAAGAATTTCCCAAAACATGGGAACTATACTCAATGAACCATTTCATTCATCCAAGGTGTTCTCAATCTCTACTCCTTTGTTAGTCATTAAAATTATTCACTGAATATTGAGACCAAGAAAAGTCCTTTATCGCTCAAACGAAACTCAAAGCTCTCTGCTGAGGGTGCATTCAAGTGTAAAAGAAGGCACCAAAATATGAGGTAGAGTGATTGCCAATCAAACAGTCATTCTTACTCCATGTATCTCATTCTAATAACAAGCGAAAAGTGATAAATCAGGCAAATATATATAATTCCCGGGAGTATACATAATGACCAAATGGTAAATGTGACAAATTAATAAATATTTATCACATTTACCGTTTAGTTTGTAAAATCAACTCTTAACAGGGTAATAATAAAAATTTACTCAGAACCGATTTTATTTTCCGGTTCACGTAGTATTTTATTGTGAGTTGTACGGTCACCCTTCGCCAATTGTAGTGATTTTATAACCAAAAAAAAGACGTCAAACAAAACAAGCAAAAACCACTACAATTTCACATAAAATCCAGGTTTGGTTACACAACCACTCCATAACATGTACGGTTGTGTCACATATTCTGTTTCCAAGTGTCCGTCGTGTTCATGACTCATAAATAATTCTCGAGTGTTTGGTTCCATCCTCTCTTGACCTCACCAAAAAAATTTTTTTTGATGACGAAATGAATTTGGATTATTTATCGATTCCCACATTACGAATCAGATTCAGAATTTGAATTTATGGTTGATTTGAAATACGAAATTGTGTCGTTGTTGACCGACAGCAGAGGTCCATCCATTCATGAAATTATTAGGTCTATTTAGAAATAGAAACTTGCTGTTTTTTATAGATTTGTTTAGATTAAGAGTCTTAGACAAATAATTTATTTCATTAATACTGCACACTTTCAGGTAGAGCTTGCTTAGAGTGATGGGAGAGAGCTCTGACCTTTCGCCTACCAGGCCCTGGCTCTGTGTGCACTATTTATGAAAAACCTTCCTCAATTGTATATATATTTGCGAAATGAATTTATCCTAAGAGTGTGGATCATTTACGACGAAATATTCATTCAAATCTTTCTTCAATTGTGCATGAAGATAATCATTCACAATCATTCGATTTTCACAAAACGAACTCCACGTGAAACTCTGGATTACTTATGAAACGAATAATTCCTGCAGATGTAGATTATATGCGAAATGAATCGCTCATAAAAAATTCGTGTTATTTATGGGACTTCATTGGAAGTTATTTACGACTCGACTCAACAAAATCCCGATAACAAAAGTTGACTAAAGTGGACGCAGCTGTGGGGTTTAATCTCACGAAAGGAAAAGTAACAAGTAAAAAAAAAGATAGAAAGAAGAAAAAATAAATCAAAAGAGACAGAAACCGAGGTTTGCATCTGAGACTTTTGTATAGCCATTGACAAAAGACAGTTAAAAATTTTCAAGGAAACGGAAACGCATCGGGAGATGAGAAGATGGAAGACTGAATAGGTGATCTATCATCAAGTTTACGCCTCTCCCCAGGCACCGTAGCTGTGGAGTTCTAAACGAAGTGTGCAATATTTATGAAAGTGATTCATTCTGCGAGTGTATATTAGCATTGAAATGAATTTGGTTTTCGTTTTAGCGTGCGATATGTATAAAACAGATTCTGTATGAAAGACTTCATTATGTGCGAAGTGAGTTCTACCTTCAAGTCAACTGTGTAAAATTTGTAAACCAATTCCTTCTGTGAATGTGCATCAATTTCAAAATGAATTCTTCAACTGAGTGTGCATTACAAAACCAACACTTCACATGAATGATATCATTGAATATACAAAAGCACATAATATTATACGAATGATATCAAAACCGGAAATGAATCTCTTGGCTTTCATAAGAGTTCCTTGAAGTATATTACTTTTGCCAGACTGAGTCTGCTCTAATTTTCATTCTTGACTCTCCTCCAGCTTAAATAAATTTACGCTCTTGAATCTTTTACGGTCTAAGATAACAGTCATAAAAATTTAAACTCAAAAAAAGCTTTTCCTCGCCGGGAATCAAGAAAAGGAGGAGGAAAAACTCATGTCGCCTTTACGACAAGAGAGAGAGAGATGGAGAGAGAATACATAAAAAATTGCTTTTGAAAGTTTTTGCTGTCGCTCACAGAAATAACGGTACCGGTGCAAAGTTTTGATTAAGCTCAGACATTAAAATTAGTAACACCTGATTCTGCTCACTGAGCGAGTTCAAACCTGCAAAGAAAACTCAAAATATATTGAAGAGATCGTTCAGATAAAAATAAAATGGGTTCCCGGTTCAGTGCTTTGAAAGAAACAGCGCCTTAACCGACTACAGAAAAGATTTTTCCGCGGGGTTTATTCGCGAGGGAACATATACAACTGAAGAGATTCTCAAAAGCTGTCGTTTAAAAATAAACCTATCTAAATAGATGGCCGATGTACACCTCTTATTCCCACCGCCCTCTTCTCTCTCCTGAAGAATTCACCTTTATTCTTCTTGGAAAAGGAATTACCAGATTATTTGGAACCGATGACATATTTTCCGGTGAATTTGTCAAAGATAAAATCTCACGGTAAATCTTCTAACGATTTCTATTTCGAGTTTTCCCATCCACTCGTGAAAGAAGTTCAAGCCGTTCAACCTTTTACAATCTAAATCGGGTTAAGTTGACTCCGCGAAGAGTTTTCAAGATTTCCTCGCCAACCTCACTTCCCATTTGTTCTTTTATTTTCTCAAACCGGATGTCAACATCTCCATTTTTTTTTCCTCACTGGCGGGATGAGGCTTGAACTTTTCCATTTCCTGGGACTTATGTACTTGACTAATCTCCTCATTCTTTTCAACCTTTTCAGATGACTTTCACAAACCTTTCTCTACCTATACATCAATACGTTATGAATTATGTTGTATGAACCGGAAGGTTATATCGAATATATATTACGGTAAGAAGTGGGAGGAGTAGTGTAGTGGTTAAGTTCCTGACTTGGACGCAAATAGTCGTGGGTTCGAATCCTCCTCCCGCATCCTGTTATACCCAAAAATTAAGGGTGAAAAACGGGGATTAATACCACCACCAATATATTACGGTAAAAGTAATAAATCAGACGAATATAAATAATTTCCGGTGGTGGTCCATAAAATCACTAACAAAGCTTTGGTTATGTGGCAAATTACCGCATTTTTTTCACATTTCCCGGCTAGTTTAAAAAATCCTAAACTCATAATGGGAAAATTAAGAAAATTTTGTTCACATTCTTGGTTTCTGTCACTTTTCTGACAACAGGAAAGCACCTGCGCTTGTCAGTAACATTGGACGAACTTTCCAACAAGAAGCCAAGCATCTGAAAAAGATTTTGCACATTACGAATTCAATATTTTATAAATTAACCGGTAGATGTGATAAATACACAATATTTTGTCACAATTTATGAATAATCACCGGATATTGGTCCGATTTATGAATTTTGCCATAGTGTGTATTTAGTATAACGTACAGAACCGAAATTATTTTTCGGTTCAGCTAGTACAGTGTTTTTGACTTGTTGTCTAAAATCTTATTTAATAAACACATAATTCTGTATATGGGAGGATGTGGTATGTGTCTTCTAATAATTTTGAACAGGAGATTGGAACATTCCGCTCTCCCAAATTTTGTTGGGACAGTCACATCCACGCATGACTAGATGATAGTTGAAGTCTAGAAAGTCAACTACACTTTCGGATTCCTTATCTCAGTTCATAAACAATGATCCTGTTTTAAATACAGCAAATAGCATACCTGTATCGTGTGTACTATACTCGCGCTCATTTCCAGTAACTTCTAACAACTATTTCCATCAGAATCTAAGGAGTAGTCATCCGTCCTCTAGAAAGTCAAGACGTTTCCATTCCTAAACAAAAGAAAAAGGAAATAAATAAATAAAATCTTGAAAGAAATAAAACAGAAAAATTTCATCCACACACATCCCAGAGATTTCACATACTTATGCAAAAGTGGGGAAAATATTAAAGGAAAAGAAAATAGAAAGTTCAAAGGAAAAGCCATAAATCTGAAAACTGGGTTTTCCTTCTTCTATTTCTTCTTACGCGCCTGAGGTTGAAGTCGAATTTTTTTTTCTCCTTTTTTTTCTGAACCCATAGAAACGAACCGCCATTAAACAAAGCGGAAATACAAAGCGAACGTTTTATGAACTTTATTTTAGACTTAATTTCCTCTTTTATTTTCTTTTTCACTCAAATTTACAAAACGCTTTTAATCCTTTTATAATAAGTGGAGTTAGTTAACTTGAAAAAAAAATTTTTTTGCCTCAAAATAATAACAAAGGAAAAAAATTTTATTAACATTTTATTAAATGAAAACTTCAGAAAAGTTTTTTTTTTGTTTTTGTTTGGAGAAAAGGCTCTCACTTTATTAAGTTCATACATTAATTAATAATCCCACTGTTATAAATATTAGTTATTTACGATTTCGAAGTTATTTGGGAGAAAGGAAAATGTGAAAGGTAGATTCGAGAGGCTTTTTAGGCGGTTTTATTAATAGTATTCAGTATTCTGTTGTTCGGTGCATCATTACAGCTTATACTTTGTGGGATATTTTTGTGCCTCGAAACTTTTGGGTAGGAAAAGTTTTTAATGCCTTTCAACAACTTGGTAATGGAGACTTAGAAAAATAGTTACACTAAGCAAGTCTTACCATGACATAAGTGACATACTAAAGAAGGTTCTTATAGGAAGACTGGTTACAGGGAGAAGTGGTTCTTTCACTTTTCTTCTTGTTCTTTTGTAATGGCACAGTTATACTCATTTATTTTGCATCAAATACATGCCCAAACCAAAATACGTAAAACTAGGTTCTGCTCTTAAGTTTAAACTGATCATCACAACTCTGTACTCCGTAAGCTTGAACTGGTCCGCAGTTTAACCAGTTCACAACCGAATCTAAACTCAATCCAAAGCTTGGTGCAAACTGAACCCAGAGGGAGTCCCCGAAGTTTCAGTAAAACCTTTTGAGTATAAAATCGGGAGCAAAATATAAACAATTTGCAAGAATCCGGGCACACACACACCGACTGTATAACTCCACAGTTGATTTGTTGCCATTTATTTTAATAATAATGCAGACTATTATGACAAATCGAACAGTGCATAATTATAGGAAAAAATTATTTCATAAATATTGCACACTTCCAGGAAGAATTCAATTTACTCGGGCTGTTGTAATGAAATCACTTATTTTCTGATGTTTGCTGAGAATTTGACGGAGGAAAGAAATCTTAATCACTGTATTCTTGAAATTAGGTTGCCTGATGAGCTTGTCAATTAGTATCATATACAGAATGTACCATGGTAGGAAATGGGTTTTACATGATTGCCACATCCACTCACGACCATAAGATCAGACCAAAATACGTTACAGCACAGCTACCTGAAACTAAAGAAAAATCTTTTAAGAAAAATTTAAGGATGTGACCAGTGAAATAGTTCTTCCAGTTCTTGTCAAAAATCAGAGAACGCTTTCTAGAATTTTTATTAAAAGCCTTTTTTCCTGTGTTTCATTTCAGTGCCGTAGCCGAAGGAATTCCGGCTGACAATCCCCATTTTGTTTTGCTGTTCTTCATGATACAGCTTTTCCTTCGAGAACTAGCTAAATGCAGTCGACTGATTCAGGTCGTTCCAATGGACATGAGTAGTTATTATGGTGAGTAAAATTTTTTTTTTTAATAATCCGTCTAGAATCCAGTTGTTACGACTGTTACAGTTCATGCGTATCACTCGTTACACGAGGTTTCATTGTAGTTGGTGGGCATGGTAATTCTGGCGATAACAACCATGTTTGTGGTGAACTTGCATTCAAGGTTCATATATAGCAGAATATCGTAAACTGTTTATCAACTGGCAAACACACAAGAGATACCGTGTGAAAACCTCTCAACCTTTTTAAATTGGGAGCATTTTCTTCGTTATCTCACGCTCGGAAAGCAAGACTGCGAACAATACCAAATCTGTCACCATTGATATACGGGTCTCTTGTCTTCTTTTAAATTAAAAAATATATTCTTTAACATTTTTAGCCTCTCTCCTTTCAGAAATGAACATATTAATTTTTCATACAATTATCAAACGTGAGAATTACAATGAAAATTATTAATTGCGAGGTTTTTCCGCGCGAACAAATTTTTCCTTCTTTCCATCACTCATTAACACGCCTGTGAGCATTACTAAAGTAAATTATACTAAAGCGAGAGAAAAAATTTTACGTAAAAATTAACATTTTTTGAGACAAAGGTCGGAGGAGGAGAGGAGAGAAGACGGAAGGAAGTTTGAAATTTTTATGGGATTCGAGATAGGCTTTCACGTTTTATTAATTCGAGACAGCGAGGCCCTGACTTCCGAGAAATATTACATAGTCTTTGATTTGTTCCTTTGTTCCTTTCAAAGGTAAATGTCTTCGGAAAGGTTTTCCAATTTCTGAGAAAACGATCAATGAGGCAATTTGAAAAATCTTTTTCCTCTTTGATCTTACCATTATTTAAAGCCGTGAAAATTTCATTTCGAAAGGTTTTGATTTTTTCTAATGAAAAATCAAAATACTTTCCTAAAGTCATTTCCCAGTAGCAGTCAACTAAAAATAGGTCAACAAGAAACTTTAAGTACAAGTACCTGAGGGGAAGAAGTCAACAAAGGAAGAGAAGTCTTTCAAAGGGAAACATACAGATTCCAGTTATATCCTCACCAAAAATGTGTACAGTGAGAATTCATTGTAACAGTAGAGCCATCAGATCCCACGTTACACTCAATTATCCTGCAGCTCAAGAGGAGTTCTGCAGGAAAACAACACAAAAAATTCGGAACAGCTCTTGTCGCCGGCAGAGAGTGTCCACTACCGTTTTTCTGTCCTTTGTATTTTTGGGACATAATAAAAGAGAAAAGGTTTCAAACATCCCTCTTGCATGGATAATTCAATAACAAAAGATATTCTTGACAAAAACAACATTGTAACAATGAACAAAAGACAGTCATACAAGAGGGTTGATTCATTCATTCTGCATTCCTGAACATCCTTTCCACCACACACGTCAAAAGAGACAAATAGATAGCCTTTCATTGATTCCTACAGAGATCGTTGGTCGTACCAGTCTCATAGTTAGTACGTTCAACCTGTATATATATTTATATGTTTGTATTGGTGTAAGTCTGTATATATTAATGAAATAAAGCCAAAAATTGTATTAATAGTAAAGTGTTAGAATACCCAGAATTTTTATCAATACCTGACAGCTCCAAAAAGATTGATTGTCTTCTACCCGACAGCTGTATGGAATAAACCCAGGCAGAGAACAACGTCTAAAAATACATGACAAACTAATAAAAAATAGAAAATTCAAGTTTTGGGGAAAAACCAAAACTGAAAACGGATGAAAGGTAGACGGAAGAAGAGAAGGAGGAGAGACAGAGACTGAATAGGTAATCAACCTAAAATATGAAAAAGGAAAGAAAATCCAAAAAGGTCAAAGCAAAATTGGTTGTCAGATGACCAAAACTAAGAAAAGAGTCGTTTTCCTTTGAAAGGCAATACTACATCCCACGACAAACGGATCCTAGTCCAATTATCTCGAGAACTACCTTTTAACCGTTTCATTTAAAGTTTACCAGGCGGATCGGTCGGCACGTTTTAGACCGCACCCATGTCACATTGTGATAAAATTATTGAAATAAGAATCAATAACTCGGAAAAAAGAAGGAAAAGGCTCGTTCGTGACTAATTACAAACTAAAACATCAAAATAACCAATAAGTTACATAAATTTAATTAACGATTTCCTCATGGATATGAAAAACCGGTCACCATCTACATCACCAGGCTGCTACACAGTAAATACTAATTTTAGCAAGGCAAATTTGATTCCCTTAATCATACGACTGTGAAAATGGAAATGAAAATATTTAAGTTGGCTAAGCCGGTGATTAGTTGAAGCCAGGGTTCGAGGTAGAAGAGAGAGAGAGAGAGAGAGAGGATACGAGAGGGTGGGGTCTCAGTTTTAGAGCCTCAATGATGGAGGAAAACATAATGACAGAAATTAGTTTAATGCGTTTGAAAGAAAAGATGAAATTGCTGACAAGACTTTTCCCCGTGTTATTACAATAATAACAATTAGTCTTATGTGTCTGAAGTTTTTGTCCGCCCTCCTCCACCATCTCTAAATAAATACGTCACGTGAGTGATTTCATAAACTGCGCACAAATTTTTATGTTCTCAGATCTTTTTTGTTTTGAGGTTTCCCTGATTCGTTTCGTCCTTTTTGAGAAACGACACAAGAAAATGTTTGTTAGCTCATAACCAAAATGTCGACGGGCTAGACACAAATCTCAATTTCTCTGACATAGCCTCATCAAACTCCTTCGAAACAACTATTTTTATGAAAAAATTCGTTTCGAAATTATGCATACCATCAACGGCACTAATCAGTTTCTGCTTGTTTTGATTTTTTTCAGCTGAAAATTTGAACCGTCCAGGAACATCGAACTTTAGTAATGTCATCAGTCAAATTCTTCTCTGTAAAACAATAACTCCGGACTTCAATGCGGAAGAAATTTGTAGTATAGCAAAAGACAGCGAAGAAATTGAGAAAATTTTACAGGAAATGCAGGAATACATGCCACAACAGGAAGCCCAAGCAGGTAGGCCGCTCACAATTTCTTTTCCCTCATCCGAAAATCGAATTCGGAGTTTAACGCGGATTCATTTCCCATCGGAGACTTCGAAATTCTGCTTGGAACCTGAAGCGTGAAACTGGCTTTAAAACTTCATCATCAAGTTGATGCGACGTGAACATTTTTATCTAATCCCACTGGACCACTACTCTTCGAATCTCTCCATTTATTATAAATCCGTTTAGAATGAAAATTCGAACCGATTTTTTTTCAATTTGATTATTTTCATTTTTCCTTAGGAACGTGACCTTTACCAGGAGACAGCATAGAATGAGTGTTTGGAAATGCCGTGTTGCAGTCTGTTTCCCATTGTGACCTATCTCTTGCTCGGGAAAACACTCAGGGGAAAATCATAACTGTGGGGAAACCCTTTCAGCTTATTTGGTGATCATAATTAATCGTCGAAAATTACATATTTGCCTGATTTATCACTTTTACCGACATTATTTGTCACGATTTTAAGTGTCTGCTACCCCAGCATAGAGCCACGATAATTTTTGTCTGACCACCAAACCGTTTTTGTGTAGATTTTCATTTGGTGTAGGGTCACTACAATTTAGCACTGTGGCTTTACTACGGTTCAGTAGAAATAGTTTTCTGACTGGACAAACTATAAACCAGATTCTCCACTACCTTACAACAAATGCAATGATATATTAGCATATAAGTCTTGATCGAAGTTTTGGTAACCTGTGATCAGCTGACTATCTCTCAAACTTAGTCTCACATATTTGTGATCTTTTCACAAACAGAGCGAACGCCAAGAGGACGATAACCATTTCCTCCTCAAGCTTTCTGTAATTTAGTAAAGTTGCTATGTCTGGAAGGAACAACGTCTTTAAAGAATTCTTCTCTTAAAAGTGTTTGTAGAGAATTATTAACTGTTACTATTTTCTTTTCAAAATAACTCTTTTGACTCGTGTTCTCTCCTCTTCCACTGTCTTCACCTTTTCTCTCTCTCACCTGAGATAAACAAATCATGTTTTGAAAGGCTTTGAATATAATTTTAAACTCTTTAAACCTGTTTAAATAGTAAAATCCAATATTCGAGTCTTATCAGAGGGTTTATTTGGCTTTCCAACAGCTTTTCATCCCTGAGGGCTATCTTTAACCCCAATAACCACAACTTAGGAAGACCTCTAAGCTTCCCTTTCAAGTTTAAGTGGTGTCAGCGTCCATTACAATAATTCTCTTCTTGATTTTTATCCTGGAATCCTCTTTTTGTTTTAAAGAACTTCTTATTAAAACGTTTGTTTTTAGGCCTATCAGATGAAAACTTTTGTTTTATCAGATAAAAAACCTCTTCAAAGTTATTTTAGTCCTCCTTTTCTTTAATTATGATCCTTCAAACTAATCATCATGAAAGGAAATGATTTTTTCTTCTCCATTTTAACTTTTTTATTTGTTATTGAATGAACATTGAAAATATTTACTTATGGGTTTTGGAACTGAAATGGATAATTTTTTAAATTTTTGTTTAAAAGATTTTGGAGCCCGTGGTTCACTAAAGTGAAAGTCCCGTTCCTAGTTCATGGGTGATTGGTACAAGTTTAGAGCCCTGATTCTTAGTTATGATTTTTTACTGTCTTCTTCTTCATCTCCTCCTCCTCGTCTTTTCCCTGGTCGAACAGGATAATTAAAACACATTATATAATTAATGGCTGTCTTCTCTAGAACAAATTGTTCTGTTTTCATTTTACTTCACCAGATTCCTGATCAAAAAAATTACCTGGGGACTGTATATATATAGCGTCCGGATCAAAAATCTTACACGACTAGCCTATAGCGTCTCGCATTTTATTTTCAAGGAATGAGAAACTTAGAAAAAAAAATTTAAGCTGGTATACTTGAACTATTTATTTTAAACGTATGGGAGGAGTACTATAGTGGATAAAGTTCCTGACCTGCTAACGGTCGAGGGTTGGAGTCCTCCTCTCGCATCCTGTTATATCCAAAAAGGTGAAAAACGAGATTAAAATCACCACCAAATATTTAAAACGTGATGTAAGATCATAAAAATAAGATATCACACGACTTATTGTTAATTAAATAGTTAAAATTTAATAATATTTTAGATAATATCAGTATTTTACTCAATATGCTATAAAGTTAGTGAAAAAAGAAATGGCATCCTAACTAATATTGTAACTTCTAATTTTCTCGGAAAATCGAAACTCAGAGACGGAGTTGCTAAGAAAAGTTGTACTGCTGAGAATATCCCCAGCTGTCGACAAATTTCAAAATTCTGAATCGTTAGACACGGTTTCTGTACCCAGAAATGAAAAACAACTTAATAAATAATTTTTTTAACATAAAAAACAACCACGAATAAGTATAAATCAGTAACAGAATGAACTTGAGCCACTTTCAAAACAAATATACCATTCATTGAGGGTATATAATGAAGAAACAGAAAAGAAATAGGTTAGGGAAGTAGTAACCTAACGTTTATTTATCTCAAAAAAAAAAATTAAACTTGAACCACTTTCAAAGTAATGCAATGAAATGACAATGTCTGTCTGTGAGTCAAAGTAAGAAATTCTGATCAATATTCAAGTGACTAAGATGGAAACTGGATCGCACGTAGAGAGATAGCAGCCCCAGAAAGAAAAGTCCGAAGGAATAAAGAAAATGTAACCTGATACAAATGTGAAATTTTATGAAAGTTGAAAGCGACCTGAGCTTGTAAATTATCTCAAAAAGCTTCATCGTGAAGGGTCAACGCAAAACCTACTCGACTAACAAAATTCCCATACGAATATCTTTTTATTATCTCTGGGTAACTGCCGCCAGACTCCAAGGTCTAGTTTTAGAGAAACTAGAAAACAGACCAGCGTCTTAATCCCAGGAAATGTCAGGTGAATCGGAAAATCATTTCGTCTTGTGCCTTACAGAGTTATCTGGTATGTCAGAGAAAAGCACTGAGGTATGATTTGCCTTCAATATCTTAGAATAGGCTCCATGTAAATTGTAAGAAGCCGGAGAGTAGGTGCGGAGACTCGTAAAATGAATAAAACTCAAACAATGTCAAGCTGGTAACTGGGCCATCAACCACTGGTTCAGACGGTAGCACTCTAAAGGTTTCGTTTGCTAGGAACTCAATTGTTCGTCTGGAGAAGAGGGTGTTGAACCGAAACAAAATGAGAAACTCGAGGAAAGATGGCTGCACGAATACACACATTCTCCTAACCTAAAATGTTACGGCAAAAGTAATAAATGGGGCGAGTATGTATGTAATTCTCGGTGATTATTCATAATCACCAATTAAACTTAGTTAATGTGACAAATTACTGAATATTTTTCACATTTATCGACCAGTTTAAAACATATTCTACTCGTAATCTTATAAAATTTTAATTAATTTCCCCATTACATGTTAGATATTTTATAAACTGACCAGTGAATGTGATAAATATTTAATAATTTGTTACATTTACCAAGTTTAGTTGGTGACTATGAATAATCGCTGGTAAATTATGTCACCCAATTTATCACTTTTACCGTAACACATATACGATATTACTCCCCAGCCATTGAAGATATAACTAGGAATTCGGTCTGGAGGACAGGATAGGATTGTACTGAATTGTAAGAAGAGAGTATAACATAAATTTAATTTTTGTTTTGTTTCAGAGAGAAGCGTAGCCTTGATCGGTGAAGACATGTACAGTCAATGGGCTAAGAAGAGGCGAAGTTCATTTTACAACAATATGGGATCCTTTTGCTGCATATGTCGGCCAAATTACCTATGATGAACATTTCAACGCGGGATTAGCGTGTGAAAAAACCAACAAATTGTCTCTAAATAAAAAAACCACCAAAAGAGCCTATCAAGCAACCAACTTACCGAAAATACCAAGTAGATATAAATCATTGGAATAAGATCAACACGACTGGGAAGATAGTGAGCACGTGCAAAACGAACAATTAGGTTGTCCGGGACTGGATATGGTCCAGGCGACATAATCCACGTGGGAAATGTTTTTTGTTTGAGTGACATTGCTCGAAGCGAAAAAGATTTTTTCATTTTCCTTTCTGGTCAACTTTTCCACTTCCTGTCCCTTCTCAAATGTCTTGGTTAAAATTAAATTTTCAAAATTGGAAAGTTTTTCATTTCAAAAAGCACAAAAGAACTTTTAACCTAACCTTTTGCATAACTCTTTGTAAAATACATAAAAATAACTTTTGGCGTTTTTTTGACTCACTCTATGGCTTCCATCATTCAGTAAGAGTATTTTGCCTTTTGTTATTAATCTCAAGGGCTGATAGAGATCGATCAGACTCACCATCGAAGGGAGGGAGAGGTACGAGGCTTTCCTAATTTTCACATACCCTAATCTAAGATTAACTAATTCCCTTTCGGCAAATTCATCATTTATCCCTAATATCTTGTCCACCATCTAAAGCCCGCTACTTTTGCTGAGTTTCGCATCGGGGTCAGCGTGGATGCGTAAACAATTTTCAACCACCTAACGCTACGTTATTATCATTGCTTTTATTTAACTTCTGGTCGTTTTTAACCGGAAGTCACATTTCTTTTAAAAACTAGTGTTGGAACTTGTTGGCGTCGAACAGTTCAAGAAGTGAACGTAAGTAAATACTACAGGTTGAAGGACGGTCGGAAAGGGTTCAATGAACAGTTTCACAAGGAGAAGGAAAGGAAAACTGAAGAGGCAAAACAATAAATGCCAGGTGCAGGGGATATAACGATTAACTATAATCAGAGTTGAGTGTGGCCAGAATTTTCCACTAGCTCATAACTAAAGTCTATTAATAGTTAGGAATATTCCTGAACTTTCGAAACCTTTCCTTCAATAATTCTATTGTCTCCCCAACCCCGTAGCTCCCTCATGCCCTTCTTCTCTGCCATAGAAATTGTTCATTGAACCCTCTCTTTCTATTTCATCAAACTGAGAGAAAGGTTCTTGGCCTAATGAAAAGCAAAATTTTCTACTATACACGACTAACCGTTCAAAATAATGGAAACACCTGAACAAGATGTAAATTTTTCACTTCAAATTCACCCTTTTAAACTCTAAAAAATAATTAAAGTTCGTGAAAAACGGAAGTAATAGTTCCGTCGTGTTTTTTACCAACAAATAAATGAATTCAGAGTGCTGTAGTGTTGGATCACCCCTATCACCTAACATTTTTATTGTTGATTAGTATTAGTATAAGTTATTGTTATTTTTATCACATCTTTTAATTTTGTCTTTGGTTACTTTTTGTTTGGCTCGTTGATGATTTATTTATTGTTGTAGTGTCAAGAATAAAAGTAAAATTAGTTTGGTTTTTAATACTGCAATTAAATTATAACAAATCTATATTAAATATGTGATTTTAATATTAATAATGATTATCTCACAACAACTATGTCACGTCACCCTATATAATGCTCTAAAGCCAATGGATCCCACGAATCTAGGGCTGGTCACAACCTCAAACCCATTCAGATGTGGGCGTGCAACCTCTCATAGTTTCATCTTTAACTCGTTGTAATATAAACTGCTATCTGTTACACTAAAGAAGGTCACTACAATCATTTTACTGTTTACTGCCCATTACATCACCATCTCCTTGTTGGTATTACCCTGTATTTCAGTTTCTACTATTTAACTCTGTTACCTAAACCGATCTTGCTGCTGAAATGCTACCCCGTGCAGATACAAGACCTACAAATAACTTATTGTCCCTGGAGACAGAAGCTAACTAGGAGACAACAATTTGAATTAAGTGTGAATTTGAAGTAAAAGTTTTGAAACGACAATAAAAAATAAAAATGACTGCGACGCAATTCGAAAAAAAAATAGTTTTCGTTTTCACTGATCTAGGATTTTCAGTTAAAAGAAAAATATTTTGACAACAAAAGGAAAGCCTCTAGAAAATCCCAAACTCAAAAGAAGGAGGATGAGAAAGTGAAGAAAGTTTTAACGAGATTCAAGGAGGTGGAACGCGTGTTTGCGAAATAAGCAAAACTGATTGAAATGAAGGATAAAAAAAAACAATAAAAGACGTTTTGGATTATTATCATTATCATTATTATTCGAGTGGAAAATTTCGTACACTTTCCTCATAAAAAGGCCTGTATATTGATTTCCCGGGGAAAAACTAACAAAACAGTTTTCAAAAAGTCCAGAAATCCCTCTATAACAGTCTCTCTCTCTCTCTATATTTACTCTAGGAGCTCAAAGTTTTATTAATTCGTAGGAAAAGTTTTCAGCTTGAGCTTTGAAGCCATTATAAAACGACTACGTTAGTCAATTGAGTGATTTTATATTCACGAAATAATTTTCCCTTTTTTGGACGAGAAACCGGGTGTTCGTAAATCTTCCTTTACCCTTCAACCACCACCATCCTCATCATTCATTCTATCGTAAGTTATCGTGTTTGAACGTACAATTATAAAATTGGCCAATCCGTTATCATTCGAAATATCAATTTTTAAGTCTGAAATTTATCATTTTATTATTAATTTAAATTGGGGCCATGACAACTTTTTAAACGTCAGGGTGTTCTGTTCTCCCAAAATATTTTCAGTTTTTCTTATCAAACTTTTTAAAATTTCTGATAAGGTGTCAATAAGATCATGTTCTGAAACGAGAGAAAAAGAAGAAAATGTCGGGGGTTAGGGGGTGAAGTTAGGTGGAAAGAGAAACGCGAGTTGAGAAATGAATTTTGACGGGATCGTTTTGAGACGAAGGAATTGGGTCAAAGGGTTTTGAAACGAATGAAGAAAACTCTTCGATGAAAATTTCCACGGAAATATAACCAGTCTTAGGTTTTAGGTTGTGATACGGTTTAGTAGGACCTCTGAATACTTTTTAGGATGTAGGTTCAGTTTACAAGCAGTGGTTCCTGCCAAATTTTAGCTTGTTTATATAGAAAAAAATTTAACGGCTATAAAAATCTAAACCGAAGACTCCACAGCTTCTCAGCTACTGGATAAGCTATATAGCTTGATAATATGTGTGATCTTTATAATATAATTAAAAACGTTATAGTATAGAATTGATATATCTAGCTTCTGAAAATGAGATATAAGTTTCAAAAGGTCAAATACAAAATTTCAAAAAAAGGTTTTAAAAACTAGGAAAGTCAAAATGATGGGAATATATCCTCGAGAGTTTGAGGAAATTGACGAATGAAAATTTCACGCAGGGAAACATCGTAGTTGACACAAAACAAAAGAAATATTAATCAAAAGGAGGAAAGGAAAGGTAAAAAGCAGAAGAGATGATGGATGCTAAAGCCCTTATCATTCGCCAACAAACGCAACTTAGACATGACGAGAGAGTAAAGATAGTCAAACGAAGGCACCTATCAACGAATAATCCAGAAAAATGAATTTTAGTCAAGTTGGCCGACTATATCACCCAAACGTGAATTCTAATCAGTGAAACCATGTGTAAAGTCAATTTCTGTGGGCCTTATTTGTTTTCTCCTCCCCCCCGCCGCCATTTCCAACCTTTTGAAAAACGTTACCGTTTCCCGATTGACTCTTTTATTTCACGGAACGGAAAATTTTTCTCTTTTTTTTTTCATTATTTACAACTCGACGAGAGCAGAAAATTTCTGGTTTGACTTAATTAGTACTTTTTGCTGTCTTCATTAGAAAAAATTAAATTAAAAAATTGTCTTCGGTGTTTTATCAGGTTTTTATTTTTATTTTAACTAAGAGAAAGGTAAGCGGGAGGAGGGAAGGTGGCTGATTAATCTGTTATTTCCTTAATCATCTCGCAAAATTTATTTTAATTGAAATAATTTTTAATTTTCTTTTATTCTCCATTTTCCCTCTCATTTACCTAATTACCTAGAACAGGGATGGCGAACCTTTTTGATGTCCGTGCCACAAAGGCCTAAAAATTCTTTTTTTTTAAATAGGTGACGTGCCACAATAAAATTTGATTCGAAAATGCTAGTGGTGAAACTATACGCAAGTATAATTAAATAAACAAATACAGTAAAAGCAATTCTTCTTTAAACAATTTTATCTGGTGGGTATATACTTCGAGAGAATATTTTAATACTAAAATGTATAATTTGACGGTTGAACTTAACGTGCTAAAATACGTATTCAGTACGAGAAATGGATATAATAAATTATAAATGAAGTGTGGATTAATAATTTTTAATTAATTTCTATCAAAAATATTACTTATTAAAAA